>JAZKJV010004468.1:600000-796965 GCA_037367405.1 Ottelia alismoides | reverse complement strand
TTGTAGTTAAACAAAAGATCTGGTCCATACATGCAATTTTTCCAAATTTAACACTATATATACAAAATATGGGACTAAACATAAATATTCAAACCTAGAGGGGTACGGATACAAAAAGACCAATCCCTCACACGCACGCCACGTGAGGTGACCTAGCAAGGGGGCCTAATTGTAATTATAAGAAAATATATAGGTCAATTTGTAATTTTTCCATAGATATTGCACGTACACAAGTAGTTACAAGGTTTATAAGTAAATAGAAAAATGTGGTGGGGGTATTTGATATTGACCCCTTAAGAGGCGCTCAGATGGATGGTATCGAGAGAACCATGTAGACTACTTGACTTATTGAACAACTAGGGAAGCACAACATTTCGCCTCGTCTTCAATGCTTCAGATTAGATCTGGAATGGGAGGAGCCTCCGACGGTGATGGAGGTGGCTGCAAGAACATCCAAGAATAATGGTCCAGTGTTCCATCGATCAGGAAGTCCTCATTAATCTGGCCCCCTCCTTCTCTGATCAGCCCAGCATGTCGATGGAGCACGTCCGCACCCGTAGGAGCCCTTCAATGGAATCCTTGTCCCATCTATGGGGACATGGAGGTTATTCGAGAACAATGACCTAAATAGGGTATTTGTCCTTCAATCCCATCTCCTGGTGTCTCCTCAAGGGCTATAACATGCACAAAAATTGTCACATGTTCGAGGGGAACTTCCTTGACCCATCTGGAAGCTTCTGCGCACATGGGATATGGATGGATGATGGATCTCCGACGTTATGGTGGTTGAGGGGGCTCGATTCCCCCAAATTTTAGCAAAATAAGAGGTGAGGATGATGGGAGTTTGATGGAGAAATGAATGAAGATCAAAATGGAGATTTGGCGAGTCGAATAATGGTTGGAATCATGATGAATTAAGGCTGGAGCTTGAAGCTTCAGCAAACTAAAGATATGAAATTAAAGCTAAACTACAATATAAATGCTAAAATTAAAACCTAAACTTAAGATGTAGAAATGAATTGTGATGAAAATCCTAAGGTTAGCAGCTCACACCTAATCAGGGGCCAAGGAGTAGAGAGCTCCACTAGAGTAGGTGCTTCGGAGATTTGGATCGCCACTTCATTTGCTCTTTCTCCGTAGTAAAGCCTCCATGATCGTCCTATTGTCACAAGGAGTTCAATTGATTCGAGGAAATGGGGTTATATAGGGAGAAGGGGATCAAAAACACAAAAAAGGGGGAAAGGGCTTTATACACAGAGTGATGACATTCTAAATGTCACGTGGATGTTGGAGGTTAGCCAAGAATTTGGGTGATCAGAGAACAAGACGAGATGCAGGGTAGTGTGGCACATAATTTTGATGGAGGAAATATGGCATCTCAAGTAGTAGATCATCGAAGTAAAAATGGAGAAGAGAGTGGGGTGGGTGAAGATTCGAGTTCTAACAAAAGCTGCAGGGAAGAACGTACAATTGACCTAGCTCAATGAACTCCGGCCTTTGGTTGATCCACGTGGATCAACCGAAAAAATCAAGGGATAATGCTCTTACTTAATCGGTTGAAAATAATAAATGATTTTATTAATTAAAAGTCAAAATATAAGAAAACGTTTATTAATTTACATAGTATTTTATATAGGTGATAATTTTTTACAAGTATATATAGGTATAAATACCTATAATTGACCAATTTTATTTTTTTTTGTTTTTTCCTTTTATTGTTATATGTACATATTTTATGTATTTATAATATATTTAAATACATATTTACACATTTCTATTTAATTTTTCTAAATTTATTTGCATACTTTTATAAATATGTGTATATACAACATAGGTAAAGTATACATATATGGTTTATTACATTCTTTATTTTTGATGTCTTTTTAATGTTTTTTGTTTAAATTTCAAATATATTTCAAATAATATTCACAAATATTTAAAAAAATAAGGTAAAAATCAAAAGAATAAATAAAATGAATAAAATATGCAAATATATAGTACAATGAGATCCTAGAAAGTCAACTTTTACATCTTAACTCCACTTTTAAAGAAACCACATTCATAGATAGATAATTTAATTCTAAGAACAATAAAGGTGAGTTTGTTGAATCTTGAATTTATATAAAGAAGATATTGGTCTGTGAATTTCGGTTTGCAGCTTTTTCCTCTCTGTGAACCACTCACACTGTGAATTATTTTTCTTAAAATTAATTTTGTATTTTCTATATAATAATATGTACATTGTTTCATGTTGAGGGTTTTATTTACTTGATGTGTATAAAATAGGTGAAATAATGACTATATATAGTTAATAAATTTAGGGTTTGAATGTATTCTTCGTACATTGAATGGGACCTATACACCCTACTTTATTCATGGTCAACCAAGTCAATATTGACCTGGTCTCGGGGTCTAGAGACGTTCAGCATTTTGATACTTCCTTTCTTTTATTTTTATTTATTCTTTTATTTTGGGGATTAAATACTTGTATTTATATAGTATTTACAAGTCAATTGTTAATGTTATTTCATGTATATTAATGATATTTACATGCATTTTACTAGGGAATTAAAGCCAAAATGAAAGAATAAAGGTGATGAAATGGAGATTCATCAGCCATCGAGTTTTCCTCGGATATAAACTAACATGTGACAACGATGATCTTGTAGTAAGTTCGAATCCTTATGGATGGGTTCAGGTGATAACTTAATGAAAACACTTCTCCTCTCATCTCCTAAAATTAGTTTAATAAGTTTAGGCCAATGATGTGTTTGGGGTTACGTTTTCTAGGTTTTTCTTAATTGTGTCATGCGTTAAATCTTCTCCCCTTTGTTTTATGTCTTGAACTATTATATTCAGGTAATAATGATAACCAATAGAAAGTGGATGTATAATCATGTACCTGATAGTCATGTTTTAGAGACTTTTCAATGAGGTGTTCACAAATTTGTGGAATTTGCTTACGCCCAAGGTTTATTGTTGTGGATTTAGATAGTACTATCGTGTGCCCCTTTTTAAAAGTGTCATCTACTCAAGAAGAGATATAAGAATGAAATTTAGTTGCACTTTTTAAAAATGATTTCACCGAAGGATATCATATTTGGTGGAGACATGAAGAGGTCAACCAATGAAACAAATGATGTGGAAGACATTGATCCATTTATAGATGTGGTTATGGACTTTGCAGGTCTAGAGTTTAACACCGATTGTCTTGATGAAGAGGAACAACATGGTGAGTTAGAAGACTTCGATGAGCTGTTGAAAAGGCATAAGAGCCTTTATGGTCGGGTTGTAAGATTTATTCAAAACTCTCAACAGATTCAGAGCTTCTTGCAATGATGATGGAGTATAATATGACGAATCGGTATTTTGATTTTATGTTGGTAATTCTCAAGAAAATGTTACCCGAAGATGCCGAATTACCTTGAGTTTTTTTTAAAACTAAGAAAATGGTGTAAAAGATGGCTTTAGGAGAATTAAGATGGAAACTTGTAAAAATCACCATATTTTATATTATAGTGAACATGAGCATTTGACACGTTGTATTGAATATGATGAACCAAGATTTGAGGATTCAATTAAGAGCGGAAAATAATTCTAGGGAAATTTTACGATATTTTCCATTGTCACCTAGATTGAAGCAATTATATTATTATAAGGAAACAAGCAAATGTATATTATGGCATGTAGAGCATAGTCATGAAGACTATTTGAAATATCTATTAGAGTCTGATTGTTGGAAAATATGGATACATATTTTCCATTCATTTTTTGAGGAAAGAAGGAATTACATTATAGTTTTATGTACAGATGGATTTTATCCACGTGAAAGAATTATAAATTACTCTTGTTGACCAATAATGAAAACATCTTAAAATTTACTTCCATGGCTATGTAACAAGAGACAATTCATATTTTTATACTGTTGATGCTATTACCTACTCATCTGGGGGAAAACATTTATGTTTTTACGTCCTCTCATAGATGAGTTGATGGCACTTTGGATCGATTGAGTGGATACATATGATGCCAATAAGTGCCAAACATTCAATATGAAAATTTCTCTACTAGGGACAATATATGACTTCCTAGCTTACGGAATGTTATCTCGATGGGAGTACACATAGACGTACAAGGTGTCCATATTGTATGGAGAGCACACAATCATTTCAACTTCAACAAGGTTGGGAGACATTTTTTTATTGTCATAGTTATTTTCTTTCAGAATATCATCCATACCAGAGACAGAAATAAGCATTTACAAGGAATACCATCGAACTATCAGATCCTTAGATAATTAAGACCGGTGATATGAATATTATCATGTTTAGAGAAATTTGAAATATCAATCATAGGAAATGAGGAAATTACACGGCATCTACCTGATTTGGCGATAGTCATAATTGGATTAAGAAGAATATATTTTAGAAATTACCATATTGGAGCAAGTTACTGATACAACACCATTTTAGATATTATGCATATCGAGAAAAATATCTTTTGTAACATCTTTTATTCAGTTATGAATATAACTTGTTATACGAAAGATACAATAAATTTGTCATCATGGTTTAAGAATCATTTGCGATCATTCATATTTGTATATAAAAGATCTTGATATTTGGAGGCTCAAATTTCCAAAAGCAAAGTATACGCGGGACAGAAATCAAGTAAAAAATATTTGCGGAATGGACAAGTAAATTGAAATTTCTAGATGAATATGCATCAAATCTCTGAAATCGGATCGATTTGAAAAAGTTTTATTATGAAGGAATGAAAATTCATGACAACCATTATTTATGAAAAGATTGCTACCAATAGTGTTCAGAGAGTTGTTACCAAAGAACATTGTCAATGTTCTATCAGATATCATCAGATTTTTTTTAGATTATATGTTCGTCACGCATACATGAAAAGGAGATGGATTATCTTGAAAAAATATTCATGTGATTATGTGTAATTTGGAGGAAAATTTTCCTCTAACTTTTTTAGATTCAATAGACCATCCGATGATTCATCTTCCATCCGAGGCCAAAGTTAATGGGCCCGTTCAATACTGTTGAATATATCCTTTTGAAAGCTATTTATTGATTCTATTTCTTACTTTGATGTTGTTCATTATCTAAAATATGTATCCTCTTATACATAGGTTCATGTTCCTCATGAAAAGAAAATCTTTCACAAAAGTAGAGTGGAAGGATTCATAAGTTCTCAGTATACATATGAAGAGGTAGCAATATTTTATGTTAGGTACTTCCCTGATGATGTCAATACTATCCACAATAGAACATACTGGAATAAGACAATTAACTCTAATAAAGAACCTCATATCATTGTATTTCGTAAGTCAGCTTGGCCAATGGGAAAGGTTAGGGAGTGTTTATTATCGAAACAAGATAAAGAGGTTGTTGAGCTATACGCATTGGACAATTGTGAAGAAATAATGCCATATATTGAGTACATCTCTATCTCTATTTATAAAAAAAATAATTATTTCTTTCTCCTCAATTTTTTATTATGTGCATCTATATTAGGGGAATTTAGAAAGAAATTTGTTGAAGAAAACTCGACATATGAAGAAGATAAAATTGTGAGCATACTTAGGATACGAATTCCTGAATGGTTCAAGAACCGGACAAAATATTTGATAATAGTGATTACAGTACATTGGTATTAAAATACTTTTCAGAATGTCATATTTATAAGATCCAACCATACAATGGTTGTTGGAGTAATGGTTGTCGATTTAATACCATAAATTATGGTAGACACTTACCTGCTCATAACTACGAGGTAATGGTTAGTGGATCTTGTTATGAGAACAATTTGGATTATTATGGAATCTTGAGGGGGTCTAGAAGTATAATGCAATAGTTTGAGCATAAACAAGCTCGTTCTTTTGTGTGTGATTGGTACAATCCAAAAGAAACATAGCTATCGATAGGAGGAATAACGTTGTCGATGTTATACATCGAAAATCTATACAAAGATTTGAATTTGTCATTCTTGCTTCACAAGGGGACCATGTTTATTATCTTATGAAAGATTCAGAGAAGAGGGAAAATGTAGAATATTTCACTGTCCTCGAAATAAATTCATGAAATTATGTAACTAGAGAAGAAATTCATATAGAAGATGCTACAAATGAAGTTTGTGCACCTACTTGTACGCCTACTTATGAGCGAATAATATCTAAGATGTAGTTCCAAACATTTAATCTATTCCTTGGCAGATAATGAGGTGATACGTGCTGACTTATTGGATGATGTGGAGATTACAAATGATGATTCAGACGACTCCACTTTCAATGAAACAGATTATAATTCACCTAAATCAAATGATGTAGATTACAGTTAGAATATGTAAAGGAGAATAAATTCTCATATTTTATCATAAATTCTTTTCTATTGATAGTTTTATAATTAACTATTATATACAATTATATTTATGGTAGGTTTTAAACGTGACGGCTCGTACTGATCTCACTGATCTAATCATCCGCCGACCTCACAGTCACCATCTTCTAGCAGGTAGCCGACCCTGACCGTTGGTCTAGGATCTCTTCATGCGGAGGCTAGACAGATCTTATCCTATTACAAGTCTCTTGGTTCTCCTCCTTCTCCCTTTTACGGATATGTATACAAAAAAACTATCTTTTTAAAATTTTTAGAGTATGTATCATTTTGTTCCTATTCTAGGGGAAAAGGCTTATTGTCAAGCCTTTATCCATTTGATGGAGAAGAGAATGACCGGTACTTTTTTCAAGGAAAGGAGAGACTCGCATACGAAGATGGTTTGCGTGGAGATGAATTTTGAGTATATGAATAGATACTTACCCACATGGTGCATAGAGGAAAGGTAATTGCTTTTTTATTATAAAATGTATTTTTTTCATGATTTTATATTCCTTTAATATTTGTTATATGTGGGTTGATTTTTGTGATGCCTTCATTTCTGATTCTGAGTTTGCAAAAAGGTTGATGAACGGGAAGGACAAACCGTCAAAAAGCAGAAAAATAGGTCGACATGTGGTTTAAAGGCCACAATCAAATTAGAGATGATCCGATATTTTTGAAGAAAAAAAACCTCTATTTTTATCTCTAACTTGTTATAGATATAAGTTTTTCATAATAAATTACATTTTTTTCAGGTTGCTAGGTTGTAAGCAGAGCCAACTTTTCATGAGTGGTGGTTCAAGTCCCATATGAGTGGGAAGGAGGGAAAGTCTCAATGGTTTACTCCTGAAGCATGAGACTTGATGGTGACTATTTTAAAATTAACACAATTTGTAAGCTATTTTATAATTATATCCTGAAATTAATTTCAGCTTTAATTTCAAGATGGATAGATAGATATTTGGCTCTAAGTGCAGAGAAAGGTGGTGGGACTCCTGAGACATATCGATCCCCATCTGATAAAGCAACTTGGAAATAGGAAGAATGAACCATTAATGTATTTTATTTAATTTTTGAATTGTATCTACATTTTAAACTATCAAATTTATTGTAGGTGTTGGAGGAGAGCATGTTGTGGCCAACAAGAAGCAGACGCTTGGTGGTCTTCATCATAATATGTAGACGACATCATCATTTCCTACTCTAACTTATGGTCAACCATAATATTCATAGCCACAACCATCACCACATATGGAATCCCATATGGCGATGATGGTGGAGAAGATGACCAAGTTGCAAGAAGATTTCATGGCTTACATGTAAAAATTCTTCTTTCTACCGTATAATAGTTTAATATTTTTTATTTCACATATTTATCTTATATATTATTTACTTCATATAGGTCACAAGGCATGCATCTCAGTATGAGGAGATTGGATCTCATAACGAGGAGGAGGAGAATGACCCAGAAGAAGAGGCAAGC
Organism: Ottelia alismoides; assembly: GCA_037367405.1. Lineage (NCBI taxonomy): Eukaryota > Viridiplantae > Streptophyta > Magnoliopsida > Alismatales > Hydrocharitaceae > Ottelia > Ottelia alismoides. Next base: position 789,087 of record JAZKJV010004468.1, on the reverse strand, counting down.
ATATACGCTAGGTATAAGGAGAAGGAGGAGAAGAAGACATCAAAATAAAGTTTGATTTCAAAAATATTTAGATCGAAGAAAAAATGATTCATGGATTTTTAGATGTGTACTTGCATAATTTAACTTGTTTTTAAGTTTGTAAGATGTTCGATGTTAGTTTCATGTTTCCACATATCTAGAACCATTAGAACATCTATTTGTGGTATATATACGATGTTAGTTCTTAGACATGATGCTTTTACATCTTGTGAAGTTTTCTAAAAACTTAGATGTTAAGTTTGTAAGCTTATATCTAAACTCTTTATTTAATGTAATAAAACAGGTATAAGAAGATGCGAGCTAGATGGCAAATTAGATGTACTTATCTCAACTCTAATAAGCACTTTCAGTGGTTTCTAAACAAGTTTTACAGGTTCGACGGGACATCAAAACTCCATCGGAACTGTATAATTTTTTGTAGGTTCATAGTTTGGGCGAGCACATGTGCTCTCCATGTGCACTAATCGTGCCCACCCATATGTATGCGACCGAGCTTTGGGCGACTGCTTTGTGCACACCTGAGGTGCAGATGATCACATTACGGTCACATGTGCTCACTCTCCTGACCTTGTGACTAGACGATCAGTGAACACAGACTAGATAAGCACATGTGCTTACCCATCCTCCTTGCGTGCACTTAGCTTGCCATAGATGTGCACATTGTGAGCCACTATGTGCATGCCAATCACGCCTTTTCTTGTGGTGCTCCCAAAGCATGCTCCATGAACATTGAAGCAATTATATCTTGTGTATAAATGGTGTTAGATCTTCCCATTTGAAATGTTGAACTACCATGCAATCCTCTCCTCCAGTAACTTATCCTCGAGGAGTCAAGTATTTCCTTTTAAGCTCAAATACTTCTAGTACTATCAAAAAGAGAAAGAAGGAAGAAATTGGAGCCTAGCCAGTGTAGCTAAGTCTCCTATTTAAAGCATGACCAGTGTAACCAAGTCTTTGCTATGCAGACAATGGATCATTGTGGTCAAGAATTTGAGAATTGAAAATTTTGCTCTGCATTTATTTGGAGGCTCTTTGTTTTTCTTTGAAAATTTTCCCATTTATCCATGACACCTTTTTGGGGATATAAAAGTGAACAACCATTTGAGGTGGTTGCACTAGCCCCACCTCAACTAAAAGACTAAGTACGAACATATTATTCCTCATCCGGAATTTTATTTCAACACGTACTTAGATCTGGTCTTCAGATGTCCACGCTACCAAAGAAGGAACCATACAATCTTCCAACAAGGGACACAAACAAATGTGGTAATGTTCATATTCGTTTGTATATGTATTTGTTTTTAAGAGGAAATGGTTCTTGTTTTTTAAATAAGCCAATATGAATACAAATGTTCTAAATGATTCTTTTTTCATATACGAATACGAATATGAATCTTGAGTTAATGAATGCAAATATAAATGCGAAAAATGAATCTGGTTACGATATGAATATTCAAAATCTATGTTTAACATTTTAAAAATAAAATTATGATTAATACCCCCCCCCCCCCGCCCAAATCCCTCCCACCCCTGACGCCCTCTTTCTCCCCCTGCCATGCCCCCACCTCTACCTCCCTATGACCTCCTCCTCATGCTAGTTGCCGCCCACCGCCTCCCCTTTCCAACCTCCGCCTCCTCCCCAACACCCTGCCTCCCCTTGCACCCTCTATCTCCCTGCCACCCATGGCTCCCCTGTGGCACTCCACCTCCCCTTACGCCCTCCACCCCATGTGCCCTTCACCTCCCCCTAAACCCCATGCCTTCCCATGCCTCCTTGTCTCCTCCTACTGACATCTGCCTCCCCCCTGCTCCCTCTGCCTCCCCTTGAGATTCGCCTCCCCTTACCCAACCTCCCCCCATCACCACCTAACCTCCCTTTATCTCCCCTGACCTCCACTTCCGCCTCCCTCGCCACCCTGACTCAACCTCCCTCCAACGATGCTCAGTCTCCTTATTGACATTCTTGAGAATCTTATTTAGGTGATCCATCATTCTTCAAGATTATTTTTCTATATGGATGACGTTTCCATTCTAAAATCTATGTGTAGTTTTCATCCTTCCTCTGGTACATTCTTATTTATAACTTTTTTAATGCAATATTCATTTGGATATTCATATTCATTTGTAAAAGATTCGTATTCGTATCTATTTTCATATTTTAAGGATATGGATCTTGATTTTTTACATTTTTATAATATACATATTCGTATTTGTAAATAATATAAATATGGTTATGGTATGACATGAATTCGTATTCGTATTTGCATCCCTACTTCCAACACCTCGTTTGAATTAAGTTTAGGTGCGCAGTTGATGAATCCCCATTCATAACTCTTTATTCTTTTATTTTAGCCAAATATCTTGGAAAAAGCATCATGTATATAGTTGTAAATATAATAAATTATCAATAAGCGTGCATTTGTTAATATGTAATAATTAGCATGTATTTGTGAAAAAATAAAATAATAAAGAATAAAATAAAAAGAACAAAATATTTAGAATAAATATTGAGTGACATGAACCCAAGAGAGGGTCCAGCATGGGCCTGATCGCCAAATAAAATAAGTAGAGAGAGATAGGGTCACTCTACCTTATACATATTTACCACCTATGTCCATATAATTTATTTTACAAAAATAAAAATATAAAGGTTTTTCTATCCTCATGTATATACTTCTAAAATAAAACAAAATTTAGAAAAACAAAATAAAATTCTCTCACCTTGTATATTTCATGTATATATGTATCACTACCTATTTAAATAACCAATAAAATAAAATAAAAAATATTTTATACTCCAAATATTATGTTGTAAATAAATAAAATATAAAATTGGGGTATTGTGCAAAAATTTAAAAATAAAAACAACTGTACAAAATACTTAGGTATTTTATACCTGTATATAATACAACATACTATATATACCATAATTTATTTTTCAAAAAAAAATAAAAATCACAAAAAAATAATTTGAAAAATAACAAACATTTTTATTTTATGCACTTTTTGATTTAAGGTCATTTATTATTTTTTATTCAATTTGTATATATTTTTGTAAATCCTAATTTTCTGATTGGTCCACGTCAGGAGGCTGACCCTTGTAAACCCCCTCTTCTCGGGCTTGACCCGACCCGACCTTTTCACAATGCCATCTTCTCGGAATTTTCTAGGGCGGATCGCGTGTGCCCATACTCCGATTCATCACCCGTACCTTCCCCTTGGATCCAAGATCCTCGCGGATCCCTAGGGAAGCGCGGATCCTTCTCGGTTCATGCACCCTCGCCCGATCTCTCCAGTTACCTGGGACGTCCTATAAATTCTTAATTCGATTCCCCGGGTACTTAGCTCGCGTGCACCCCTTCTTGATATGCTAGAATCCTTCCTCATAGTGACAGGCGTCGGAGGATGCCTTTGGTGGTCGATTTGGTGTCGTGTAGCCGCAGCTCAACCTTCGTGGTCGGAGAACCATCGCGAGAAGCCTCCTTCGCCAGTTGCAGCGTGGTTGAGGCCACAACCCCACCATTCAACCCCCTGGAGCTCAGGATTCCACTAGGACCCTCAGGTATTCATTCCATTATCCTTAGCTCCCTTATCTGATTCGATCTTTCATCTTCACTTCGCCGCCGCTCCGCCAGCTCCTACCATCCGGTCGGAGCCTCATCCCATCCATCTACCCACTTCGATCAATGATTCAGATCATCCTCCATCTTCCCTCGCCACCTGATCATCCTAGACTTGGCTCGGATAGCCAAGATTAGGCCCTAGGTCTTCCCTATCACTTCGCCAGAGACCCCCTTCTCATTCACCACTGCTTCCCTTTGTTTTTGTCCAATAACCCCACCTTAGCCCTACTCCGAGTCCGAGCTTTTCCCTGCAGGTCCTTAGCGCACGTGGATCGACCCGAATCACCCTTTGACCACCCTCACCGGAGCTCGCCCAGGTCCCAGCCATCGCCACGGAGATCCGACCGTACGCGAGCCCTTCCGACCCGTTCACCTGATGCAGAGGGGCTTCACGATTCGTTTGCGGTTGTCCGATCATTCATCGGAGTTGTCGATCTCCCTCGGTGCTCCGGTGAACTTCACCTGGTGGAGTTCTTCCAGAGTCTCTCTCTGCCGTTGGATCGCCTCCTTCGCCCAGATGCCATCCTCATCGTCCCTCCACAATAGTTATCAGGCCGTTAGATGTTAGATCTAACGCCCCATGTACAACCCACGTCTCCGACACCTGACGATCGTTGGATCGGACACCTGACAGAGCCAAAGCCACACGTTCGCCTCCACTCAGCGCACACCACTTGTCCACCCACGGCTCCTCGACCCGGGGTTTGAAGCTAAAGCAGGCGGATGATGGTGGGCGGAGAAGCTCCGGCGGAAGGCGGTGGAGGAGCTTCGATTCGCGGATCCAGAAGGGGATCCGGTTGAACAAGGTGGCTGGGAGATAGAGAAGGCGTAGGGGAACGAAATGAAGGTGGAAGGGTGGTCGGAAAATAGTCGGAGAACGGTGGAGAAGTCGCCGGAGCTGAGCTCCGGCGAACTTCGAATTTTTGTTTTTAAGCTAAAGGAATCAACTACGGGCTAATCTAACTACTGGAATGAAAGACTATCATTAAAACTAACTAAAAAGCAAGAAAAAGACAGCTCTTATACCTGGGGGCCTCCAGGGAGCAGGGCGGACGCCGGAGCTCCGCCGCGTCAAAATTCTCCGTCCTCCGGCCGAGTCAAGGCGCTGGGTCACTCCCCCTGTCACGAGGAATGGTCCAGGAACAAGATCAAGGCGTTTGGATGGAATGAAAATGGCCAAATTCGAGGAAGGAGGTGGAGGAGCTTATTTATAAACATTCCCGAAGACCCCAGTGACCGGCGATTATTGATGAATCGAGGCTATGTACAAGGGATCCAAATGATCGGCGCGAATCTCGGTTGATCAGAGAACAAAATCCGTGAAGGATTTGAAAGTGATGGAACGATAGATCGAGCGGAAAAAAGGGGAGAAGACGGGCGAAAAGATAGTTCTGACGGAAGTCAGAAGCGCAGGGAGAGTTGACCGGAGGTCAACTCGGGCCGCGCCCTTATTGGGCCACATCGGACGCAAGAAGACAAAAGAGGGAATTTTCCACGAAGTTGAATTATTTGGCGTAGTAAATGATTTTATTATTTTTTCTTATAAAATAAAAATGTTTATTATTTCATGTAGTATTTATTTATGATTTTTATTTATTTTTTTGAAGTATTTTATTATGGTTTTATTTTACTAAATGTGTATATGTATGTATTTAAAGGTCTTTTTGTATATTTTATTTTTAATTTGTTTATTTTATTATTTTATTTTCTTATTTTACAAATTTATAACTTATTTTTATGAGTATGAATATATTTTTATTTAATTTTTCTGAGTTTATTTACATTTTTAAATAAATAGGTATATGCATATGTAGGTATTTTACCTATATATTATATACATTTTATTTATTTAATGAATTTTATTTGTTTTTATTTTGGATTTGTATTTTTAAATAAGTTATATATAATATATACACTGTTATAAAAATATAGATGAATAAAGAATAAAATAATTAAAATCCCTTTTTATTTATATACATTCTTAACATAGGTATTTTGTCTATGTAGCTTATACACTTATTTTATTTTGCAATTTCTTTTTGGATTTCTTTAGCTTTTAATATGTTTCTGTATTAGATACACTATTTACAAGTTTCTAAAAATATGGATTTAAAAAATAATGAACATTGAATAAAATGAATATTTTAATCAGGTATTATGTACAAAGTGGGTCAAAAACCTAACTTCCACAGATGGACTCCAAAAATTATGAAACCAATTTTATAAAATAGTTCATGGAATGCTATATACAATTAAAGGTGAGTTTGGGTGATTTGGAGTTTTTATTTGCAAGATATGGGTCTGTGAAGTTGAGATTTTGGCTTTTTATTCTTTATATAAAATGTACACTGAGTATTATTTTTACACAAACTCAATTTTATATTTTTATTTACATTATTATCTACAACTTTCATGTACAAAGTTTGTTTATTTGATGAATAAATAATTATGTACAAAATAGGTGTCAAAAAGGCCTAAATGGATGAATAAATAAATGAGGTATTTATTGTATAATTGGCCCTTATCTCCCCCTACTTTATTCCTTGTCGACCAATTCCATGCTGGCCTTGGTCTCGGGGTTCGGGTCATAAAATATTTGCAATATTTTATTCCTTTTTCTTTTCTTCCCTTTATTCTATAATTTTAGCATTAAAAACTTTATTCTATGTACATTTAATACAATAAATAATGAATGCTAATATGTATAAATTAATGCTATTTATATGCATTTGCTGGGGTTTTTAAGGCCAAAATGATAGAATAAAGGTGATGAAATGGAGATTCATCAGCGACGCTCACGTGTTGCATGGATAATTTGCTCTATCTACCCTGCGTTTATTTTAGCTTTCATTTCAGTCTGTAAAATAAAAGTTTTACAGTGGACCTTTTTGCATGTTAGCCCCTGTAGTTTTAGATATTTACATTTCAGTCCTGCCTGTGTGGACCCACATGCATCACCACGTGTTATTTTGGGATATTTTGTAGTATGTACCTTGGATTTCTTTACTGTTATGGTTTGAAGTTTTATTTTTCATATTTGCAAGTATACCCCTGTACGTGCAGATTTGTGACATGTGTTGATATTCGTGGGAAAATTGTGGTTTACACCATAGACTTTTATTACATATTATTATTTGGTTCCAGGACTTAAGTTATTTGCAGATTGGTCCCTATGTGTTGTGTGTTTTAGTTTTGATTTAATAAATAACAAATATTGTCCAAAATTCACGAAATTTTGATACATGGCTCCTGCCATGGTGTAGGAATTTTGGTGAATTTTTTATTATGCTTTGTCTTCGATTAGTATTTTTAAAAATTCAAAAACCCTAAAAAGTGTCACTATCTGTTTTAGAAAATCAACTAAAAATATTAAAAAGTCTCGAAAATTTATAAAAAAATTCTTGTTTGTGTGTTTTGTTGTGTTTTTATTTATGTTCAATTTCCATCTCATTCCCATTTATAAAACTCAAAAAACTTGAAAAAGACTAAAAACCTTAGAAAATTCATAAAAATTCAAATAATGTGTTTTCTTCTCTTGTAGTTAGTTTTTGCTTGTAGTTTCACATAAAATTGGTGCTTGAATTTTATAGGCATTTTAAGTAATTTTAATTTGCCTTTAGATTCCAGTTGTACACTACTTGCCATTTTTGGCCATGTTTGATTTTTTAGAAAATTAACTAAAAATCATAAAAATCCAAGAAAATTTATAAAAACATCTGGATATTTTAAAAACATAAAAACATTTTTATTCTGAATTTTTGAGTATTTTGGGCTATTAAATAATTGGTTGAGTGTTGATTTATGCTTTCCGACTCTCCACTCATTGTATGGTTTGGATGAGCGAGAGTGACCCGCACACTAGGATAGAGTCATATCCGAACTCTTGGCAGACTACCGGCCTTTTTATACGGGACAGTCTGTTAGGAGAATTAGTTTCTACCAGCTCGCTTAATCGCTCTGAAAGACTGTTTTATCACCTAATAAAATTAACAAGATAAAAGACCGAGCTTTTACGGTCATCAGCTCTGTGTGAGTAGGTGAATTGGGGGTTTGCTTGTCGATCTTGTGTGTTTTCCAGATCTCATTCGCCTTCACTCTCTACATCAAGATGATGGGCCGGAGATCCCATAGACAGCCTCTGGTTGTACTGCTTTCGAGCACCCCGGTCCGTTCATCTAGGTTGGTTCACAAGAGCCGAGACCCGCTCTCCGAACCCGAGTTTGACTGTGCCATGTTCCCCCTCGACCACCCCTCTACCAGTCCTGAGGTGCCCGAGCAGAGATAGCAGCAGACAGTTGATGATTCATCGGCACCTGAGTTTGGGTCTTTTGCCTCTACAGAGACCATGGCTAGCAGTGAGGAGCACATCGATGGACCCCGCAGGACCCAGACTTATGTACTTGATCAGGGTGCCATCAACAACATCCTGTTAGCCTCTTTGGAGACCATGCAACGTCAGATCAGAGACCAGGGGGTTTCATGGTAGACATGCGCCAAGAGATGGAGCATATGAGAGCCGATAGAGAGCAGAGCAGAGCCGGTGGAGGAGGAGGACCAGAGATTCTCGAGGGAGGAGAGCCCTGAGGAGCCCGCATAGCCAGCAGCACCTGCACGACCGATGAGAGAGTTGCACAACCCTGGTGCAACTCTGACCCATAGATGGATACAGCTGCCAGCTATTTTGGGGAATTTCAAGTTCCCACCTCAGATTATCCAGCTTCTACCCCGATTCCACGGACTCACCACAGAGGAGCCACACCTCCATCTCCAGGAGTTTGAGATGATCTGCAGTACTGTCCATGATCGCCTCGTGGATGAGGACACCATCAAGATGATGGCCTTTCCGTTCTCCCTTGTAGACAGAGCAGCCAACTGGCTGAAGCACCTAGGGAAATTCGTCACTTCATGGGAACAGCTCCGGAATGAGTACTTGAATAAGTACTATCCACTCGGCCAGACGAATGCAGCAAGAGCCATGATCAACAACTTTTCCATGCTCCCCAACGAGCAATTTCATGAGGTATGGGAAAGATTCAGGAATCTCACAAACCAGTGCCCTCACCATGATATATCCAAGCCCAACCTTGTTCAAAGTTTCTTTTGTGGTCTTACACCGGAGTTGTAGGGGCTAGTGAACGCATCCTATGGGGGCTTTTATTTTTTTAAGGATGAGCATCAGGTCTAGGCCATCTACGAGGAGATGGCAGAGAACTATATGGTGATGTCCCAGACCCAATTATATATATAGGGGAAGCCCCATCCACAGGCCGTGTCCTATCAGAGGATAGCACAGGTCGATGCCGGTCCATCTACATCATCAGCAGCCGCAACACAGGAAGAGTCGATGCCGCTGATATGGGTATTATCAGCGAGAAGTTGGACCGCATCGAGCTTACTGAGAAGAAGCAGTGCAAGGGCATGTCTCTGATAGATCAGATGGCACAGACGCTGAGTGACCTAAAGACCCAGATCATGTGTCTCTAGGAGGCACAGACGACTTCTCAGCCCCGTCTCAGGTCATGGGATGATACCAGTAGTAGCAACTCGACCTAGCACTCCAGCCAGCCCAGACAGGTTCACCATGTTCAGGCGGAGGCGTTACAACAGCCACAGCAACAGTACTACCAGCCACCACCATCTCAGGACACTCAGGTGGTGGTCTACCAGCCGGATCAACCCCTGGCAGTTCTCCCCCCACCCACTTACGAGCAGGAGCCATTGATGGATGCCAACGGGATTTGGTATGACCGACCTCAGCCTGGGATCCGATGAGACCATCCCAAATTCCATTGGTCGACCGGAGATACCACTTCCCAGCAGTAGCCTCCAGTTCAGGATGGCCAGTTCAGCCAGCAACAGCAGCAGCCCTAGTTCCCACAGCCACAGCCACTATACCAACAGCATGGTCCTCGTCCCTATCAGCAGGGACAGTCGTGGAGGTAGCAACAACAGCCTCAACAGTTTCATCCCTAGCATCCCTCCCATCCTACACAACAGCAGCAACCTCATTTCCAGAGAGGCCATCCGTCTGGTTCTCATGGGCTAGCCTATGAGAACCCAACTCTTGAGGATCTAGCTCGCCTTGTTTTCGAACATCAGGCCACCTTCAGACGGGAGATGTATGAGTTCCGACAGGAGATGACGGAGATAGTGAAGGGCAAGGCCGCCATACCCGTTCAGATGAAGCCGAATCCGAACACCATGAAGAGGAAGTTTGAGCAGATAACGTTTACAGAGGCTACCACTCCTAGTGATTCACTTGGTGATATTTCTGCATACACTTTTAATGCTGACTTTATTACACGTAGGAGCGGTAGGATGCCAGCCGACAGCGCCTCATCTGAGCGACGACCACATGAGTACCAGGAGCGCCAGATGAGGAGGAGAGCGGTGCCTATGCCGCTCAGGATGATGCTGATGACGGTGGTGTTGATGCCACCAAGGGAGTAGACCCAGCTGATGATACTGAGGCCGTCACTTCACCAGATGAAGGAGGTGGTGCTGATGCCACTAGAGATGATGCTCAGCCATAGTGTGGTACTGATGTCGCAAGTCCAGATGCTGAGGGTGGTACTGAGGCAACCATTTCTATTCCTGTTGCATTTCCTTCTGTCAGTGTATATCAGGACTATTTTGGTAATAAAGGAAAGGGTTCTTCATTTGTGAGTCCACCTGTGATGAATGGCAATGTTTGTATGGATTCTACTTTTCCACAGCAGTAGCGACTCGATCCTAGCCCTCCATCTGAGGAGGGCCCAGCCATCCCCTTCCCTCAAGCACTCCGCTTGGCTATGGGGACCAAAAAAGAAAATCCAAAAATATCCCAGTAGTTAGAGTTCAGCCAACAGATGATAGATAGATTCCAGATACCGCTGACTCTATAGGAGGCCTTGGAGCACATCCCCCTCTTCAGAGGAACCTTAGAGAGAGGACCACTATTTGCAGGAAGAGGAGGAACCACCACTCAGAGATCCATGTGCTCACTCATGCCACATGTGTTGCCATCCAGAACCGTTTGCCAGCCAGGAAGCTAGATGCAGGAGCTCCCTATGTCAGATGTCACATACAGGAGAAGAGGTTCGATCGGACTCTATTAGACAGCGGCTCTTCCATCAACCTACTTCCAGCAGCCTTACTCGACCGATTCGAGTTTGGACCTCTTTGACAGAGTAGGATGGTCCTTCAGTTTGTTGATCGATCTGTCAAGAGGCCGAAGGGGTTGCTGAAGGATGTGATCATCACAATTCAGAGCCTGAAATTCCCCATGAACTTTGTTGTGTTGGACATGGAGATCTTTGAGTCTGTGACCGATACCCCCATCATTTTAGGATGCTCGTTCTTGGCCACAGCCAAGGTAGTGTCCGATCATGATAGCGGGAAGGTGTACTTTCACGTCGAGGGTGAGAGTATACAAATAGAGACGATCGATGAAACTAGAGCACGGGATTCAACTTGCTCAGAGCCACGTACAGATTCAGAGCAGATGACAGAGGCAGAGCGAGACGTCCACCAGGAGTGCGATTTTGTGATCACAGATGATGAAGTCGCCTGGTCAGATCCAGTTTCACGAGCCATCCTCTCACACTCAGATCCCGTTGATGCACAGATTCCAGTAGAGGAGAGATTGGAGAGCGCATTCTTGGCAGAGGACACATTTCAGGCAGTAGATCGCGTTCAGTAGAGCGAGGCAGTAGATACTTCCTTTGATGTTAATTCAGATCCCTCAGAGTCAGATATTGATTGGGCAGAGTTTAATGAGTTGATTCCATGTCTGATTTCTACAGAGCCAGAGCTCGGGTGGAGACTGATCCTATTCAGAGTACAGAGACACCAGCAGAGCAGTCTTCACCAGATTTCCATGTTCAGCGAGAGTTCTCCCTTGTAGATTTGGTCGCTTTCACTCATACTTTTCAGAGGCCAGATCCGCCAGCTCCCAGTTGTCCAGAGCTGAAGCCCTTGCCGCAGTCGCTGAAGTATAGGTTCCTTGCAGGCGAGCATGAGGTGCACCCAGTCATTATCTCAACGGATTTAACTGGAGAGCAAAAATCTCGTTTGATGGAGGTCCTTGAAAAGAACTGCAAAGCGATAGGATGGCGCGTAGCTGATCTCCAGGGAATAAGTCTGGCCCTGTGCTCCCACCATATCTATCTCGAAGAGGATGCCAAGCCGTACGTGAGTTCCAGCGGTGTCTGAACCCGAACCTTCAAGAGGTTGTCATGAAGGAAATCCCGAAATGGTGGAGCGTCGATTTTATCTACCCCATCTCTGGCTCCAAGTGGGTTAGTCCATTATATGTGGTGCCCAAGAAGACGAGCATCACTACAGTTGTGAGTGAGTCTGGATAGGAGATCGCTACCCAGGTACCCACTTCTTGAAGGGTCTGTGTGGACTACAGACGATTAAATCAGGCCACCAAGAAGGATCATTTCCCCCAGCCTTTTATTGATTAGATTATAGAGAGGCAAGCTGGGAAGAGTCACTACTGCTTTCTTGACGGGTACTCCAGTTACAATCAGATGGCCGTTGCGTTAGAGACCAGGACAAGACTATATTGACATGTCCATTTGGGACATATGCTTTCAGACGGATGCCCTTTGGTCTATGTAACGCCCCGACGACATTCCAAAGGTGCATGTTGTCCATATTTTCGGACATGCTGGCTGATTGCTTAGAGGTCTTCATGGATGACTTTTCGATCTATTGTGATGGGTTTGGTGCTTGTCGTGAGTGCCTAGATCGTGTCGTTCAGCGATGCATCGAGGTCTATCTTGTGTTATCTTAGGAGAAGAGTCACTTCATGGTGACTCAAGGGACAGTGCTTGGTCATATCATCTACAACAGGGGCATGGAGGTTGATCTGTCCAAGGTGGATATCATAAGGAAACTCAATCCACCATCCAATTTGCAACAGCTACAGTCTTTTCTGGGGTACGTCGGTTTCTACCGACAAATCCACCGTCCAATTTGCGACAGTTACAGTCTTTTCTGACGACCGTTGACTGATTTGCTGACCAAAGACACCGAGTTCATTGTAGATGATAAGTGTCTTACGTCATTGAGACTCTCAAGAGTCTAGTTATCGAGGCTCTTGTCCTCCAGCCGCCTTATTGGTCTCTCCCATTCGAGATCATGACGGACGCCTCCGATTTTGCTGTAGGGGCCGTGCTGGACAGAGGAGGGATGGAGTACCTTTTGCTATTCACTATGCTAGCCGTATATTGGATGCCGCGCAGCGGAACTACACTATCACTGAGAAGGAGATGCTAGTCGTAGTCTTTGCCCTAGATAAGTTCAGATCGTATATCATTGTATCTGGAGTGATCTTTACTGACCATATCGCCATCAGGTACCTCATGGCAAAGAAGGATGCCAAAGCGAGACTAACTAGATGGATCCTTTTACTCCAGGAGTTTGATATTGAGATTAAGGATAAGCCTGGAGTCAAGAATGTAGTGGCGGATCATCTCTCCCAATTAGAGCATCTTGAGGATTCTGAGCAGATTGATCCTATATCCGAGACCTTCCCAGATGAGGTGATCCTTGCGATCGCCTTGCTCCCGTGGTACGCCGACATTGTGAACTATCTTGTTACCAAGAAATTTCTACAAGGTTGGCTCAGGCAGCGACTTGAGACCTTCCTAGCGAAGGACAAGTCTTACCATTGGTAGGATCCCATCCTTTACCATGAAGGAGGGGATAGCATCTGGCGGCGGTGCATTCCTCAGGAGGATCACCATAGCGTCCTCACCTACTGCCACAAGCAGGAGGCAGGAGGACATCAATATGGGAGGAGAACGATTCAAAAGATGCTCCAATCCAGCCTATGGTGGCCTACTCTCTTCAAGGATTCCGATGAATTTGTGAAGAGATATGCTGACTGTCAGAGGATGAGCATTTGTGGACACGTGACATGATGCCGATGCAACCCATTCACTTCTGTGAGGTTTTTGATGCACGGGGCATTGATTTCATGGGTCCATTCCCTAAGAGCCAGGGATTCAAGTACATTCTGTTGGTTGTTGATTATGTGAGTCGATGGGTTGAGGCCATCCCCGCCCGAGCCGCAGATGCTAGGACCGTATGCAGATTTTTGAGGAAGAATATCATTTAACGGTTCCAGGTACCTCGAGTGTTGATATCTGACGGGGGGTCTCATTTCATCAACGATAAGGTAAAGGCCCTTGCTAGTGAGTTCATCATTGACCATCGAGTAGCCACTCCATATCACCCTCAGACCGATGGTCTGACTAAAGTGTCAAATAGGGAGATCAAGACTATATTGCAGAAGGTCGTCCGCCCTGGCCGAAAGGATTGGTCACAGCTTTTGGACTCGGTCTTGTGGGCATACCGGACATCCTTCAAGACTCCTTTGGGTACATCTCCCTTTCACCTTATTTATGGCAAGCCTTACCATTTACCTGTTGAGATTAGGCACAAGTCGCTTTAGGCTGTCACAGACATACTTTTGGATCCAGTGAGTGTAGGAGATCATAGGAGGGCAGAATTGCCTACCCTGGAGGAGCTTAGAGATGCATCCTTTCGAGCAGCCTACATTACAAGGAGCGAGTAAAGGAGTGGCATGATTCTCATTTCATCCACAAGTAGTTTGATCCAGGACAACGAGTATGGTTGTTTGATGCCAGGCTTAGATTATTTCCAGGGAAGTTGCAGAGCAAGTGGAAGGACCATACCTGGTCCGAAAGGTACATGACAATGGGAGTATTTATATATCTGAGATGTCATCTAAGTCTACCTTTCGTGTTAATGGGCAGCGGCTCAAACCATATCTTGATTATGAGCCGTTGGTCGTTGACGTCGCCCCTATTCATTTTGCGTGAGATATGGTCTTTGATTCACATCTAGTGCATCTCATGCCTGATTATCACTATCCTCTGCCATGTATAGATCCAGATGTCCATATCATTCATTCTTTAGTCCCACACCCCATCTGCATCCTATGATTATGCTATACTTAGGGTGTACTTTACCCTAAGTATAGGGGGATGTTGGACTCTTGAGTATTCTTTTTTATTCTTTTTACCTCTGCTTTGATGCCTATACTTAGCGATCTTTCGCCCTAAGTATAGGGGAGGTAAACCCTATATATCCTATCACTCGGATTTCCCTTCATGTACAGCCTAATATACTTAGGATTACTTGATCCTAAGTATAGGGAAACACCAAGCTCCCTTCATTCTATTCTTTGATTCGTCATTGTAGTATACCATTCCTTTTCACTTCCCTATACTAAGCACGAGTTATGTCTTCTTCATTGCTCTCGATCCACTCTGAGGACATCGTTCGAGCTAAGTATAGGGGGATGTCATATATATTTTATATATACTTTATCCATAACTCGTACTTTGTGTGAGTGTGTTAATAAATAAAATGGCTAAAATTCTTTTATATAAAAACCATAGCTATTTATAAAAATTATTTTTGTACAAATGTTTGTAAAAATGTTTTGTGAAAAGAGTTTGCAAATATTTTGATATCAAAATTATGTATATAGTACAAAATTTTTGTAAAATGATTGAGAAACAAAAGTTAGCAAAAACCCTTGTGTAAATGTGTGTAAATATTTTGCAAAACTTCTGCATTCATGCATTCATCCATTCAAACATTTTTCAAAATTTTTGCACATTTCCAAAAAACATGCATAAAAATATGTTTGTATATATTTGTACAGTTTTTCTGAATCATAGTTGACATTTAAACTGGCCTGGAATTAAATTGCTAAATGGAGCTTGGTTAAGACCTTAATCCACCTAATTCTAAGAGGAACCATATAGGGCTTAGGGTTATTATTCTTCAGGTCCATTGGGGACTTAATTCTTTGGGTCCACTAGGTTATGATCATATGTCATCTTTATGAGCCTAAGTAGAACACTTAACAATGCACACATGACTCTCATAAACAGTGGCTTTACTTGCACCAACACCTTACACATAGCTCTCCACATATAAGGTGGTGAGGAGGCAGCTGTCTTTGGCTTGGGGTAGCATATGAGGGTAGTACTTCTAGGTGGAACCTCTCTTCTTCTTTTAGTGAAGGAAGTGCGTCTCAACTTGGTCTGGTGGTGTTGAGGTCTGAAGACAGGAGTTGTGGGTTGCAATAATGCTTCAAAAAAGGGATAGTCTACTGGCTCAAGAGGAAAAACTCCTTATGTACATGCTGCACATGTAGATATGTTGTACATATGCACATCAAAAAATGTGCAAAGAAAGAAAAACTCCAAAAAAGTGGTGGTCTGATTGAAAATAAAATACCCACCGGAGTGTATATAGTCAAATAAAGCAAAGCTTATGTTACCTATTCTCATCTCATGAAGCTTGCAGCTGGGAGACTTAGCTACACAGGTTGGGCTCCCAAGGATACATGTCTACACTGGTCATGGTTCATTCTCTTCTTCCTCCTCTTCTTGAGCCAGTTGAACTTGAACTTAGAAGGGAATACCCCACTCCTCGAGGAAAGAGCTGCCAGACTAGGGCATTAGAGTTACCTTATTGAGGGAGGATGTCACTTTACCATTTCTGAGGTGGGGAGCTACATATCACTTACACAGTACAAGGTTGGTGGAAATTAGAGGCTGTTGAGTTTTAAACTTAAGTCCAAATAAGGTTCCGACAAACTAATAATCCAAAGGTCTGATTGAGCTCCATACTTCAATTTAATGAAGGCAAGTTTAATAATCAACCTTGATTAGCCTTCTTTTTCTCTCTTTTCACTTCTTTTTCAAATAAGTGTTTGCTAAGGGACTAGCAAAAGTAAAGTATAGGAGGGTGATGAGTCCCCATTCATCACTCTTTATTCTTTTATTTTAGTTAAATATCTTGGCAAAGCATCATGTATATAGTTGTAAATATAATAAATTATCAATAAGCATGCATTTGTTAATATGTAATAATTAGCATTTATTTGTGCAAAAATAAAAGAGTAAAAAATAAAAGGAAAAGAAGGAAATATTTAGAATAAATATTGAGTGACCTAAACCCAAGAGAGGGTCCAGCATGGACCTGATTGCCAAATAAAATAAGTAGAGAGATAGGGCCACTCTACCTTGTACATATTTACCACCTATGTGGATATAATTTATTTTTATAAAAATAAAAATAAAAAGTTGTTGTTATCCCTATGTATATACTTCTAAAAATAAAACAAAAATTAGAAAAATAAAATAAAAACAAAATAAAATTCTCTCTCACCTTGTATATAGTACATGTATATATGTATCACTACCTATTTAAATAACCAATAAAAATAAAATAAATTTTTTTATACTCCAAATATTATGTTGTAAATAAATAAAATATAAAATTAGGGTATTTGTGCAAAAATAAGAAAATAAAAATAATTGTACAAAATACATAGGTATTTTATACCTGTATATAATACAAAATGCTGTATATACCATAATTTATTTTCAAAAAAATAAATAAATATCATAGAAAAATAATTTGAAAAATAACAAATATTTTTTATTTTATACACTTTTTGATTTAAGGTCATTTATTATTTTTTATTCAATTTGTAAATATTTTTGTAAATCCTATTTTTTTATTGGTCCATGTCAGGAGGTTGACCTCGGGCTTGACCCGACCCGACTTCTTCACCGAACCATCTTCTCAGAATTTTCTAGGGCAGATCGTGTGTGCCCATGCTCCGATTCTTTGCCCGTACCTTCCCCTTGGATCCAAGATCCTCGCAAATCCCTAGGGAAGCACGAATCCTACTCGGTTCGCGTGCCCTCGTCTGATCTCTCCAGCTACCTGGGACGTCCTATAAATTCTTCATTCGATTCCCCAGGTCCTTAGCTCGTGTCATACCCCTTCTTGATACCCTAGACTCCTTCCTCGTAGTGACAGCCGTCGAAGGATGTCTTTGGTGGTCCATTTGGTGTCATGTAGCCCAGCTCAACCTTCGTGGCCAGAGAACCTCCGCGAGAAGCCTCCTTCACCAGCCGCACCGTGGTTGAGGCCACAACCCCGTCGTTCACACCCTCTTGAGCTCAGGATTCCACTAGGACCCTCAGGTATTCATTCCATCGTCCTTAGCTCCCTTATCCGATTTGATCTTTCATCTTCACTCCGTCATCGCTCCGCCAGCTCCGACCAGCCGGTTGGAGCCTCATCCCATCCATCTACCCGCTTCGATCGACGATCCAGATCATCCTCCATCTTCCCTCGCCACCTAATCATCCTAATCTTGGCTCGGATAGTAAAGATTAGGCCCTAGGTCTTCCCTATCACTTCGCCAGAGACCCCCTTCTCATTCACCACTGATGCCCTTTGTTTTTGGTCCAATAACCCCGACCGGAGCCCTGTTCTGAGTCTGAGCTTTGCTCTGTAGGTCCTTAGCACGCGTGGATTGACATGAATCACCCTTTGACCACCCTCGCTGGAGCTCTCCTAGGTCCCAGCCATCGCCATGGAGATCCGACCGTCTGCGAGCCCATCCGACACGTTCACCCGATGTAGAGGGGCTTCACGATTCATTTGTTGCCATCCATCATTCATCAGAGTCACTGATCTCCCTCAGTGCTCTGGTGAACTTTGCCTGGTGGAGTTCTTCCAAAGTCTCTCTCCATCGTTGGATCGCCTCCTTCGCCCAGATGCCATCCTCGCCGTCCCTTCACAGCAGTTGTCTAGACATTAGATGTCAGATCTAATGACCCCCAAATCCCCTACATCTCCGACACCTGACGATCGTTGGATCTGACAGCTGACAGAGCCAGAGCTGCACATTCGCCTCCACTCCGCCCACGCCACCTGTCCACCCCACGCGACGCTCACGTGCTGCATGGGTAATTTGCTCCATCTACCATGCGTTTATTTTAGCTTTCATTCCAGTCTGTAAAATAAAAGTTATACAGTGGACCTTTTTGCATGTTAGCCCCTGTAGTTTTAGATATTTACATTTCAGTCTTGCCTATGTGGACTCACGTGCGTCGTCACGTGTTATTTGAGATATTTGTAGTATGTACCTTGGATTTCTTTACTTTTATGGTTTGAAGATTTAGTTTTCATATTTGCAAGTATACCTCTTTACGTGTAGATTTATGACATGTGCTGACATTCGTGGGAAATTACAGTTTACACCCTAGACTTTTATTGCATATTATTACTTGGTTCCATGACTTAAGTTATTTGCATATTGGTCCATGTGTGCTGTGTGTTTTAGTTTTGATTTAATAAATAGCAAATATTTTCTAAAATTCATGAAATTTTGACGCATGGCTCTTGCCTAGTGTAGGAATCTTGGTGAATTTTTTATTGTGTTTTGTCTTAGTTTAGTATTTTTAAACATTCAAAAATCCTAAAAAGTGTCACTGTCTGTTTTAGAAAATCAACTAAAAATATTAAAAAGTCTTGAAAATTTCTAAAAAATTCATGTTTATGTGCTTTATTGTGTTTTTATTTCTGTTCAATTTTCATCTCATTCCCATTTATAAAACCCAAAAAAATTGAAAAAAACTAAAATCCTTAGAAAAAACATTAAAAAATTCAAAATAATTCAAAAAATGTGTTTTCTTCTTCTGTAGTTAGGTTTTTGCTTGTAGTTTCACATAAAATTTCTTATTGAATATTATAGGCATTTTAAGTAATTTCAATTTGCCTTTAGATTCCAGCTGTACACTACTTGTCATTTTTAGCCCTGTTTGATTTTTAGAAAATTAATTAGCAATCAGAAAAATCCAAGAAAATTCACAAAAACATCTGGATATTTTCAAAACATAAAAACATTTTTATTCTGCATTTTTTAGTATATTTGGGCTATTAGATAATTGGTTGAGTGTTGATTTGTGCTTTCCCTTTAGTCTTTTTCTTATAATTGAAAATCATAAAAAATTTTGAAAAATTAAAAACCACCATTTCTTTTCTTTTTGATTCTCGACTACTTCATATTTTTCGCTTTACGTGCTCCTTGTGTTTGACCCTGGTAGCTATAACAAGTAAAAATAAATAGCAAGACCGCTTGCCACATTGATTGTTTGATTTCTATTTTGGTGGTCTCTGATTTTCATGATTCACTTAGCCTTGTTATCTGGGTCACAATGTGCTTTCTTATTACTTAACCCGAGTAGCAATATTTTGGGTCATCAGCAGTGCTAGAGTCCAGATTAATTCTCCATACAAGACTCGTACTCAGAATGAGCCAATTAACTTAGGCACTAAGAGTCAAAGTCTAAACATTGTCATGCGGAACTCGGAGATTTAAGTCTAAGACCTAAAGCTTCTAAAATCCTACTTCTTGGTGAAGTTCCTCTAAAGATTAAGTGGATTAAGGCCAAGTCAAGTCCACTCTCGGCTTCTGTTCATGACTAAGTTTAAAACCCAACGACTTTTCACCAATACATATGCATGATTTACTTATGTGTGAGATTCACTCTCGGCTTCGTCATTCATTTCTTTTTTTTATTTTTTTGAAATTTACAAGAGTTTTATATGTTTTAGAAGGATTATACATATCTGCAAGTATTTTTGTAGATTTTAAATATTTCACAAACTTTAAAAGAGTTACCCAATATACTCATATAAAGTGAGTATTTTTTATAGGAAATATGATACAATATAGTACAATGCAATACAGAATATGTAAGATGCAACCCATATACTTAGTGTATGTTAAGTATAAAGGGGTTCAGAAGAAGAAAGGAGTGGGAAAAAAGTCGCCCCCACATACTAAGGCTATGGTCATCCTAAGTATAGAAGAGAGAAAAAATAGTGTGGTCGAGGATAAGATGAAAGATGATGAGTATACACAAGGTGGGAATCAACTCCCATATACTTAGGTCTTTATCTAAGTATATAAGAAGTACAAGAGAACCAATGGGATCAGAAAGAATGTAGAGGATCAAGGAGGTTTCCAACAAACCTTCTTGTAGGAGTGATGTAGGAGAGTATGAATAATATGAAGAAAAAAATTTCCAACCGTCGTCAGAGTCATCCTCAGAAGAATAGTAGTGTTTGACGGAGGTTCTTGATGAATCTCTGTTTCATCATCTTTATTCTATCATTTTGGCCTTAAAACCCCTAGTAAATGCGTGTAAATAGACTTAATTCATGCACTTTATCATTCACGCACCATTATGTAAAAAGTATACAAAATACGGTTTTTAAAGTAAAAATTATATAATAAAGAAAATAAAATGAATAAAATTTGAAAATATTTTATGACTCGAAACCCCGAGACCTAGGCATCTCGATGACTAGGTCGACCAGGAATAAAGTAGGGGGAGATAAGAGATCAAAATACAATAAATCCTTATTTATCTCATTCATTCTCCTTCATTTTTGGGACTTATTTTTAATTCCATTTTTATACTTCAAATAAAGAAACTTTGAACATGAAAGTTGTAGATAATTGATTATAGAAAAATACAAAATTGATTTCATACAAAAATAATATGCAGATAAAAAGATATGATCTCAATAGAATTCCAAAATCCCAAATTCCCAGACCCATGTCTCTCAGATAAAAACTCAAATATATTAAAATCACATTTAATTGTATATAACTTTAATAAGCTATTTAATGAAGGTGGTTTCATATTTTTTGGAATTACGATTTGAAAGTTAAGTTTTGGACCCCTATTGTATATTTGTACCGATTAAAATATTCATTTATTTATTATTCATTATTATTCTAATTTTATATTTTTATAATTTTGTAAATATTATTTAAAATATATATACATATTAAAACATGAATAAAACCATAAAGAAAACCTTAAAATAAAATACTTGTGTAAAATACATAGATGAAATACCTATATCTATACCAATATTAATAATATATCTATTTATTTAATTGTATATAATAAATTAGAAAAAAAATAAATTTATATTTAAGTGTATAAAATTAATTTATAAATATATAAAATAATAAACCTAATTAATAAAATTAAAAATGCAAAACAAAAATAAAAGATTAAAATACATAGACAAATATAACTACAAATAGCCTCAAAAGGTAACTTGTAATTAATTACCTCAAAAAATAAAAAAATCATAATAAATAATTGAGAAAATAATAAATATTTTTCATTTTATAAACTAAAATTAATAAAATCACTATTATTTTTAAACGAATTTCTAAATAATTTGCTTGGGTCTTTTTCCCTGGTTGGTCCACGTGGACCAACCAGGGAGCGTCAAAGGTTGACCCACGGTCAACTCTCTGCCCAACACCCAACCTGTGTCAAACCTTGGTTTTTGCCCTCTTTAACGGATTTTTCGAGGCCACACCTTTCACCAAATCATCCCGCCTCCTTCATCACTTTTTGTCCTCAAACATCGAGGATTCACGCTCGGGGATTTTTCGATTTTTAGATCGCTGCAAAGCTCGATGCGCCTCGTTCTTTGAACCGCTTGACCCATGTTGTACAAAATAACCTTCGAGCTTCCCATCCCTCTTTGAACCCCTTTTCCCTAGCCGATAGTTCCTCTGAGTTGGTTTTGACTCACACATGTGACAGGCACGTTCCCAAATACTTGGAGCGAGCTCTGGCGAAGGCTTCGGCATTCTCCACCATCTCTGGGGGCTCTCCGCCGTGAGGTCTTTTTTCCTTGGCTCCGTCCAAGTGAGGTGATTTTTATTCTTTTTTTCTTGTATCCATTCGATTAGATTAACCATAGGTTCATTCCCTGCATCTTATTTTGCAAAAATCATGACATGACAACCCTAGATTGCCTCGTCGGAGCTCTACTCTGACCTCCACCGTTCACACCTTTGTTATGCCCCTTTTCATTGCTGGATGGTCATGGTAGTTTTCCCACGAACCTCTTAACATTTTCTGCAGGTATCTGGAGCACAAGAACCATTTGGAACGAGTTTTGGACCTCGTTGGAGGGTCATGGAGCTTCCCCGTTTTGCCGCCCTCGTTTGAGGACACCGGTGAACCCCGATGATTTTAGATGCCTCCAGACGATAGATGGAACCAGCAGGTCCTCGGACGTTTTGGAGCTTCATCAGACCATGGAGGAGGAGGATCGGGGATGGGGAAGTTCAGCTCATCGGAGTTCTTCCCCGTTCTTCCCTATCCTCCATCCACCGTCCGATTAGGGCCGCACCACAGTTTGCACAGGAACCGTCAGATCATGTCTATCCTGTATCGTTAGATCATCCCAGATCTTCTAATCCCGGTCGTGCATCTGAAGCATCATCAGTTGTCCTTACGCTGACATGTGGATAAGTGACTAAGGACCTGTCGTTCAATCGAGCTCTTGTGTGGGTATTTTGCACTCCTGTCCTCGCTTATTTTGTATTTAAATATCAGGATAGAAACATTCCTCTACGATTTAAATTTATTTTGTAATTTTGCAATCCAGCCACATAACTTTTGCCTATTTGTGTTTGGTTCCTTGCCACGTCATCTTACGTGCCTGTGCGCGTGAGGTGCGTGGCCATTTTGCGTAGAGACCCTCGAACTTGGTGTCATTTAGCTTCAGTACATAAAATTTTCTATTCAGTTGTAATATGTTTGTGCATTTTGCAAACATGCCCTATAGTTTCTGATTATTACAAACGAGTCCGTGCTATGGCAGCACGTGTCCACACACGTGATTTTAGTGCATTTGCAGGAGGGCCCTCGGAGTTTTGTTTACTTCTATTAGGCCCTGTAACTTTTTGTCAGCGTTATATATTTCTGTGAAATTTACACTTTGGCCCCTGATCTTTTAATTACTTACATCTAAGCCCTTGCTACTAGTGCAGTTTTTTGTCTCTATTTATTTTATACTCTATATTACTCTAAAAATCCGAAAAAATTAGATTTAAGCTCTTGTTGCATCGCTCTTTCGCATACAGATTTTATTTTGCATTTTGAGTCCTTTTATTACTTATAAAAGATCAAAAACATCACATTTTGTCCCTATTTGCAAAAAGAAATACATAAAAATAATAAAAACTTTTTGAAAAATTTCAAAAAAATAAATTTATATTTATCTAAGTATTTTACAACTTCATATCAAAAATCACTAAAAATATAAAAGAAAACTCATAAAAATCGAAAACCCCTAAAACCCTTATAAAAATAAAAAAACTTAATAAAATCTAAAAATTATATTCTTAAAAATTCAAACAAATAAATTATCAAAACCCAAAAATATTTTATTTCCTATATTTTTTATTATTTTAACCTATTTTGTATATATATTATCTCTTTCTCATACCTATATTGTATATATATTATATATAGCCTTATATCTACTTTAAAAGAAAAAGAAAATATAAAAAATATAAAATATAAAAAGAAAATACAAAATCAGAAAAAACAAAATAAAAAAATATAAAAACATAAAAATCAAATAAAAATATAAAATTAAAAACCCACAAAAATAGCGCAGTTATAGACAAATATATCACATTCATTTTTTTAGCATTCATTGCCCTGATCTACCTGCTTGTTCCATGTGTTCGACCTCTACGTTACTTGCACTATACACATCTTTTGTAGAGTTATAATAAATTTTAAATCCTGATTGCTTTTCGTTGTTTGATTCTGAATTATGGGTTAATTGTTGTTTGAAGAGGGTTTCTTGCGATTCGCCACACGACGACTGTATCTCCGCCTTGTGTGAGACATATTTAGAGCCGTGAAAAATCCGCTTCAACAATTCTCCAATGATTTTTGTTCATCGATTGCTCACTCAAATGGTACTCACTCACATGAGTATCCTGATGATGAATATTCTCATGAAGAGGTGTATGGCCGGTCATATATAATTATTCCCAGGAGTCTTACTGGAGCCTGAAAAGGAATCCTTAAAAAGATCCATGTCTATAATGAAATACTTAGTCATTTTGCTAAACCTAAAGCAAGGAGAGGAGGAAGGTCAGAGTACTTATCCCCTCCACTAGCAACCAGACTAGAGGATGTGAACCATTTGAATTGAGTTTGTGACGTATTGGCCATCTCTTTTGGTTTGGTTGTCGTTCTAGATGTGGGGTTCGTAAGGTCCTCATCAAATGAATCAAGTTGTTCGTTGAGCATCTCCTCCAAGGTCCGTACACATCTAGGCTACATGATAGTGTTCGGCTCATGTATCGGATCACAGTAATGATCAAGGAAGCTTGAAATGATTGTGTCTGCATTTGATGAAATGAACGTGTGTAAATCAAGATCCTTCACCTCGGTGGAAACATGAATGGTGGTCGAGCAGACTATGTATGAAGCCACCTTTGTCTTTGTAGTGTCAAATGAACCATCCATAAGGGGATTTTTTTCAATCATCCATTCCCCTTTTGTCTGTGAGGACATCTTGGTAATGCCAGATTTGGTCAACTCAGTAGTAGGAACATTAGGAGTCTCTCCTAAGGTCATGTTTTGAGTCGGTAGTTCAATGGAAGAGATCTGATCATGTAAAGTGTTTGACTATGTGGTCTCCTCTTGGTCAATGAAGTCAATAACTTGTTAAGTTGTCTCAGGGTGGGGTATGTCCTCTAGAATTTCATCATTTTGGTCTAAGTTTAGAAATTTTATGTATTGAGTCTCACAATCAATAGTTACACTAGCAGAGCTGAAGAATGGCTTTCGTGAAAAGATCAGAAACTCAGTTAACTCTCCTTTGTGCTCGATGTCCATGATAACAAAGTCCAATCTATGTTTGACACCTTGGAAGTTCATGACGACAGAAATAATTCCTCTTCGTCTTTTAGTTGATCGATCACACATTTGAACGACCACTCTAATCTTCTTGAGCGGTCCAAATTTGAGTTGATCAATCAAGAACTTTGGGAGGATGTTTAGGGCGGAGTTAGAAACTATCTAAGCAAATTTAAATTCAGTATCCTAAATTTCACAATTAACCCTAGTCAACCGCTTAACTTTATGTCTTTTAGTCCTCTAATTCATCACCATTGAACCGGTCATAGTAATTAGATGAAATTTGGTTCTAAATCGTTTCTTACCCATCTTCTTAGGAGAGAATCGACTCTTCATAAATCTTTGAAGATCGGGCACATGCTCTATGATCTTGATTAACGGAAGCACCAATATCAATATTCAAAATGCTTCCATTTTAGTGTTGTCCCATTTTTTATTATTTCGGTTTTTTTGATTTTATTGGTGTTTTGGTAGAGTTAGTGGAATAGTCAGTGGGTTGGTTAGTGGTTGTGGTTGTCTATGTCTGAAGGTGTTGCACATGACGTGTCTCGAGTTTGCTTTGTGTTATCCTCACTCCTTCTTGGTTGTCAATCATTTCTTTTACCATCCAGACGATATTATCAAGTTGGTCAGTTATAGCAATGGCTCATGTTTCCAACATGCAATCCTGGGTCGAGTAATAATCACTCCTTACGGTTGTGGTTTAGTCATAAGTCCTATTTTCTTGACCATGGATCTCAAGTGTGTGTTCAAAGGAAAAGTGGTTGTACTGGGGTAAAGAGTCATCTCGAGTAGGAGATAGTTCAAAAAAATGAGTTATGTATTGTAACCAAGAATCATGTTTCTTTTTCAAGTTTGATTACACTCTTTTCCATCCTTGAGTTCACTCACTCCATGATGTCCACATAATATTCATTTGATTCTGGGTGTATGAGTGGTTCATAACTTAAAGTCTCAACCCAAGATGAAGTGGGGTAGTGGAGTAGAATGTGCGATGGATAAGGGAATGTGGCTGGGAAAGAACCATGTCGAAGCGAAGGTTCTTCTGGGATGAAAATGATGACGGAGGCTAGGGGTGCACATGGATCGGATTGGATCGTATTTTTGCTTAATCCATGTCCAATCCACACTTAACAGATTTTTATTTTTCCAATCCAATCCAATCCATTAAACATGCATATCCAATCCGATCCGATCCACCGGATTACGGATTGGATCGGATGGGTTCGGATTTTTAATACTCGTCTAATCTATGATTAAGTTTGTAGCACACTAAACCTCAACATTCAAATCATGATTCTAAAATTGAGATTGTAGATAAATATAAATAAAATGATAGATAATTTTTGGAAGGCAAATACATGCTTGTTATGAATTTAATTAGAACAATCATTGAATAACTAATATAAATATCATGCATGTAATCCGGAGATTCCATAGAAGCAACTTGAGTTTGAATAAATTTCAAGTTTGTATATATCAAATAGGAAGTAGAACTAACATGCTTAGTGATGTGGTGCGAGAGGGAGGACTGTGCACGAAGGAGGTTTGGGACAAGAACCATGGACAATTGCGTGGTGCGGGAGGGAGATATCCGAGGTTCATGGATGTGTGTGTGCGAAGGAGGTCTGTAAGAGCTGAAGATGAGGTATGTCTACATAGGTGCGAGGGAGATCTAGCTAAACGTGTGCATGACTGAGGGCAAGGAGGGTGTTATTGATGACGACACGGTAGCTGGCTGAGGAGATCTGGATACATGTGTGTAAGGGAGGTCTTGGGGAGCCGAGGAACATGTATGGTTGTACATGTGCGAGGGAAATATGGTTGTGCATGCGCACAACTGGGGATGAAGACAACATCCTATGGAGATATGTGTGCCTTATGTGCAACGCGGATGGATGTTTTGTTTGGAATGGTACTAACGGGGTTTAGGCTTTGGTATTTTTTTAAGAATGATGTTTCATTTATAAAATTGGAAGGGCTTGAAGGACGGTGTGGCTAGGTATTGCTTTTTTTAACCAACAAGTGAGATGGGATAAGGGGGTTTACAACAAGTGTTGTGGGGTAAAGCTTGAGTTGGAGCGGGTTTAAACTCTAAAAAGAGTAGCTTGGATATTTACACATAGCTTTCGAGTAAAATTAAATATATAATATGCTTTAACGATAAGAAATAAATTATTATATATTATTTTTTATCAACGGATTAATGGATTGGATTGGATCAGATTTTGACGTCAATCCAATCCAATCCGTAAATGAACGGATTTGTAAACTCTCAACCCAATCCGATCCATTAGACTTATAAATCCAAACCAATCCAATCCAATGACAATGGATTGGATCAGATTGCGGATTTTATCCGATCCATGTGCACCCCTAATGGAGGCAACCGGGATATGGTCGTATAAGCTCGACTCATGGGGTTTGGGTACAAATACCAATATTATGTCATCCTCACAAATGAAGGTAAAGAGTGACCACGAACCACGATCGTTGTTTGCAAATGCAAGGTCTTTGTATGCACATAATTCAATACGCAATGCAAACTCCATGTTCACCAATTTCACACGATGAATGTCATAAAAGTCCGGTCGATTATCTTTTCAATTTTAAAATGTGATAATATAGTCTGAGAATCCACTACACACAGTTGTATCGCTCTGATGTCGAGATGTGGTTCTACTATTCATCAATCAAAAGAGTGATTTTACCATGCTACTGGGTTATATCACACCCATAAAAGAAATAATAGTCTGACACATCCAAAATATTTACAATGGTCGGAGGCAAGTGCTTGTTGCTCACAATCCGCAAGAGTCAGGTCTAGAGACCTAGGGCATATGTTTAAGATTTTGGGCTCTAACCTTAAGGTTACGTCCTCATCCACTCATAGTCTAGATAAGTACTTGTGTACAAAGATGAGGTTGCTCTCCCACAATAAATGATATTCAATTTTATTTCAATTATTTTCAATCACCTTGTTTAGTAGTCCCATTGTTTTAGTTTGGTTATCACTTGATATGAGTGGAGATCATGACATGTCTATAAGGGATTTCCAATTTCCTTTTAATCCTAAACGAGTGAGAATTAAGTGAAAATTGAAAAAGTAGTGCATCAGGAAACACGATGATGAATGAAGAGTTCAGAAATACTTATAGTGCTTCCTCGCAATGTCCATGGGGATGCAGAACATAACTTAAATTTCCATAAGCAAAAGTTTCTAATGCATGCACGAGAAACCACACCTAGAACATAACTTTCTATAAATAAATTATTTTGGCTAGATGAAATCTGATCTACCGCGTATACTAGTAGTGAAGTAGGATCCTAGTCATACGAGCATAAGAAGAAGTATAGTAGCTCTAATAGCCGCAATGCAATCCTACAACTATATCCACATAAGGGGTCTAATAGGTCGAGTGTCCAGTTCGAGTACATGTGAGAGTCTTCAAACGAAGATTATTGGAAATGGGCAGTTATTACAAATTGTTTACAAAAATAATGTTTGAAAAGAAATAAAAACCTAATCTAAAACAAGCTCTCTCCAAAAATATAAAAAATTATACGTTCCTCTTCAGCAGACTTAGTTGACAAAATCGCTTGCCTTCGGTCGCTCCAACTTGCGGTGACCTCTAAGAAAGCCGTTCCAAATCCATCGGATTACTCGCACGAGAGAAGATATTTATATTAGAAAGCAATATGCGTAGATATATGTACAAAAATTAAAACAAACAAAAAATTCTGTGAAAAATAAACAAAGAAAATAAAATTACAAGAAAAACGGGGGCAGACTAACCCGGGTGGAAAACCTAAAATCTAAATTGTCTAAAAATCAATCCAAACCCATATACCTCCCCTATAATGACCTCACTTGACATACATGATTTCTACCCTTCTTAATTAATTATAATTACATTGTAGTCAGGAAGAAATCAATTTGTCAGAGACCACAATAAAAATAATATATGAAAATTAATCTCCATGTGGTCGATTTGTTTATTTTACTTGGGCAATTCTCAAGTCGAACTCAAGGAGGTAATGTGGGGGATTAGAATTAATTTTTAAACAACTTTGAGTATTATGTTTTCAAAGATAAATTTTTATGGGATTTTCATTTTTTATATTTTATATATTTTTAAATAAAAGATGCAATTAAATTTATGCAAATGCGATGAATATTTTTCTGAAAAAATATTTTATGCAAGAAAATAATTCAATGCAATGTGAAAGAATAAATAAATGTAACATCTTCTTTTTGGAGTTTTAAATGACAGTGAATCCATGGTAAATGCAAGGGAACAAGTAGGCTGATCACTTTAATCCACGAGCCCCAATGATCAATTAAATTCAAAAATATGTGATCAACAATTTCCAAGCAATACCCCAATTTTAAAGAGCAGTCAAGATGAGTTTTAAAGAATAAATACACAATTGATAAATAAGCTCCTCAATTTATTGGTGTCCAAAACTATCTCAAAATAAATAAAATTATTCTATATTATAGATAATGTTGTGTGCTTTAAATTGATATAAAGAACATGAAAATGGGATATTAAATGCTCAAGATACGATCAAATTAGTTTATGAGCATATACGTAATATGAATAAATAAAAAGATCTCAAAATCTAATTTACCCCACGGTAGGGTAGATGCGTAAAGTTCGGAAGTGTAGCGGATGCGGAAATAAATTCACCAATTTCATGCCCATGAAGCGCATGATTGGTCCTCTTCGTGAATTGACAAGTCGCTAAATACGATAAATAATTCATGCACGTTGTAATACGTGTACTTAGCGATCCAATCAGAACCGAGAGAAAATCTCCATGAAGAGTATCTCGATGTAATTTATATCCCGGGCAAGTCCGGGGTCGAACACAGGGAGGCAAAGGAACAACTTCGGGTTTAATTCGAAAATTAAGTTTTAGATTTTCAAGCGGTACTTTTTTTAGATTTTTTACGAAAAATGAAATGCCAATGTAAGATGTGGTTGAATTAATACCCTAAGGAAGCATACAACTTAGCCAAATTAATTTTAATACGAAATTAATCCAATTTAGCCAAATTATATTTTTCCAAGAATGCTAATCCAGTGATGAATGCAAGACATTTTTTTGGAATTTTAAGAATTAAAATGCAACAATTAAAAATGCACACTTTTTATGGATTTTTTCGCAATTTTTCACACAAACAGTAAGCAAAAATTATGAAAATTTTACTGGAATATAAACATGACGCAATGAGACTACAGTGATTTTTTTGGAATTTTTTGATGAAATATGATTTTTTATGGATTTTTTTAACGAAAACAGAGCAACAGGTGAGTAAATAATTTCTAATAAATCCACATTATCAAATTAATCAGAGTGCGAATTATCCCAAAAAGATATTTTCATATAGAATCCATGAGATCTGAAATTTTGCAAAAATGATGTACGTGGATTTAATTAAAAATCACATACTAAAATCACTCTACAATTTATTTTATGCACAAGACAACTCCACTTTGGATGAAATTTGGATAGTAATTAAATCTCACTTCAATACATCATCTCAAATTTTTGTGAATAGAGCAACTATGTGGCAGATATCAATTCAATAGCACAGAATGGGTAAAATATGCAAAATTTCAGTTAGATAATTTTAGTTAATTATCCAAATATCGCAAAAATATAATTAAATATCCATGAGGTATAGAACTAGTTGCTCAACATGAAAACATTTTTCATTGAATAAAAAGATGCACTACAGGTGTCCAAATTAATAGCCAAACATAGGAGTGTCTTTACAAATTCAAAAAACAAAGTTACGAGAAAACTAAGCACAGGGATGAAATTGTAATTACAAAAACTTAACAAAACATATGTGCAAATTTTACATAAAATAAGGAAAGGCACCTTCTTCTTCCTCACGATGGGGGAGATGAACCCAAAGCGGCGACGGCGGACGGTTCGGCCGCACGCGGCCACGTGAACGGCGAGGCGGCAGCGCCGCGAACGTGGTCGCGGCGGTGCTCGACGCTGGCAGAGAGGCGCGGGGGGGGGGGGGGGGGGCAATGGGTCGCCGGGCGCTGTGCTGCGGGATGCGGGCGGCTGGGACTCCTCGGCGGAGGGCTGGAGAGGGGAGGAGCAGCGGTGCGGGGGGGGGGGGGGGAGCGAGGCGGCCGGCGAGCTGCTCAAGGCCGAGGACGAGAGAGAGGGGCGGTCGGTGCCCGTCCTTGAAGGTGGGGGCGACGGTGCCGAGCCGCTCGTATTTTTTTATTTTTTAATTTGCTGCTGCAGGAACTATTTTTTTAGTTTTTTAAGTTTTTTTTAATTTTTTTTAAAACAGGAAAAAAATGTGGATATATACAAAAGAGGTAAAGGGGATGGTGAAGATGATGAACTAAACAAATGGGGATGTAATGATGGTGATATGATAAAAATTGCAAACAAAATAACAATGATGACAAATTGAGAAGAAAATACCTACGGTGGAAACGGTCGCCTATGATGTGCTCATGAGAGCACGGTCTTCGCTCGAATCTCCGCCACGCGATGAGCTCGAGCAGCGCGCGGTTGCGGCTGCGATGTTGGCCAAAAAGCCAACGGATCTCACCGGAGAGAGGGTTGTCGTCATTCGACCGCGGTTGTGTCGCTGTCACCGATTCAACTCTGGGAACTAGGCTCTCCTCACATAAAGATGGATCAAGTGCAAATTGAGGAGGATGGAATGTATATAAAGATGATGAAATGAGAAGTTATTAAAATGGTGGGAGTTTATTTTATTAATGGAGTTGAATGGGAGGTTTAAAAAATGGTGGGGTTGAATGGAGGGTGGTGGTAGAATGGAGTTGAATGGTGGTTATTGTAGAGAATGTAAAATAAATAAGTAAATATAATAATGATATAAAGTGGACTACTTTAAATACAACAAAAATAAAGAAGGAAAAATAGTGGTGAATTTACAAGTGAATACATACAACATGTACATTTTTTTATTTGCTTTTCTAATATGTATTTTTTTATCTTTTTAATAAGAGATATTTACAAAATAAAAATACAACAAAATACTACAATCAGAATACAATACAAGCATGATTTTTTTGTATTTTTATTAATTAGTAAAGATAAAACAAAAAATGAAGAAAGAATGAATATATACAATGTACATCTAGGTCCTAAAACCCAACTTTTACAAATGAGCTCTAATTTTAATGAAATCACTTCTGTTGGATAGATAATTTTTTAACTTGAACTTTAAAAGTGAGTTTGGTGAATTTGGATTTCATACGGAGCGGGAATTTGGCTTGGAAGTTTGTCTTTATGACTTTTTCCCTTTGGGATCTAGGAGCATTTATTTGAGGTAAAATTTGTTTTGTATTTTAGTATTTTTATATACATTGATATGAATACGTTGGAGAAAGATATAGCCAAAAAGGATTTGAAATGAAATTATTAAAAATACATGAAGTTTTGGGCTATTTACGTGTGAGAAACTCCTTTGATTTTGCGGCTTTTTGTTATTAATTTATCTAATATACAATAATTAGTGTATTTTATTTACAGGAGTTATTTTGTTAATTTATTGATTTTATAGACATTTATTTGAAACTTTACTCAAGGATTTTACTAAGAGCAAGATATTAAGATGATGAATCGTGGATTCATCACCCCCCCCTATACTTAAACTTTGCTAGTCCTCGAGCAAATAAAGAATGAATAAGTTGAGTTAACCCTTGACGGTGCATGTGAATACAAGACTTAATCCATTCAAGAACTCTCGGTTTTAGAGATCCTAAAATTCTAAGCTGAACCAAGCTCTAGTCAAAAGGTATCCAACTTCCCTAATCATCAGACTCTCTTTGTCTACATATATAGTAGGGATATGACTTTAAGTGCTAACCGCAGTTACAAGAGTAGAGTCGCAACGTCACCCAAAGTTCCAGTCCACGAGACTCTCCTAAGGACCTGGTCCTCAACACTAGGGAATAAACCATTTCTTGCATCCAATCCATCGTCTCTTTAGTTGTTAGACTTGAAAGTGTAGATGGAAGGACAGTTGATGGAGAGAATAGGATTGTGTCATTTCTTCTCTCCCTCTCATTGGAACAAGGATCCTCTCGAGTGCCTTATTACTCAACGCATATTTTTGGTGTTGATTAGTGCGTCTGTCAAGAGAAGTTGGAGCCGTCTGCACTTGTTTTCCTGGGAGTACACTGGGGTGTGTCGTTTTTGAGTATCTATTATACCTTCTACACCCAGACTTGTAGCATTTACGATGCAGAGCCTTTTTTTGGTGCAAGCCCGACTCCTGGTCCTAATAGCGGTGGTCCAAGTGGACACTTTGAAATGGTTGGGAGCGCTCGCCTTTGGTAGAAGCTCTTTTGATAATTGACTTTGTGGAATGAGAGCTTTTCTTTGACATTTCATTTCTTTGTAGTATTTTTTGCTAGCTCTACTGCTTTTACCAAGAGTTGGCGCACACTGATCAACATTTTTTATTTTATCACACCCTGGCACATAGGTAAATGTCAAGAGATAGTACAAGAACCATGTTCTCATACTGACTAAAGATGCTGACACTCAGGTTTCATGAAGCCTTCATTGATTTTATCCCATCCTCAAGCATCATTAAATCAAGTCCAAACTCAAATCCCTCATTCCAGATCCTCAAGTGAAATTTCAACTCATCTCATCATAACTGCAGTCGTGTGTGTGAAGTGCTGATCATATTCTTAAGGTAGAGACTAAGCATGCAATATAGCACACAAATCTTTCAAACTAGGGAAATGTGAATAATTAAGTCCAAGACCCTAATGACTAAGGCGGGTTAACTCAAAATCTCAAGTCCTCATAAACCAAGTGTTCTTGAACATCACTAGTCTTGTGTGAAAGTGAATTGTATCAGGGATTAAACCAACTTATTAGTTAGTTTTTTTATTATTTTTTTAGGTTTAGAAAAGTTTTTTTTCAAAAAGTTTTTTTCACAAAGTTTTTTTACAAACAAAGGCAAAGAAGAGATTTTTTGTTAGAAAAAGGTTTGTTCTTTTTTCAAGAGTTTTTTTTAGAAACAAAGGAAAAGAAGAAAGTTTTTTTTAAAAAAGTTGTGCTCTCTTCTTCTTTTTTTGAATAAGATAAGTAAATAATAAAGGACTTCTTTTTTTGAAAATATTTTTTTAAAAGCAAATGAGGATTTTTTAAAAAAATAGTTTTTTAAGAGATTTTTTTGTTTTGAAAAGTTTTTTTACCCACCCCATAATTATTGTATAATATATACAAAAATACATGAAAGGACAAGCTATGGGTAAAGTATATATGTAATATATACACGCCCCCTATACTTAGCATGTACTATGTCCTCAGAGCACAAGAAGCGAGAAAAATACATAGCTCGTGCTAAGCGTAGGATGGCTAAAATAATAAATAGTATAGAAGTCGATCCGCCCCCCTATACTTAGGCTCTAGTCAGCCTAAGTGTAGAAGAAGAGCAAAAATGGGGCGGACGAGGTCAAGAGGAGAAATGGATGAGTATATACACATGGCGAGCATCGGCTCCCCCTATACTTAGGATCTTGGTAAGCCTAAGTATAGGACAAGAGTAAGTGTGAGAATCGATGTGATCTGGAGAATATACAAAGAATGGAGAATGTACAAGAAGAATGAATCTTCTAAGATGTTGAATCTTGATGCTGCATCTTCATGAAGAGTAATAAGATGTATCTGCTCTGTGCTCGCTCTGAATGAAGTTGATGACCTCGACTTGGACTAACTGCTCTTTTGAATCAATAAAATGCTTCAACAGTTGTCCATTTACTACATGAGACTGTGCACCATCTGTGAGATCAGCTATCTCTACACTTCCATTCTCGTGCACTTTCTTAACAACAAAGGGACCCGTCCATTTAGATTTGAGCTTCCCATGGAACATCTTCAACCTGGCATTGAACAACCATACCTTTTGTCCAGGGACAAAGTCTTTGCACCTAATGTGCTTATCATGCCATCTCTTTACTTTGTCCTTATAAATCAAACTGTTGCCATATGCCCTGTTTCGGATTTCCACGGGCTCGTTCAATTTCAAGTCTCGACAAAGCTTCCCTAGGTGACAACTCCAATTAATCTTCTTATTTGCCCATTCGGATTTATGAATCAATTCTGCAGGCAAATGACATGGCTTGCCATAGATCATTCTAAATGGTGAAGTACCCAATGGTGTCTTGTAGGTTGTCCTATAGGCCCACAGAACTTGGTCTAAGAGCTGAGACCGGTTCTTCCTATCGGGACGAACCAAATTCTGCAAAATACTCTTCACCTCTCTGTTCGAAACCTCTGCCATGCCGTTGGACTGTGGGTGGTAAGGACTAGTAACTCTATGCTCAAATCCATGGTCCTTAGCTAAAGATCTCATATCTCGGTTCACAAAATGGCTACCCCCATCAGATATCAAAACTTTTGGCAACCCGAACCTAGCAATATATGGTCTCTCACAAACTTACAGACATTCTTGATGTCTGTGGTTTGGGTTGGGATAGCCTCCACCCACCTAGATAGGTAGTCAACCGCCAACAATATGTACTCATGTCCTTGGCTGTTGGGAAAGGGACCCATAAAATCTATGCCCCATACATCAAAAACATCACAAATAATCATCGGTTGCATGGGCATCTCATCTCTCTGTCCAACTGTCCCTCCCATCCTTTGACAAATCGGTCACGACCGCAGAAAATCAATAGCATCTCTAAACAAGGTCGGCCAATATAATCCGCATTGCAGTACTTTGTGAGTGGTTCTCTTTCCCGAATGGTGTCCTCCAGCCTCAAGTGAATGAAAATATGTGAGGACACTCTGGTATTCCTTCTGAGGAATACACCTTCTCCAAACACAATCCGGTCCTTCGAAGAAAAGGAAAGGATCGTCCCAGTGGTATCTCCTCGAATCTGACTTCAGTCGATGAATGTTGCTCCTAGTCCAACCGTGGGGAACCTGCTTGGAGACAAGATAGTTCACCATGTTGGCATACCACGGGAGTGAGTCAATAACACAAATTGACTCATCTGGAAAGGTCTCTCTAATCCACTCATAATCAGGAGAATCCTTAAGTTCAATCCGAGAAAGGTGATCAGCCACAACATTCTTCACTCCAGGTTTATCTTTTATCTCCAAATCAAATTCCTGGAGGAGTAAAATCCACCTAAGAAGACGCACCTTCGCGTCCTTCTTTTCCATTAAGTATCGAATGGCTGTTTGATCTGTGTAAATTGTCACCTTAGAGCCCAAAATATATGATCTGAACTTCTCGAGGGCCCATACTACCGCGAGCATTTCCTTTTTAGTAAATGTATAATTTTTCTGTGTAGGATCTAATAATTTGCTCGCATAGTGAATCGCAAATGGAATCCCCTCTCGTTGTTGTCCTAACACAGCCCCTATAGAGAAATCTGAAGCATCAGCCATGATCTCAAAGGGGAGAGACCAGTCAGGAGCTTGTAGGATAGGTGAGGCACAGATCTTCCTCTTCAAGAGCTCAAAGGCCTCCAGACACCTATGATCTACAACGAACTCTGTGTCTTTCCCTAAGAGCCCAGTCAGTGGGTGGGCGATCTTTGAAAAATCCTGAATGAATCTTCTATAGAATCCAACATGCCCTAAGAATGACCGCACTGACTTCACGTTGGTAGGTGGATCGAGTTTCTTGATCACCTCCACCTTGGCAGGGTCAACCTCCATTCCCCTTTTGGAGATGACATGCCCCAACACGATACCCTCCGTCACCATAAAGTGACTCTTCTCCCAGGAGAGTACCAGATTCACCTCTCTACACCTCGTGAGAACTCGGTCCAAGTGCGCTAAACATGTATCAAAAGAATCACCATGGACCGAGAAGTCATCCATGAACAGTTCCAGGAAATCTCCCACCATCTCGACAAATATGGTTATCATGCACCGCTGAAATGTACCCGGAGCATTGTAGAGCCCGAATGGCATGCGCCTGAAAGCATAAGTACCGAATGGGCAAGTGAATGTAGTCATTTCCTGGTTCTCAGGGGATATGGCCACCTGGTTGTAGCATGAGTACCCATCAAGAAAATAGAAGAACTCTTTCCCTGCGAGTCTCTCCAAGATTTGATCAATAAACGGTAAGGGAAAGTGATCTTTCTTGGTCACAGCATTCAGGCGCCTATAGTCAACACAGACATGCCACGACGTAGGTACTCGTGTAGCGATCTCTACCCCCTCCTCGTTGGTGACCATCTGAATTCCCGATTTCTTCGGGACAGCATGAAGCGAGGCCACCCACTTGGAGTCAGAAATAGGGTATATAAACCCTGCTTTGCATTATTTCTCAATCTCTTTCTTCACCACTTCCTGTAGATTGTGGTTAAGTCTCCTTTGGAACTCACGGGAAGGTCTCACATTATCCTTAGTAAAAATGTGGTGCGAGCAGAGAGCGGGGTTGATCCCTACGAGATCCGACATTGTCCAGCCTATTGCTTTGCGGTTCCTCTCTAAGACTTCTAACAACCTAGACTCCTGTTCTAAAGTCAAGTCTGAGCTAATGATCACATGATATATCTCTTTGAGTCCCGCAAGAAAGGCATACTTGAGTGTAGGAGGTAGTGATTTCAATTCTGGCAATGTGGTATCATCAAGCAAATCTGGTTGAACTGAATCTGAATCTGGTTTCGTGCTGCATGAAGGTGGGCTAAGCTGAGTAGTACTCTCCACCAACTCAGAAGTAAGGGGAGTCGGATCGCCAAAGAAACGCGGTAGTTCGGCCAAAGCCACGTCCGACTCATCATCTATGTCCCATGATCATTCTGAAGGGGATGGAACTGACAGATCCAGATGGATCTCTGTGTCATCATGGGAATAGGTCGATGCATCTCCCACGAGATCAGACAACACCTGGCAAACTGCATCATCCACTATGTCGTTTCTAGATGAAAGGGACTCGCTCTGTCCTGAAGGAATCTGTCCCCAAATCCCAACTGTGCTAATCAAACTACAGTCTGCCTCTGAAGATGAGTACTCTGTGCTACTCTCTGAATCATCGCTGACACTTAGTTTGCTTCATCTCAAGGTTCACTTCTCCGCCTGGAGAACGGAACTTCATCATTCCCGTACCATAATCGAAAACTGCGCCTGCAGTCCTAAGGAATGGCCACCCGAGAATAATCTAAGATTCTCTCCGATGACTGGGGGTCTCCATGTCCAAGACTGTGAAGTCAACCTGATAGTTTTTCCCCTCAATCGAGATAACGACGTTATTCACTTCTCCCTTAGGTCTCTTCACTGAACGATCAGCGAATTGGAGTAAATCTCTAGATTTGCGAAGTAGTCCCAACTCCAATTTCTGATATAATGCTAATGGAAGTAAGTTGACCGAAGAACCGTTATCTAAGAGTGTGCGTGCAAACGCAATGTCGTCAATACGACTCTCCACATAGTGAGCACCCATGTCTCTCTTTTTCCTAGGCAAAGTCTGATTCTTGGGACAATAGGTTGTGGCTACTGATAAGACATGTGTCTTTATATTTCGGTTATCTTTCTTCCTGCTAACCCTTGTAGGTGTGCATCTCACCTTAAGGTATTTTTGGAATGCAGGATGGTTAGCCACATATTCATCAAATGGCACCTTTACAGTGATGTTCTCTTTACAAAATCGTGCTATATCGGGGTCATCTTTCTGAATCTTTTTGATGTGCTGTCCTGCCGTAAGAGCACAGGGGAAAGGGATTGAAGCTAGGGAAACAGAGGATGAAGAGTCTGAATCATGAAATGAAAGATCATTCTTAGCATTAACTGAAACAGAGTTCTTCGTACATGAATCTTTTTGATGCAACATGGGATCAGAATCAAAACTATCTACTAAAGGTTGTGGAATAGAAGCTGGAGTGGTATCTGCCACAACCGGAGATGCAAGGTCCTCCGTAGAATCAGAAGTGGATCCATGCTGCCGATGCTGCATAAGTGCTCTCCTCTTCCTCTCGGCTCCCTGAGTAGGTATCCTCGAATGATGTTGATGGAGTTCCGAAAGATGATGCCTCTCCTCCTCGTCCTCTGAAGACTCCTCGAGTAGAGCTCTAGAGATGCCCCTCCCGTTATCCTTTGCCCAGTCAGGTACGGTCACGGTCCTTCCGCTCCTGAGTGACATGTGGTTAGCCGCGTCACACGAAAGAATCTCATGTTCAGATCTAAGAGATGTTGAATAGTAGACCTGACCAAAATGCTGCTGAGAACCAGATCGGTTCAGGCTATTGGGGTTAGCCTGAACTTGGGTTGGGATAGAGGTAGAGGGTGCAGTCTGCTCGTCTTTCCATCTGGACAGGCGGTTGACATCCACCCGTAAGTCATGAATCTCATTCATGTAGGAACGTAGCTCGTCGAGTATCTGCTGCTGAATATCCAGGGGACTAGACGAAGAAGGAAGTGGATAAGGTTGGGAAGAAGAATGGGAAGACTGGCCCTGCTGGCCAGAGTACTGCCTCTGCTGCTGTTGTTGGGGTTGCGGGCCCTACTGGCCCGTCTGGTAATGGCCCTGTCGGCCATACTGCTGGTACTGCTGTTGTTGCTGCTGAGGTGGCTGAAATCCAGGGCTCTGCTGTGAAGGAGGTGGTGCGGAGGTGAATGCGGTGTTGTGAAAGGTCAGGGGACGCTAGTAGGTCTGTCGGTCTCCCATACTTCCCTGCTAATGGAGGATCCTCATGAACTGTCTCTGCTAATGGAGGTGACTGCTGGAAAGAATGGGTGTAGGATTGGTCCTGCTCCCACGGTTCGGGTTGCCCTGACACCAACTGCTCCTGAATATGGTGAACTCGGTATACGGGAGTAGAGAGTGCAGACACGGCAGGTATCTTTATCTTAGATACCCTATCAGTCAACTCCTCCATTTGTTTTGGAATCTTGGAGACACTCCGTTCCAATTCATCAATTCTCCGGTCAATTCTCTCGACTACAGTAAGCTTATCAGCAAGGAGTCCCATGCTAGGGATCACGTCCTGAGAGAGATCGACTACAGCTAATTTTCCCCTTCCAATTGAGAGTGAACTGGGGGATGGTGTATAGGTCTTGCTGGCCATCTGTGAGCAGCTAGTTTCAACCATCTGCTCGAATACCCTCCAAACGGTATCCGCTCCTCGTGATGTATAACTGCCTCCACAAGCAGCGCTCACTAAACCCTACATCTCAAGGTTGAGACCAGTGAAGAATGATTGGACCAAGATGTTGCCATCTAGTCCATGACAGGGGCACTTCTGCAAGATGTCCTTGAATCTTTCCCAAGTATCACAAAAGGCTTCATGGGGTAATTGGGAAAAACTCATAATACGCGTCCTCATCATGTTAGTTCTACTCAACGGGTAGAACTTCTTTAGGAATAGGTCCTTGAACTGGGCATAAGTGGTGACAGTGGTTCCAAGATTCTTCACCCAGTAATCGGCTTTTCCACCCAAGGCAAATGGAAGGGCTTTGAGCCTAATATAATCCTGGCTAACATTATTATGTTTGAGGTTGGCACAGATGAGCTCAAAGTCTCTTAGAAATGCATATGGCTCCTTAGATGCATTCCCATCAAAGTGTGGCAGCTGGTTCAGAAAATGCGGCTTCAACTCAAAATCAACATTGGGTTCGGCCGGACTCAAGTAATTCCGAATTTGATATTGTCCGGGTTATATGCCGCATCCATTGGTGGTTCGACCCCAACATTTAATTATCCTAACTGAGCTCTTTGTAATGCGTGTGGCTGCTCAGATGCAGCTAATCTGGCAAGTATCATTCTCATTGGGTCTTCTTGGTTCTCTTCTTCATCTTCTTTCTTCTTTG
This sequence comes from Ottelia alismoides, assembly GCA_037367405.1. Classification (NCBI taxonomy): domain Eukaryota; kingdom Viridiplantae; phylum Streptophyta; class Magnoliopsida; order Alismatales; family Hydrocharitaceae; genus Ottelia; species Ottelia alismoides. The sequence goes on along the minus strand of JAZKJV010004468.1, from coordinate 748,016 downwards.
GAGGTATTTTTCTTGTGTCTTCTTTAGGTCCTGAATCAGCAATGTGTTCTGGATTAGAAGAGAATTTATGAATCATGATATTCTCATCGAGGCGAAGGTCTTCCTCGGTGAGGTGGGAAGAGAGAAAGGGAATGGTTTGAGAGTAACCATCCCGAGAGTGGTTGATCCTAGGCTCAAGAGGGTCATGAGTCTAGGTTGGTCCAAGTTGCGCATGGACCTGTGAAGACATACTTCTTGGAGGGTTCAACGGGAGATTCGCAAAGTCTGAATAAATATCCCCCCAATCAGTCATCTTCGATGTCAAAAGAACCTATTAGATTACGATATTCAATGAGGTACTAGATCTACGGTGCACGTAAATGTGCGGAGTAAACGCACACAATACAAACATAATCCAAACCCTCAGTTTCACCAACTCAACACGTGATGGCCATAAGAGTTCGGACGAATTATCTTATCAATAGTTGGTGAGAAATACAATCTTGGAAAGATTAACGAGCTATTAGGTGCCCATATTTTCCTACAGACTGACCCGGTTCTTATGACTAGTTTGGCCTACTTTTAGCCAGTATAGGAGTAAGTACAGGCCGAAGCTCGTTCCTTGAGGACTAAAGCGCTCTCTAAACCTCCCACTCTGCTAAGGAAGTCCAGACCATATAAATACGGCTACCCGTATTCCTCACTGAAAAGTAGCTAATCGCCTAAAAATAAAGAACCAGTACTAAGTAAGAAATCCTGGCTCGGCTCTATCCTAGGGTCGTCTCTCTCTCACTTGCAAGTAAAACAAACAATGAGGACTTTATACGCCCAAGAACAAGGGTTCTTTTTATTCCAATTTTTTTAAATCGACCTGCTCAATTCAGTCCCAATTTTAGAGTCAGGTTATCACTTGAATTTTATATGAACACACAAGCACATCTACCGTTCAGTCCCAATTTCCTTTTGACCTTAAATTGTAAAACAAGAGGGGGATCGGAAATCAGAATGCAAACGAGAAACTATGATGCATGCTCAGAAGAAATTATACTTACAGTGAATCCCATCACTCTCAATGCATTATGCAGAACATAATTTGTAAATTTTATACTAAATGCATGCAGATCGAGAACCTAAACAATATACTATTAGCGGGGAAGAATTGATTTAATTTTGAGCTAAGTAGTACGTGCTTACGTTCGTCTCATTATGAATCTTATAAGATATGTGAATCTTCTAAGATATGTGTGGCCTAACTTACGATGGGCACAAACAAATTTGAATCTATACTACTGTGTACCTAATCCTTAATTCGCCACTCAAGTCGAGCCCCGCCCTTACCGGAAAGTGAAACATGTTTCGACACACCACAAATAATGTCCAAGTTTTTTTTACACGCGTGAGCTCTCAAACAAGAGATGCTATAAATGAGCAAGATACCTAAATAATTACAATAATTTACAAAATTTCTCTCGAAGATAAATTAGATCTCCTCGCTCTTCAATAGTCGGCACGCATCGCATCGGTCGACCTCCGATGCACTCCAAGTCCACCGGGCCCTCGCAAGGAAAATAAGATTTATATTAGAGAGATAAAAATAAAATATATACAAAAATAAGAAGAAAAATAACTAAGAGGAAAATGCAATAAATACAAGGTGGTTCGGGGGTCAGACTACCCGAGTAAGTGAAAACTAAATCCAAATTTTTAAATTAATCCCTAAGCCGTTTGCCTCCCCGACAACGGCACCATCTGATGAGTCGCTAAATATGATAAATAATTCATGCACGTTGTAATATGTGTACTTAGCAATCCAGTCAGAACCGAGAGAAAATCTCCGTGAAGAGAGTCTCGGCTTAATTTATATCCCAGGCAAGTTCGGGGTCGAACACAGGGAGGCAAAGGAACAACTTCGGATTTAATTCAAAAATTATTTTTTAGATTTCCAAGCGGTATTTTTTTTAGATTTTTTTACGAAAAATGAAATGCCAATGCAAGATGCGGTTGAATTAATTCCCTAAGGAAGCATACAACTTAGCCAAATTAATTTTAATATGAAATTAATCCAATTTAGCCAAATTATATCTTTCCTAGAATGCTAATCCAGTGATGAATGCAAGACATATTTTTTGGAATTTTAAGAATTAAAATGCAACAACTAAAAATGCATACTTTCTATGGATTTTTTCGTAATTTTTCACACAAACAGTAAGCAAAATTATGAAAATTTTACTAGAATATAAACATGATGCAATGAGACTACAGTAATTTTTTGGAATTTTTTGACAAAATATGAATTTTTTATGGATTTTTAATGAAAACAGAGCAACAGGCGAGTAAATAATTTTTTGGAATTTTTTGACAAAATATGAATTTTTTATGGATTTTTTAATGAAAACAGAGCAACAGGTGAGTAAATAATTTCTAATAAATCCACATTATCAAACTAATCAGAGTGCAAATTATTCCAAAAAGATATTTTCATATAGAATCCATGAGATCTGAAATTTCACAAAAAGATGTATGTGGATTTAATTAAAAGTCAAATACTAAAATCACTCTATAATTTATTTTATGCACAAGACAACTCCACTTTGGATGAAATTTGGAAAGTAATTAAATCTCACTTCAATACATCATCTTAAATTTTTGTGGAATTTTTAGAGCAAATATGTGGCAGAAATCAATTTAATAGCACAGAATGGGTAAAATATGCAAAATTACAGTTAGACAATTTTAATTAACTATCCAAATATCACAAAAATATAATTAAATATCCGTGAGGTATAGAACTAGTTGCTCAACATGAAAACATTTTTCATTTATAAAAAGATGCACTACAAGTGTCCAAATTAATAGCCAAACATAGGGGTGTCTTTACAAATTCAGAAAACAAAATTACGAGAAAACTAAGCACAGGGATGAAATTGTAATTACAAAAACTTAAAAAACATATGTGCAATTTTTACATACAATAAGGAAAGGCACCTTCTTCTTCCTCACGATGGGGGAGATGAACCCAAAGCGGCGACGGCGGCCGGTGGACGGTTCGGCCGCGCGCGGCCGCAAGAACGGCGAGGTGGCGGCGCCGCGCACGTGGTCGTGGCGGCGCTCGACGATGGCAGAGAGGTGCGGGGGGGCGAGGTGGGCGGCGAGCTGCTCAAGGCCGAGGGTGAGAGAGAGGGGTAGCCGGCGCCCGTCCTTGAAGGTGGGTGCGGTGGCGCCGAGCCGCTCCTATTTTTTATTTTTTAATTTGCTGCTGCTGGAACTATTTTTTTATTTTTTTTATTTTTTTAATTTCCTTTTAAAATAGGAAAAAAATTGGATATATACAAAAGAGGTAAAGGGGATGGTGAAGATGATGAACTAAACAAATGGGGATGTAATGATGGTGATATGATAAAAATTGCAAACAAAATAACAATGATGATAAAATAAGAAGAAAATACCTATGGTTGAAACGGTCGCCTATGATGTGACTCACGAGAGCACGATCTTCGCTCGAATCGCCGGCGCGCGACGAGCTCGAGCAGCGCGCGATTGCGGCTGCGATGTTGGCCGAAAAGCCAACGGATCTCACCGAAGAGAGGGCTGTCGTCGCTCGACCGGATTTGTGTCGATGTCACCGATTCAACTTTGGGAACTAGGCTCTCCTCACATAAAGATGGATCAAGTGCAAATTGAGGAGGATGGAATGTATATAAAGATGATGAAATGAGAAGTTATTAAAATGGCGGGAGGTTATTTTATTAATAAAGTTGAATGGGAGGTTTAAAAAATGGTGGGTTCAACGGAGGTTGGTGGTAGAATGGAGTTGAATGGTGGTTATTGTAGAGAACGTAAAATAAATAAATAAATAAAATAATGATATAAAGTGGGCTACTTTAAATACAACAAAAATAAAGAAGGAAAAATAGTGGTGAATTTACAAGTAAATACATACAACATGTACATTTTTTATTTGCTTTTCTAATATGTACTTTTTTACCTTTTAATAAGAGATATTTACAGCGGAAAAATACAACAAAATACTACAATCAAAATACAATACATGCATGACTTCTTGTATTTTTAGTAATTAGTAAAGATAAAATAAAAAATGAAGAAAGAATGAATATATAGAATGTACATCTAGGTCCCAAAACCCAGCTTTTGCAAATGAGTCCGATTTTAATGAATCACTTCCGTTGGATAGATAATTTTCTAACTTGAACTTTAAATGTGAGTTTGGTGAATTTGGAGTTCATACGGAGCAGAAACTTGGCTTGGAAGTTGGTCTTTATGGCTTTTTCCCTTTGGGATCTAGGAGCATTTGTTTGAGGTAAAATTTGTTTTTTATTTTTGTATTTTTGTATACATTGATATGAACACGTTGGAGAAAGAATTAGCCAAAAAGGGATTGAACTGAAATTATTAAAAATACATGAAGTTTTGGGCTATTTACATGTGAGAAACTCCTTTGATTTTGCGGCTTTTTATTGTTAATTTATTTTTTACAATCTAATATACAATAATTAGTATATTTTATGTACAAGAGTCATTTTGTTAATTTATTGATTTTATGGACATTTATTTGAACCTTTACTCAAGGATTTTGCTAAGAGAAAGATATTAAGATGATGAATTGTGGATTCATCATGAATCTTCTGAACTGAGGGATAACACTGCAAATTGTCATCCTCACGTGAGTTGGGTCACATGGGAGGGCGTTGTAGATCAGTTGGCGGACAAGAGTCGCCTCTATCTTGATCTGATAGTTGTAGACTTTCCACATATTCGCTCCTTGGGCCTTGATAGTTAGGGTTGTTCACAGGGTGGGTACCCGGCCCTTTTGATCACGACCCGCCCCAACCCATCACTATTGGGTCATGGGTTGCTCTGACCCATTTCAATGGGTACCCAGATCAATTGGGTACCCATATTAGTCTGAGCGGGTCACGGATACCCGCACGTACCCGTTGATTGATCGCTTCCAAAAAATGATCTCATTTCCTTCTTTCAGTCATTTAAAATCATTCTATTTCGGAAGTTCCAAAATCTCACATTAGCTTTATTGATTTTTCTAAAATTATTATTGCAGTCATTGTTCACAATGCATCTTAGGAAACTAGAATTTTAATATGAAAGGTTCAAGCACAATTTTCTATTGTAATTTTGAAAAGACGTGTTTACATCAACATCGTAACTTCTCAGTTGCATTTACAATCAACAATGAGAAAAATAGCCTCAACTCTAAAACCCCACAAAATCTATAAAGAGAGATCAATGCATGTGCCTTATAAGCTACGCTATCATATTATAATCTCTGCACTCGTCATATCAGAACCGTTAGCTTTACATTGCAAAAAAAGATACATATCTCCGATGTAAGTTAAAAACATCAATAAAATCAGAGGTTGTAAGGGGGATCGTCAGATCAAGATTGCTTATAGGTCATGTGTGTCTTTGCGACAGCATAGAGGTGAGGTGGAAGAACCTAAAAAGCGATGAAGCAAAGATTTGGTTGGGATGCAGGATGATTTAGCGGAGCGATGGAGCGAGGCTGCACAAAGATCTGTCAGAGGGACGTAGGAGGCGCATGACATGGAGCAGAGCTATGCGGGATCTGGTGGAGTGGCACGGGAGGATGTGGGGCATACAACATGGGCTGTGTAGAAGCTGGTGTAGGTTAGAAATGAGGATAAAGTGTTGTAAGCAAGTCCTAGCGGTAGCCGTGAACAAATGCAAATCAGGAGCATCCCGGGGATGGGCATTCCAGCAAGCTTCCGACCCAACCAGATACCCGGCTCACCCCATGGATATTCCACCGAGTAGCAATGGTTTAATGGGTTTAATGGGTCAACTGAGTATGCGAGCTTGCTCTGGACTATTTTCACGAGTACCCATACATTTAGGGTTAAAATAACCGAGTCGGAGCGGATACCCATTTGACCCCAAGTAAATTGAACACCCCTACTTGATACAGGAGGATCATACGGTTGAGGACTGAGATGCAGTGAGCAGTTAGATGGATTCCTGATGTTTAATCGGAGGGCAGCTGTCGAAGACCTCTTGAGCATTCTGGTGTGCTCAAATATGGATGTTGTGGTTGTTACTTCAGATGGAATCAAAGATCACGATGGAATCTTAGCCCCTTAGAATTGATGATAACTATAGGGTAAGCCCCCGCTGCAATAGACTCTACAGTAGGGGCTGGAGCCGCTCGATCTTGATCGAGCGGTTCGCATGGATTTGCACGATAGGGCCCCATAAAAAGTGCAAATCCCTGCAAATCACTCGATCAAGATCGAGCAGCTCCAGCCCCTACTGTAGAGTCTGCTCCAGCAGGGGATGCAGCAGAGGATCCTTTCACATAGGGGAATGGGTCTCTTTCTCTTCATCTCTAGACTCCAATGATCAGTTCGATAAGGGGGTTAGCATTGTAGTTGCAGTGGTGCTTCAATGGTCAAGGGAGACGCCCCTCTTTTTCTTTGACTCCAAGTGCAAGGGATGGGGTTTTGATGCTCCCCTTTTGGTGATTGGGTTCCTTAAGGCAAAAGAGGAGACTTGAGGGGAGAACCTTGGTCTGGAGTTATGTACAACAAAAGGATTATTAAGCGTGAGGTCATGTGCATCGATGGGGAAGAGGAACGATTATCTCGAGCCATGAATTAGCCGAAGGTGGGAGATTGCAGAGGAGAGAATAGAACGTGGATGGATGAAGGAGGTTATGGTGACTATCAGAGGTTGGTGGCTTGGTTAAAGAACGAGGTTGTGAAGAACAGGGGAATGAAGAGGGATGCATGGGGTTGACGAAGAACTCGAAGATGAAAAAAAGGAGAGATGGAGAAGAAATGTGGAATATTTATCTGGGAGTTTACCCGAGATCGGGAGAGAAGCTCTCGATTATAGTGTCATCTCAAAGTCTAGCGAAGGGGGACTGACTCTATGCTTGTCTCTTGGGAGAGGAAGCAACACGGCCGAGGTGGTCGTGGATCACACATGGGAGAGGATTTGTTGTAACCAGCCTCAGATCTCCTGCTACCTCTCTCTCTCTCTCGACTTTGATGGTGGTGGATAAAGGATGGTTGGAGATCAACCATAAGTTTAGGTAGGAGGGATTGAGCCTTCAGTGGCTGCAATATGTAGAGATAGAGAGGAGTGGATAAGGGATAGAATTGGTTGGGGAGTAGAAGAGATGGAGGTTGCTGGTTGTTGGCTTTGTTGGGGAGACAGAATTAGGAGGACGGTTTTTGCAGGCAAGGGATGGATCGATGGGTGGTTGCATTCTTGAAAAATCGAAGAGGATTGGGTTTGGCTAGAGGTCCGATGATGGAGAGTTAGTTGGTTATCAGGTGAGTTCGAGAGGAATGCTACATCAATGGGTTCTGGAGGTTAGAGGCATAGAGATGTGGGTTTAGGTGAAGACGACAAGAGTGGTTTCGAGTAGGGGAATTAGAAAAGGAATTATGAGTACAATCGTTCAGAGGTTTGGTGATGAAGTTGAGATATTAGGTTGGCTGGATTGGTTGTTAGGGAAGGATAAAGGAGGTGATAGCGGTTGTGGCTTCGGCCGTTGGAGATCGACAGACGAGGAGGCGTAGCAGAGATTGGATAAGTATAAGGGAGACATTAAAGGTTGAAAGGTGGTAGGAGATGGTCTTTGGTCGTTGGGGCAAGGCGTTTGGAGGTATAAGATAAAAGGCAACAATTGTTAGATCATGCGAGATCCAACGACGGGGACGAGTCACATGAAACTCTGAGGGGCATGTGAGGGAGTGCTTGGAGCAGGATGACCATTGGATCCTAAATGAATGTCTTGGATGAGTGGCGATGGCGGACAAAAGCTCGTTGACCGGTGAGGGTGGTTGATCAGGAACCTGAGGTGGCCCAATGAGGGTGAGACATGCCCGCTTTGATTTTGAAAAGAAGTATGAAATGCAAAGATAAATGGATAAAACTAGAAAATGACCTCCAATGCAAAAATATCAATAAAAATGTGTATATAAATACATTCTACAATGTTCATGAAGAAATCAAACGTAAACATAGTCAATTGTGCAAGATATGAAGTTTTGGTGATTTTTATGTATATAAAATATCAATTTTTTAGTTTTTTAAATTTTCTGTGGACAATAAACGCATGCAAAAATCAACATGATATAGAATAATACAATGAACACGAATGTTTTTTTAAATTTATACGCAGTCAAGAAAATGTCAAAATAAATTAGCGATGTGAATTATTTACAGATGAATACATTAGTGTGATTAAGTCAGGATCTCTCTTTTTTCGACCTTTTTTATATTTTTAGATTTTTACATTTATGTAGTTATTTAGAAAATAAGATGAAATAAAGAAATGAAAAAGAACTAAATCACAAAGAGTTAAAAATGTACATAAATTAATAAGTGAAAAGTCAGTCAATATGTATGTACAATGTACATTTGGTCCCAAAAACCCAACATTCACAAATGAACTTCGATTCTTTTGAATTTTATCTTGACTTGTAGATAGTTGAATGTGTATTAATTCAAAAGTAAGTAGAATGAAATTGGACATTATATGCAAGAGACATCAGCTTTTACGGCTTTCCAGACTGGATATTGGGTTTGGATTGGTTTATTTCACATATATACATGTTGAGATTTTGTTAGGATTTTTCATTGATTAGTATTAGTGATCTGTACACAACAGAATTGGTTTCATGTCGATTGGAGTTAGTGTAACTTAATTAAAAATGGGTGAATCTTGGTGAATATTTACAAGTGAATATGAATGTAGAATGAAAGATTAATTTATGCAAACTGCTTACAAGTGTATGAATGTTAATTATGAGTTACAAACACATGAATGCATACAATTACTAAGGATGAAGCTCTATTTTAAGCTAATTATAGTGATGAATCACTTGTTTACCACTTCATCAATGGGGAAGTTATGTGGGGTAGAAAGGGGATCTATGGGATGTTGGATGTGAGGTGATTGAGTCGTCGGATCGAATGGATTTGGAGAGGTTGGTATCAGATATGATAATCATGTAAAGGAGGGGTTGTGTTGGGTTCTAACGATGGTGGTTACAAGTATTTATGACTTGGGTTGTTACGAACCAAATAGATGAGATTTGGGTTAGGTTTAGGATTTAGAGGAGATCAGGGTTTCGTGAGTTTGGCGATTATTAGTTTGTTGGGATACAGTTTGGTAGGAATAAGAGAATAAAATGAAATAATGATAAGTCTAGGTTTGTATATTAAGATTAGGAAGGGGTGGTAGTGTTGACTAGGTCAGTCAATAAAGATCGAGCTCTGATTGGCTAGGGTAGTGAGGTAATGATGTGTTGACCGCGATTGGGTGTGTTCACTGAGTGGTTGAGGTGGCTTGTATAGGAACGAATAAGAATATGACATATGGTGTTGACCTAGACCAAAGCATATGGACTGTAACTAAAAATTATTTAAAAATATGAAATTATATATAACTCAAAAGTGATGAACACAAAACTTGTAGTTCTTGAACGGATATAAAAAACACGTAAAGGACTCAAATGCAACCATAATTAATAATGAAAGTTATAAAATATTTTATATATTATGTTTTGTTTTTTTTTGTTTTTTATAGACGACTAATGTATGTGAAAATCAAGTACATGGAACATGGATGTAAATTTGTTGGATTTTGTTTGATTAAGAAAATGTCAAAATAAATTGGTTAAGTTAATTATGTGTAGATGAACAAGCCAAATACAATAGGTCAGAAATGATTTTTTATCGGATTTTTTATTTTTGATTTTTTTATTATACACCATTATTTAAAACATGAGATGAAATAAAAGAGGTGAAAATGATATCAAAAAAGTTAAATATGTACATAAATAATGAGATGAAATTAGTTGGTTCTTGTAGAATGTAAAGTAATGTCTCAAAATTGAATTTTTGCAAATGAGAATTTATTCCTTTGAATTGTTTTTGTTTTGCAAATAATTTAATTTGCTTCAATTCAAAGATGATGAGGGTTTGATCGAGACACTATGTAGGAAAGTTATGCAGCATTAAGGCCTTTTGTTGGGAAAATTAGGGTTTGGATTCTTCTATAATTTTTAAAGGTTACTATTTTTTTGGTATTTCTATAGAGTGAGGTTATCATACATAATGGATTTGATTTCATGTGAATTGTATTTATTTTGCATTTCTTAAAAACATTAGAAGATTGTACATTGTATGGACATTCATTTCAACACATATCTCTCATCATTTTATATGAATTTTCTATTGATTTTTATGACAAGTTAATTTCTTCAAATTAATAACACTTTTCTTTGCATGAAATAGTTTTATAACTTTGTCATTTGTGTGGATTTTATTATGTTTTTATCGGGAATTAAAGATAAAATTTACGAATAAAAGAGATGAATATATTGTTAGCTATGTGAGCCCGAGGCAAACCATTTCAACAATAAATGTTATTGTAATGTTTGATAAATCAATAAAATGTACTGATTTTATTTCACTCTGTGTTTGATATTAAATGAATGGATGCACTATAAGGTCCCTTACTACAATTAGGGTTATGTACCATGGCCATCTTAATGATCATACGGCTATTGATTCAATGGTTGAGTCATAGAGGCAGGTGCTTGGATGAATATCTACGGAGTTAGATCGATGACTCATCATGCACTATCAAATGATTATTAATGATATCTTTAGAATGAGAAGGATATGGCAATCCTTCTCTATAGGCTGATATTTGACCGGCCTCTTGATGCAGATCCTCTGCATAGGTATAGAGATTCGGAGATGTCAGATAAGTTAGGTCGAAGAGCGACTTAACGAGATTGAGATAACCAAGTCCTATGTCATATACTATCATGATATAGTCATGCATCCTCTAATCGAAGACATATGTATTGCTATGTGTCTAAGTATGTACATTTGGCATACCAATAGGTTGATGGCCTAAAGAAGGTCTATATACCGGCGAGCTGGTGTGCATACAAGGGCATATCAGTATACGATCTCTCAAAGGGATTATACATGTTCACTTGTGAATCGGAAGACATGAGCTTACTCATGAGGTATTAGGAACAATCAAATTCCATGCATGATCGTCTTTCTTTGGAAGTATGACAATAATTTGTAAGTATGGTACATGCTTTGGAAAGCATATGATCGATACCAACTCCCAATGACCTAGTGAGAAACTTAATGATAAAACCCTAAAGAAGACAAGGTAAAATTGATCTAAACCTTCAGATTTATTCTAGGTCTCCCGGTATGCAGTATGTACAGGTATTAGGAATACATGAGAGTGATGTGATCATAAACGATTGTATAATCATGATGCCTCCATTTCGAGGGAGTGATGAAACAAGTTTCGATTTAGTGACTCCTCTAAGAGAAGTAATCTAATCTTAGTTCAAATGTTGGAAACTGATCTGAATGTGATTCAGATGCAATGAGAAAATTAGATCTACGGACTCGATTTAATCAAGCATCTATGAGAGTTTCCCAAGATCTGGATTTGAGATATGATATCAACATCCAAGTCACTGATGGAACATACAATCTCCATGTCCTTATCTCCAAGTATCCATGGAGAAAGCTCATTATTCTTGAAAGAGTTCAAGAATGATTTCAGATAAATGTATATACAAACATTAAGAAATGGATAATTAGATGTGATTTAATTATCATAAATAACGCAAATTTGATTCATATTATTTAGATGTATGAGAAAGATGATCCAATCTAATTAAATGTGATGCAACTATCATGGATATAAATAATGTGAATAGTACTATCCATATTAACCATATATATTATAAAGGGAAAAATGGAGATGCCCCGTGCCATTTTCCTTCAAATTTTATTATTTTTTGAAAAAATATCACCAAGTATATTTCCCCCCCTCTCTCTCTCTCTATACATATATATATCCCTCCAATATGCCATTCAAATCTCATCAGAAGATGGAGACTCCTTTGCCCTCTATCTAGAACAGGTATTTTTAATGGTCTAAACATTGTTGTAATTGACCTGTTTTAAATGGAGTGTATAGGAGTCTCTATTTCTGAAGAAATTCGAATGACATATTGAAGGGATACATAAATGATTATACATGGTGATATTTTGCAAAAAAGAATTACGTAAAAATGATGTGGGGGCGGTCCCATCAATCTTTATTATAAATATGCTTTATAATATATAACAGTTCATATTTATAAATAACATTTACAATTTAAATGTTGATGTGAATTGAATTCAGATCGGACAATTAATTGAAAATGTAATTTACATTTTATTTTAAAATGTGAATGTGATTCATAAATTTCCAATGGCATGACTGATATTTCACAAAATAATTTGGGATTATTTTTGTGAAATAAGTAACAATAAAAGTTGATGTAAATAATTAAAGGATAATGTGAAATTCACAATATCACGTAATACGAACAAGTTGAGTTCCTTCCTTGAAGGGAGGAGGATGACCACCCTAGTCCTATTTCATGGTGGTTGTCATCCCTCCTCATTAGAAGGAGCTTGCCTCTTTTCCTAAATCTTTAATATCTCTTTATTTTATCAAATTAACTATATTGATGATTATTCAATATATTTAGTTTAAATAATTTAATTGTTGTTGTATTTTTTACAACAAAATCATGTCAATTGAAAGAAACACAAATCAATATCAATTATTGAATTTGTGTTGTCCTTGGATTGAAATCGATTGACTCACAAAATATTATAAAAGAAGAGGTAACCCAAACTCTTCTTTTACAAACATATAAATCACAAGCCCTCTCTCTCTCTCTCTCATCGTCAAACATGCCCCCACTCTTTCTCTAACTGGTCGTCCACTTTATGACATAGAGAGGATCATCATCGTCGTTACGCCGTCGCGTTGCCCCTTCGGATGCTCGTGGACATCCATACTTATAATAAGTGAAGAAGAACTCAGATTTCATTGTGACAAAATCAGTAGATCCATAGCTTGGATCAACATGTTGGATTGTGAGAAGGACACATTTCATCAACGCGCGCGCAAACTTCTCCTCTGTTGGGTAGGACTAGAGATAGTTGGTCTCCTCATTTAGAGACTTTGATTGCAACCATACTTCAAAAGGTATTCCTATATCTACTTTGTGATTTATATAAAACAATTAGATAAGTATAATCATATCACATGGTTTCATCGCTTTAAAATTTCTAAATCATGCTGCTCCGAGCAACTAGTCCAACTAGTCCCTCCCGATCGCATATGATGCGATCTTCGCGCTTCTGTGGCGTGCTTGAGATTTTCCCCATAAACTTCAAGTGATATCAAAGCCTTGATTAGGTATTCGATGAAATCCAAGATCCTAGGTGAACAAGATTTATGTTTCGATTGTGCGGTACTCGTTGTTTTTGCATTGGATGCAAGATTCAATTTGATTTTTCGCTAAAATAAAAACCAACTAGTTGTACATTGTTTTGGTGTATTTGTTTGTTATTAAAATATATTTATATTGTAAAAATAGTAACCGACTATTAATACCAAAAGTGCATTAATATAATTCGAAAAGATCCCGCTATGAAATTGTTTTTCCATGTATTCACGGATCTATAAGAATTTATATCGCGCGATTCTGACTCGGTTTACCATAGATATTTCAAATTTAGTGGAGATGGATTGGAAGATGATCAAATCATCAAATGCATTTGCTTAATGTGTTTATTATTTGACAAACGTTGATGACCTACCCTTTTAATAATGTCGTTTGACTATTTCGTTCCAGTTAGATAGATCCGCGTCGATCAAAAATAACCGCACAACTCGATGATTCGTCGAATTAAATTAAAGTACGGTTTTATGTTTGTTTAGCCTTGGCAAGCCCCAGGGTCGACTCAAGGAGGCAAAGGAACAACTCGGGATCAAGTTAGATGGATTAGATTACGGTTTTTCAAGTGGGATTTTTTTGTAATTTTTTTATGCAATAAAAAATGCCAAATGCAGAAGATGAATGAACTAGGTTATAAAGAAAATCAACAAATTAGCCAAATTTAATTTTAATATGAAATTAATCCAAATGACCAAACTGTATTTTTTTCTATAAATCTAATTCAATGATTAATGCAAAATGGATTTTTTGGAATTTTTGGGTTTAAAATGCACAAATGAAAAATGCAAACTTTTTTGGAGTTTTTATGCAATTTCTCATGAAAATGATGCGCAAAAAATATGAAAAATTTATTGAAAGTTAAATATGATGAAATGAAGCTATACTATTTTTTTTGGAATTTTCTGACACTTTTTGATTTTCTTATAAATATTTTACTGAAAACAGAGCAACTGTGAGTATTTAATTTCTAATAAATACACGAAGTTAAATTATCTAGAGGTTGATTTATTTAAAATAGATATTTCAATGAGGAATACAGGAGACTTGAAATTTCTCAAAAATGTTATTCGTGGAATTAAATAAAAATCAATTACCGAAATCACTCAAGAATTTATTTAATGCAAACGACAATCCTAATTGGACGAAATTTGGACAGTAATTAAAGAAAAATTAGATGCATCATTTACAATTTTTTCACAATTTTTAGAGCAATAAATAGGCCTGTGCGAATTTCAGAGCGTAAATGAGTAAAATACGGCTGATTTTCAATCTCTGGTTTTTAAGAAATAATCTAATAGCCACAAAAATGCAAATAAATAGCAACAAGATAAAGATTTAGTTTATCTACAACATGCTATTTTTCATTGAATAAAATGATGCAAAAACATTATCCAAACTAATGACCAAAGTCAGGGGTGTCAATGCAATTACAAAATCAAAATGACTGAACTGAAATGTGGACAGAGACTGTTTTGCAATTAAATAAAATTAGAAGAAAATAGATGCAATTTTCACAAAAATAAAATAAAAGACAAATGGACCTCTTCTTTTCCTCTTCTCCACGCTACGGGGCGGCTAGGGCACGACTCAAGGGCGGCGCGTCGAGGGCAGCGGAGCGGGGGCCGGAGCTTGGGCGGCGCACGGGATAGCAGCAAGGATGGTCGGCGCACTGCGGAGGCGCTGGAGGGCGGCACGCCGTTGCGGCGCGGGTCGGAGCTGGGCGGAGGCTGGAGCAGGTGGGGCGCGCGGGCTGGGAGCCGCGACGGCGAGCGGCGGCGCGAGGAGGTTGGCGGCGACGAGGGGGGCGCGTTGAAGGCGGCGGGGCGGCGCGCTGAAGGCGGCGCGCGGCTGTGCTGGGCGGCGCACGCCGCGCGCGGTGGTGGTGGTGCGGCTGCCTGCTGGATATGTGATGGCGGGGCGGCGCGCGGCTCCAAGCGCTGGAGGAGAGCCGGCGGACGAGGGTGGCCTGGCGGTGCTGGGCCAGCACGGTGGCGCGGGAGGAAGCCACGCCCGCGGGGAAGCCGCGTTGTGGCGGCGCGGCCAGGGGCGGGCGGAATTGATGGGGCGTCGGAGGCTACTGGGGCGGAGAGGATGACCGGCGTAGTTGTTGACGACGAAGGGGGCGGCCGACACACGGTCAAGGGTCGTCGGGGCAGAGGAGGCGTCGGTGGTGCCGTGGCTGAAGGTGATGGTCGGATGCCTGTGAATGGCTGAGACAAGACTCGATCGTGGTCGTCGCTCGAAGTCGCGGCTAGGCTGAGCTTAGTAGCTCCGATTAGGTGGCTACGACGGTGATGAGATCACCGGATCTCGCCTGCGAAGAAGGTGGATCGTCGCTCGACTATAAAACTCCCTAGCTGTCACCTAAGGTTGATAGGAGCTCTCTTCTCCCTCACTATGAAAATGGCGGATGATGAACAATGGAGAAGATGAGGTGAATATAAAGAGGAGTGGGGAAGTTAGAAAATAGGTGGAGAAAGTGGAGAAGATGGGGAGTTATTGGCTTGGAGTGAGGAGTAAGAAAAGGGAGAAGAGGTAAAAGGGGATATAATAATAATAGAATAATAATATAAAATAAGTAGGCTCCTAAAAATAACAATAATTAAAATAATAATAATAAAATAATAAAATCCGAAAATAATAAAAAATAAATTCGAGAATCAAAAAATGGGGTGACATGTGGCGGCTTCAGGAGCTGCCACATGTCGCTCCTAAAAAATTCAAAGATTAAATGTAAAGAAAATAAAAAAGAAATAACAAAAGGGATAAATCAAAAAGTGGTCAACACGAAAGTTGCTCGTCTCGACGAGATCTACAACTTTCGTGAAGGGCGGAAAATCAAAGGAAATCATTTGTACAAAAATGTATTTTTGGGTGGTACCTTATAGATATAAAATATCGCATTTTATCTTTTGTATTTTTTTGTCATTTTTAAGGAGAGAAAAATCAAAATAAAAATAGAGAAAATATGAAAAGATTATATACAACTTAATCTAATTTTTTTGGATTTTTAATAATGAAGAAAATAAAAAGATAAAATACAGGGGTAAAACGGTCATTATGTACAATATACAAAAGGGGTCCAAAACTCAAGTTTTGCATACAAGCTCCGATTTTAATGAAATTGGTCTTATTTCGAAGGTCTCTGAATGTATATTACTTTAAAAGTGAGTAAACCTAATTCGGAGGTCCTATGAGAGAGATGTATGCATTTTAAGATTTCTAGTTTCAAACTTGGATTGGGGTTTTATTGGTCGATTTTACAAGTTAATATTTTTTGATATTTTTTCTTTATTAGTGTTAGTAATATATACACTATGGAGTTGATTTTATTGGATTTTGAGTTAGTATAAAATATATACAAATAGGGTATTTTATCTAATATACAGGTGAATATTTACAAGTAAAATTGGCTTCTTATTTTATGCAAATATGAGTGCTAAAATGTAAATATTATCAATGCATGCATGAATGCTAATTATACAATATAAGTAGAAATATGCCTCTAATTACTCAGGAAAAAAGTTCTATTTTCAACTTTTAGAGTGATGAATCACAGATTCATCAACCCCCTATACTTAAACCTTGCTCGTCCCCGAGCAACTAAAATGAAATGCAAGAATGAAATGAGATTGGGTTCCATACCAAGGTCATGAACAAAAGTTGAAATGGAGCTTGACTCAATCTTTGGATTAATTGTGTGGTGGAACCTTATCGGGATCTGAATTTAAGACCTAACAGACTTCAAGTTCCACAAGTCTTCTATTCAAGACGCCTCAACAGTCAGGTCAGAACAAATCCTCAAACGCAAATTTCTGATGACTATGATTCTTACTGTACTGTGTAAGTGAAATGTAACTCTCCACATCAGAAATGGCTCAGAACCAGCCTCCTCTAACAAGGTAACTCAATAACCCGGTCCAGTATGATAAGCGCTCCCGCACCCTTGTTTAATTCGGTCAAGTTATTGTCCAAATTAATTTAAAGTGTTCGTTGCAGTCGGATACGAGAGGGCTAATCAAAAACCACTTTAATTAGATTTGAGTTAATTTCAAGCGGCAAAAATTTTTTTACTTGGTGAAGTCCAAGGTCGAACTCAGGGAGGCAGTTGTCTCCTTAGGTGAATTTTAGCAAAATCCAATGTTCGATTTTCAGAGGGAATATTTTTGGTCTTTTTCGGTTAGATCATGCAATACACATGCAAAAACAGGCCAAATTGAATGTTAATTCAAAAAGATGGTCAAATTAATTCCAAAAATTATCAAACTTGGCCAGATTATGAAATGGAATGAAATTAGGCTACCCTAATTTTTTTGTAATTTTTAGATGCACGGATAATAAAATATGCAGACTTTAGTGAAAATGACTAAATCAACTTTAATAATTACCAAACGATGATATTTCTCAGAAATAAAATTAATCCAAATAGATCTAATTAAGAGCTATCCAAATCAACTTGAATTTCCTTAAAACACTTCACGGCTGATTAATTAAAAATCAATTAAGGTTTTCACTAAATGATTTTTCTAAGACAAAATATACGTGCAAATGGTGTGATTTTTGGATATGTTGTAGTATAGACTTAGATCTACCAATGATGATTTTTCAGAGATTTTTCGATAAGCAGACAATGCGCAATAAATTAATCAATCAACATGGGCAAAGTATTGCAATTTTCACCAAGTTAATTTCCATAAATATTCTGCAAATCAGAAAAATACAATTAAATACTAAAATGGTAGAACAAGAGTTATCCTACACAATGCAACTTTTGGACTTAAAAATGGACGACAAAATGATGACAAAATAAATATGCAAATGCAAGGGTATGAATGAAATACAGAATAAGAAATATGGGTGCGGCGGCGTGAGGCTAGTGGCAGGCGGCTGCGCGCACTCGCTCGAAGGCCTGTTGCGCCTGAGCTGCGGGGACGGCCGGGTTGGGTGTCGCCTCACTGATGCGTGTGGAATAGCTGGAACGACAGATGGAGCTCGCGGCGGCGCGGGCCAACGGCTGGAGGGGCCGCACAACTCACGGGTGGTTGTTGCGCACGATGCGTGGCGTGTGAAGGTGCGGGGGTGGCAGACCACCGCGGGGCAGGTGAAGCGTGGGCGGATGGCTGGCGGAGTAGATGGGGCGTCGGAGGCTACTGGGGCAGAGAGGATGACCGGCGTAGTTGTTGACGACGAGGGGTGCGGCCGACACACGGCCAAGGGTCGTCGGGGTAGAGGAGGCGTCGGTGGTGCCGTGGCTGATGGGTGTGTGAGTGGGACGTGATGAGAGGAGGAAGAAGGAAGAGGGAGGGTGTCACCACCTCCTCTGTTTTCTCATGCAATTGTTTAAGTGGCTTAAATAAAGGATTAATCGATTGACAAAATCTTGTCGAAAAATTAGTTAATAATCACTATTGCATTCGCAACGTGTGATTTATCCGTAGAAGTGCAATTGGTTTTGCGAATCGATGAATGGAGCACTGATGTATTGATGAGAGAGAGTGTGGGTGTTATTGAAAAAAGATAAGAAGAAATAAGGAAGAAGAAGTTTACCTGAAGGTGATGGTCGGATGCCTGTGAATGGCTGAGACAAGACTCGGCAGTGGTCGTCGCTCGAAGCCGCGGCTAGGCTGAGCTTAGTAGCTCCAGTTAGGTGGCTACGACGGTGATGAGATCACCGGATCTCGCCTGCGAAGAAGGTGGGTCGTCGCTCGACTATAAAACTCCCTAGCTGTCACCTAAGGTTGATAGGAGCTCTCTTCTCCCTCACTATGAAAATGGCGGATGGAGATGAATGGAGGAGGGGGAGGGGATTATAAAGAGGAAGAGGAGGTTGGAGAAGAGATGGAGAAGGTGGAGAAGATGGGGTAGGATGGGAGGTGTCGAAGGGTGGCCTCTCCTTTAAGTTAAGGGAGAGTGGGAAGGAATGGGTAGAGAGGAGAGAGAGGATGCCACTTGGCGCGCTAGGATGCGGCCATGTGGCATTTATTTAATTAGTAACCAAAAACCAAGGGATTGACACGTGGCGGCTTCCGGAGCCACCACGTGCCGCTCTCAGAAAAATCCAAA
This sequence comes from Ottelia alismoides, assembly GCA_037367405.1. Classification (NCBI taxonomy): domain Eukaryota; kingdom Viridiplantae; phylum Streptophyta; class Magnoliopsida; order Alismatales; family Hydrocharitaceae; genus Ottelia; species Ottelia alismoides. The sequence continues at coordinate 728,619 of JAZKJV010004468.1, read as the reverse complement.
TCTAAATGGAAAGAAAAATCGAAAAGACATAATAAAAGGGATAAATCAAAAAGTGGTCAACACGAATGTTGCTCGTCTCGACGAGATCTACAACTTTCGTGAAGGGCTAAAAATCAAACGAGATCATCTGTACAAAAATGTATTTTTGGGCGGTACCTTATAGATATAAAATACCGCATTTTATCTTTTGTGATTTTTTGTCATTTTTCAATAAGAGAAAAATCAAAATAAAAATAGATAAAATATGAGAAGAATATTTACAACTTAATCTATTTTTTTGTATTTTTAATAATGAAGAAAATAAAATGAGAAAATACAGGGGTAAAACGGTCATTATGTACAATGTACAAAAGGGGCCCAAAACCCAAGTTTTGCATACGAGCTCCGATTTTAGTGAAATTGGTCTTGTTTCGAAGGTCTCTGAATGTATATTACTTTAAAAGTAAGTAGACCTAATTCGGAGACTGTATGAGCGAGATATGCGCATTTTAAGGTTCATGGTTTCAAACTTGGATTGGGGGTTTATTGGTCAATTTTGTAAGTTAGTATTTTTTTGAGATTTTTCTTTAATTAGTGTTAGTAATATATACACTATGGAGTTCATTTTATTGTATTTGGAGTTAGTATAAAATATATACAAATAGGGTATTTTAGTTAATATACAGGTGAATATATACAAGTGAAATTGGCTTCTTATTTTATGCAAATATGAATGCTAAAATGCAGATATTATTCTTGCATGCATGAATGCTAATTATGCAATATAAGTACAAATATGCCTCTAATTACTCGGGAACAAAGCTCTATTTTCAACTTTTAGAGTGATGAATCGCATATTCATCAATTATTCAATGTAAATCATGGAAATTATGAATTTTCCTTGATTAATTTGATGCCTAATAATTATAGAAATAATTGATTAAACATCTTTGGTCATAGAATGAATGTTTCATGAAAATCCTAGTTTATCTTACATTAGTTGTAGGACAACTTTTACATGTGAAATATGGTTGCTTGATATGCTTAGAAATGTAGGATATCAAAATTATTTTAAAATGACTAGTATTTTTGAGTGATTATTATATAGTATAATGTCGATCATTAAAGTTGATCAATAGAGCCACAAGTACATTGATATTATTTTGTATTGTTCTCAAATTGGAATGGTGAATGTGTCTAGTCTAGGCATGCTGGCCTAGTTAACTAATTAGTGCCTCGCATGTCAAGGAAATGCTCCCTCTCAATATAATTCGTGTGTACTGACCAGATTCGCTTTTGAGGAAAGAATAATATGAGTAAGTCAAGTTGTACTCTAATTATTAAAATATAAATAAGATGTGTTTGTTAGGGTGTATACTATATATTAATATCAAGCAAACCTTAATCATTTTTTTGGTTGATTAAATTGGATTGATGATTGATTTAATATGATTAAATTAGTTAAATCTAGTTAAATACTCTATTATGAATAAAGTTACTTTTTTCCTGAAAGAATTAATTATGTGAATATGATTCATAAAATTAATTAAAATGTGAACAAGATATGGAGGATCACATAAGTGACATCCGTGGTCTCTCGTCAAGGTGAAGGGTTTCGTTGCCATGGATTGTATATAGGAGACCTCTGTCTGAAGTGACAGCTCCTACATACAAGCGCACATGGGTTAGGCTCTTTACTTCTCAAAAAAGTAAGGTTGAGCGCGCAGTGGCCCCAATATCAGTTCCTCGTACTATTGGAGCGATATTGGATTACGTATAGCGAGTTCTAATCAACTGTTGGTTCAATTATAAGTCAACATCGCCTTAGGGGTGGTGGGCCCAAGTGTTAAAGATCAATTAGAAAATACAAGCTGGACTTGCAAGGCGGAATGAGTTTCCATTTCTTTTTACCTGAGTTACAGTTTCTCATACTATTGGGATGTAACAAATGTAGAAAAGGAGATCCCATTTCTTGCTAGAGGTATGAAGGTAAGTATATCTCTTACTTTGAAAGTGATTAAGGGAATGAACTTTTAAAATTGAAAAGCCAAGACTAATTTGAATAAAAAATTCTTAATCAAAGAATTTAAATTTGAATGTATAATTATTTATATGTTCTAACATAGTGCATTCTTAATTTTAGACAATGAAGTCCACGAACTCACTCAGTAGTCTCATGGAGGTCAACCAGTTGACCGATCCAAATTACTTGGATTGGATCCGTAATTTAGATACTATCTTGTTTGCATACCGCATATCTTATGCGTTGTCTAAGGACAAGCATGCAAATCCTAAAACACCTGAAGAAATCAAGTACTATAAAAATATGATGAAGATCATTCATTGGACAGATGTTATATTCTGGGATCTCTCCAATGTGCTTCAGAAGCAACATGTGGAGATGGATAATTGCCAGGATATAATGCATATTCTGAATAAGATGTTAGGTGATATTAACCGCACACAACGCTATAATGTCATGAAATAACTAATTCGCTACAAAATTAAGAAAGGGAGTTCAGTCCAGGAACATGTGATCAAAATATTTGATTGCCTCTTGGAGCTGGAGACTCTTGGGGTTGATATGGATGCAGACATGCAGTCTGACTTCATTATGTTATCTCTCCCTCAGTTTTTCACAAATTATGGGCATAGCACCACATGAATAAATTGACATTATCCAACGTTGAACTCATAGCTTCATTAAAATATGTAGAAGACATAATGAAGAAGGAGAATCCCTATAGCAGTGCAATGGTTGTACATGTCAAAGGGAAGTGTAGTCAGAAGTAAAGGTCTCGGAAAGGTCCAGTCTAGAAGAAGAGGGAGAAGATTACATTATTGGCAGAGGCTTTAATGCATATAAAATAAAGATAGGGGTTAAACTTCAATTTTTCACCAAAATTTTATAACAGATAAAAAGTTCCATGCCTAAAAAATACAAATATCTCCAGGTGTATGCTTGCAAAATGTCACCTCACATGGGGCATCGCGTGAGATGATGTGGTGTAGACCTGGATGTAGTTAATAAAAGGATCGAGGGCCTACTTGTAGATGATACAAAAATTAAACATTGTCATATGAAAGTTTTAGCGCTAAATAATAAATACAAAATAACACTTGGACAGAACTGCAAAATACTTAAGTAAGGCAAGATCGAACGGTGGTGCCTCCTTTACTTATCCATGTAGCGCTACAAGGGAGCATGATGCCCCTTCATCTGGACGGCAGCTATTAGATGGCCAAGGAGAATCGGATGGTTGTGGCAGGCTTGATCTTATGGTAGTTGAAGCTTCTGGGGATGAGGCTTGATCCGACGGTCGTGGACTCCCCTAGATGAACAGGGCAGAGCACAACCTTGATCGAGCTTCAATCGATAATGGTGCACTTCTCCAACAACCTCCAGCATTGCAAAAGGTCTCTAAAGATGCCTGGAAGGTTCCTTGAACCAACATCCATGCCAAAATGGCTCGACGAGCACCGGTGCACCATCGCGAGGTCAGGAGGAGTTGGCGGTTCCAGGTACCTCGGTCCTGCAAAACCCAATTCCAAAAGGAGTTCCTTGTCCCTCCAGCACCTGCAAGAATGTTAAGAACGACAAGAAAAGGGAGTTGGGGCCTTATTGTCAAGGAGGGAATGGTTGGTGGCATGGGTGGAGGTGCTTCGGTGTGGTGGATGAATTGGAGCACCGAGCTCTAGATCCTCTAGGATCTAGTTGGATGGAGATGTGGTGGGCATAGGTAAATAGCTAGGGAAGGAGATGTGGTGGTTTGGCAGGTCGGAGAACAGTCGAGAACGAGTGGAGGAGTTAGCCAGAGCGGGGATCCGGCGAACTTTGGATGAGGTGCTTTATAGATAAACATGCGATAAACCTAATACTACCACTAAGCTAGGGAATACAGGAAAAAAAATGATACCTCAGTGGTCGAAGCCATGAAGTACAAACCTCGACGGCCAAGGTTGGTCGGAGACGATGGAACACCCCTAAGATGACCCCTTTAATCAGCCTAAGAGCATGGCGAGGTCGTTGTCACCTCCCTCGGATATTTGCACACCAGAAGGGAGAGAAAGAGCGGTCAAAAGAGGTTCAAAAAATGAAGGTAAATTTGGAGGGGCTTTTTGTACAGGGTGGACGAGGCACTCCAAAGATCGATGGTAGATGGCGATGCAATGATCAAATCCCTGAGAAAATGTCTGGACGTGTAAATGGGATCCACGAGGTGAAAAAGTGAAGAATATGCGATCACAAAAGATGCAATGAGCGGTCTCCAAAAATTCGAGAAATGAGGAAAAAATGTAGGTCAGACATCCTGGAGACCTCAGTCAGAGAGTTGACCGAGGTCAACAGGCGAGGGAAGCTAGTTAGTCCACGTGGACCAATCAGAAAAACCCTGCAAAATTTATTTAAAAATTCAATAAAAAAAATAAATGAATTTATCAATTTTAAGTTAAAAATAAAAATCGTTTACTATTTTATTAAATATTTTATTATTATTTTTATATATTTTCTAGATCTTTTTAATTACAAGTCACTTTTTAGGGTTACATTCTAGGTATATTTATCTATGTTTTAAAGTATTTTATTTTTATTTTGTATTTTTTTATTAATTTAGTGTATTGTTTTGTAAAATTATAACTTTTTTAGATACTTAAATATATTTTTACTATATTTTTCTGATATATTATATACGCGTAATTAAATAGGTGTATTTATTATATAGGTATAGGTAATTCATCTATACATTTCTTTCCATATTTTATTTTTAATGTTTTCTTTATTATTTTATTCCTATTTTAATATGTATATATATTATAAATAATATTTAAAAATTATAAAATATAAAATTACAAAAATAACAAATAATAAATAAAATGAATATTTTAATCAGGTAAATTATACAATATGGGTCCAAAACTTAACTTTCACACCTTAACTCCAAAAAAATATAAAACTACCTTCATTAAATAGCTTATAAAAAGTTGTACACATTTAAAAGTGATTTTGATACATTTTGAGTTTTTATTTGGAAGATATAGGTCTGGGAAGTTGGGACTTTGGATTCTTATTTAGATTGTTTCTTTTTCTCTGTGTATTGTTTTTGTATGAAATAAATTTTGTATTTTCTATATTTTATTATCTATAACTTTCTTGTTAAAGTTTATTTATTTGAGGTATAAAAAGTGGAACTAAAAATAGGTCCCAAAAATTAAAGAATGAATGAATAAAAGGTATTTTTATTGTATTTTGAACCCTTATCTCCCCATACTTTATTTCTTGTCGACCTAGTCATCAAGATGCCTTGGTCTCGAGATTTAAGGTCATAAAATATCTTTAATATTTTATTATTTTTCTTTTCTTTCTTTATCCTACAATTTTAGCATTAAAAACCGGATTTTATACAACATTTACACAACAATGAATGAATGTTAATTTCTGGAAATTAAATGTATTTACATACATTTACTAGGGTTTTTAAGACCAAAATGATAGAATAAAGGTGATGAAATGGAGATTCATCACCCTATACTTGCCTTTGCTAGTCTCTGGTTTATTCAATAAGTGCAGAAAATGAAAACAAAAGAAAAGAAATAGAAAGAAGGTGGATTAAGTTTAATTATCAAACTTGTCTTCACAAAATCAAAGTTTGGAGCTCGAGTCGTATCTTTGGAATTTTAGTGCATGCGGAGCCTTATTGGGAATCGGATTTGAAATCCAACCACCTTCGAGAATCCCAAAACTCTGCTCAAGTCCCCTCAATAGCCAGGTCAGAATATTTCAACTCATATGCAAACCCTTATGTCTATGAATCTGACTTGTACAATGTAGGTGATAAAGGCTCCCCTCAACAGAAATGACAAAGAGATTGGTTTCTCCAGCATGACAACCCAGTGATTCCCCAATCCATCAAATCCTTCCTCGAGGAGTAAGGTATTCCCTTCTATGTTCAAGTGACAATCAACACAAGAGAAGGGGGTCAAGAGAAGAATGGATGGTAGCGAGTGTAGCTACCTATCCTGAAATGCAAGACCTGTGTAGCCAAGTCATCCAGCTGCAGACTCACATGATTTGACTTCGAAGCTCAAGCTTGCTTATTGACTATACAAATATATACACTCCTGCAAACATTTTATTTTCAATCAAGATTGCCCAATTTTTTTGAGTTTTTGCTTTTCTTTTCTTTTTGAAATTCTATTTTCAGCAGCATTTACAAAAGGAGTTTTAACTCTTGAGCTAGTAGACTATCCCTCTTTTGAAGCATCATTGCAACCTATACTCTCATGTCTTTAGATATCAACGCTGCTGGATGCGTTGGGGTACACTTTCCTCCCTAGAGGGGGACAAATGTTTCCACTTGTATGCATCTCATACCGACAAATCCAATCACCTCACTACTCCAACTTAGTTGAGCCAAGTGAAAGGTGCAAGTGTCCAAGTTAGGTCATTATCGACAAGAGCCATGCATGTGCTCCGAAATATTCTACTTATGTAGTCAAGAATCCAACATTGTAAAAGTCGCCCGACTAGCCCGACTAGCAGGTCTGACTAGTCTAGTTAGTGGGGTGGCCAATCGAGTACCGACTAATTCCGACTAGGTCCACAAGTCAACCTAGTTTTGCTTGCAGATACCATATTTTTTACCTTTTTAAAAAGCAAACTTATTCTAATATGCTTAATGTTTTATTTAAATTCAATTTCTTCTTTTGATGGATTATGATCGTATATGTATGTGTGTAAATATAAAATAATATATGTATAAAAATGATTTATGTATTTAAAAAATCAAAGTCTATTCAAGTCTGACTAAATCCGATTAATCACCTCACTGTCGATTAATCCTTAGTCAGTGACCTAACCGATCAAGTACCGACTACCGGCTTTAGCAAACTTGCAAGAATCCATTGAACCAAATCTTGTCATTCTTAAAGAATTAAGTCAACTAGACCTGAAGTACATCAATTCCAGTTCCTATAACGTTCATGTTAATTAGGTAGATTTAGGATCCAACCAAGCACCAATCTTTGGATTTTACTTAGACTTGTTCAATTATCAAACTCAATCTGAAAAATGATAATGCAAAGCAAATGCTATTCAGAAAATATTTTTTGTGATGCAATTTTCAAAATTTTGAAATTTTTGGAAAGATGATGCATATGCATTTTTTGGTATTTTTCAAAAAGATTTTTCAAATGTTTTTGGTGTTTTAGTTTTGCAAATATTTTTAGGATTTTTTGAAAATAAAGATTTTGGCTAAAAATTAGGTACAAATATTTACAGGGGGATGCATCTTATATTTACAAGAGTTAGGATTTTAAGAATTTATAAGGGATAAATGATCACTTTTATTAGATATATTTTGCAAATATTTTGCAAAGAATATTTTTAGCTGATTTATTAATCAGTATATACAAAAAGAATTTGAGGAATAATATGCATCTTTTTATTAAGTGTTCTTAATGAATTTAATGGTATTTTTAGCCATATTTATTGATAAAAATATGAAAATAGGAGTTATGGCTAAAGTATATACGGAGTATATACGACCCCCCTATACTTAGCTTGAGCTATGTCCTCATAGATCAGAGAGAAATGAGAAGACATAACTCATACTGAATATAGAAAAGTCTAAAGAATAAATTAATATGGAATGAATGAATGAATAGGAAGTTGACCATCCCCTCTATACACAGGATCAAATAATCATAAATATAGCAGACGGTGCACAAAACAGGGAGGGTCAAGGGTAGGAATGAAGATATCGTACTTAGACTGTCTCCCCCTATACTTAGGGTAAGATATACCTAAGTATAGACAAGAAGAGGAGACAATAGAGAGGATCAAAGAATAGAAGAAATAAGGTTGCACACCCCCTATACTTAGGACAAAATACATCCTACGTATAGAAGGCTGACACAAAGGGGCGACACCTTTTTGGTAGAAAAAAATGAAAAGGAAAAGAAGAAAAGACAGATGAAGATGAAAGAAGATAAATATGATATACACATCACTCCCCCTATACTTAGGGTAAAAGTGCCCTAAGTATAGGCAACAACAAGAGTGATGAAATGGAACGAAGAATGAACACTCGACTCGTACACCCCCCTTTTACTTAGGATAAAGTACATCCTAGGCAAGGCACACACGAATGGGGTGGATGAGCGAAACAGTGGGTGAACGGAGATAAACAAAAGCGAATATACAACAGAGTAGATATACATAGGTCAAGAAGGTAGAAAGCGAACCTTCTTTCGAGATCATTAAGGAATGGATCTGACAAGGTAGAGGTCGATATCGGGGTCCATAGTTGACGGAAGCCGATTAGGATCGACCTGGTGAAGATCCTCAATAGTCGTGGAGTGAAAAGGCACAGATGGATCAATGGAAGTATTGTGGCTAGGTCTGGCCTTGGGTGTCTCGTTGATGTCGAAGTTAAAAGGGACAAACTCGTCATTGGAAGAAGTAGAGTCAATGTCGTCCTGTGAGGTCTCATCAAGGTCAAAACCAAAAGGAACGAACTCATCAGTGGAAGTAGTCGAATCATGTTCGTACTCAAGAGTCTCAATCGAATCATCGTTCTCATCAAAAGGCCCGAATTCCTGGATAAAAGCAACAAGATCAAATTCCTCCTTAGTCTCATCAATATATGTCTGCCACTCAATGGTGTCAATCGTGTAAATCTCGCAGTTGTCACCAACACATCGCCAAACACTAGAAGAAGGAACTTCAAGGTCCATGCTTTCCGAGTCTTCCTCCTTGGATAGGATTTCTTAGGTCTCAGTGGAATTCACCATACAACAAAAGTCTCGGATCATCTCATCAAGGTTATAGTCCTTAGGGTCGGCCAAGATAGGTGTAGTCGAATTAGGTGCAGGTCTCTGATCGGTAGTGGGTGTAGTAATGATCACCTCACTTTCGTTAACAGGACGGAAGTGAATCTGTCCAGATTTATAATCAATAACGACCCTCGCATAGTGATAACCAGCCTAAGCGATCGGGGTAAAGGTCTAAAAATGGTCGTTGCGACCTCGATCAAGTAGACTAAGTGTATCAAGAAAAATCAACCACTCAAATCAGATAAAAACAATCAAGCACAGAATAGAGCGGTCCTAGCTATGTGATTAACCTGGTATAGCTCCCAGGGTCGAACACAAGGATCACGGGTTGGCTCGAAAGCCTACGAAGTAGTCAAAATGAGATAAAATACAGAGAAAATATTTTTGGGGATTTTTAATGATTTTTATATTTTTTTGGAAATTTTTAATATATGAAGAAAATGAGAAAAGCAAAAACAAGCACACTTGAGCAATTTATTTAACACACCAAAAATGATGCAAAAATTAAGGAAAAATTGTTTTTAAGTTTTTTAGGTTTTTAAGTGTTTTTGGTGAGTTTTTGAGATTTTTTTAATGGGTAAATTATTTTCTAAAAATCAAACAGTGCTGAAAATAAGAGGTACTGTCCAGCAAGGCTTAAGACCCAAAGATAAAATATTCTTGGATCTCAAGAAGTCCTGAAGGTAATTTTCCTGTAATCTAGAAAGAATAAGGAAAATTTAGGCACCCTAATTATTGTTTTTGGATTTTTACTTTATTTATTATAATTTTTATGAGTTTTTAGGGGTTTTTCAATTTTTAGGGTTTTTAAGTGATGAAAAATAGCCAAAATGGCCTGGAAAATCACACAACAAGCAAACTACAGTATCTAATTTTTTTAGAATTTTTGGGGGTGATTTTATATTTTTTTGGTATTTTTAAACCTAGACAGTAGCTAAAAAGGCTATTTTTGAATTTTTAAAAATACTAAATAAAAGCGAAAATGTCCTCAAAAATCACAGAAATTACTACACCATGGCAGGAGCCATGTCGAAATCTCATTGGATTTGGAGGTGATTTACTATTTTATTCAAAAAAATGCAAAGAGGGCTCAGTGCACAAGGACCAATGTGCAAATACCCGAGAATCTGGGGGCTCTGGTGCAAATTACCCAGCAAGTCACGCGCGTGGCGCGTGGCTGGGGCACACAGGGGCTTATCTATAACAAAAACCTACTCCTTGGACCTTTTGGTAACTGGTACCAGAAAGTCCAAGGGTCTGGCTGCAAATACACCACTAAAATTCGCACATGCATGAATATAAAGCTCACAGGGGTATAACTGCAATTAACGGAAACTATTTCTTCATTTCATAACAGCCCAGATCTACAGGACAAAAGATGTAAAAAGCCCTAAGCTACACGTGACGACGCACGTGGTCACATACAAACAGGGGCATACATGCAATTAACAACAACCACAAGGTCCACAGTGCAAATAACCCTACGTAAATAAAGTTTTAAAACTATTTACAGGACTGGAAATAAAATGACAAACTAAGAGGGGGCCCTAAGATATTTACCCCTTTATTGGTCGACGGCCAGATGCGCGCCACGTGGTGGATGGACGGTCAGAATGGGCGGCGCTCTCCTTTTCTTCTTCTCTTGGGCTCGATCGACGGTACGAGGGAGGCCACGTGGAGGATCTAACGTCTGGGGCTCAGGTGCCTCTCTCCTCTGCTGCCAACGGTCCGGATGGGCTCCTCAGATGGATCGACGGTCGCTGCTCCTCAACAGATGGACGGCTGGGATTAGAACTGGAGCGGAGGCGTCATCGGACGGCTCTGGAGGATGATGGAGGAACTCAACGCCGGCGAACTTCGCCGGCCTCGTGCGTGAACTGCGGTCCTCCTCAGCTGCTGCTAATGATCGGAGAAGATCCGCTGGCTCGTCCCGCAGCTGATGGTGGTGGCCGAGGGCCCAGCCGAGCCCTGGAAAGGCTCCGGCGAGGCTGGCGGCGCGAAGCTCCGGTCTTGAATGTAAGGGAGGCTCAGACACTTCCCTTTGAACCTGCAAAGCACTCAGAAAGCTTCGCGGGTCGAGGGCAAAGTGCCTCGACCCAAAGAAGCGGGGTGAAGATGATCGGCGCGGTGGGGCGAGGGAGCTCCGGCGAGCGGAAGACGGTGGAGCTCGACTCCCAGCTCCGGGGCGAGCTGGGTTGAGTGGCTAGGCGAAGAACGTGCGTGAGGGATAGGCGAAGGCGATGGGGTGCTCCGATGATCGAAATATGAAGCGAGATAGCAGGAATCACAGGAACACGGCGAACGGTCGATTTGGGGGTAACTCGAAATTAGACTAATCAAGAAGGAACGGAGGTTACCTAGGTGGTGTTGTAGACTATGCTGGAGCTCAGCTGGCTCCTGGTCCTCGCCTCAAGGGTCGTCAACTCCCGAGGCTCGAGCTCCGGGTGGTCGTCGGAGCACGGCGGCGCGAAGCAGCCGGATCGATGGTAGAACACCTCCTCCTCGCTGCGACACCGGCGGGGGCAAGCTGTCACCTTGCTGGTTGCGATGGAGCTCACAGGAAAGAGAATGGGGAACCAAAGATAGCGTGAAAGTGCGGCGGAGCTCGACCTTTATAGTGCTAGGGGTCCGGGAAGGATGGAGTCGGGTACGACGATCGGCGCGCGGATCCCTATGCAAATCTCCGGGCGAGGATCTCGGGTGCATGCAGATGGATTAGGGCCCGGGGTTTGCGGGTTTGGCATTCGGATCAGATGGGGAAAAGATCGAGAAGTCGGGTCCAGAAGAAGATCCGCGGCTCTGGTGGTCCTGGGGGAGGTGTTGACCGGGGGTCAACAATCCCCCGTGGACCAATCAGAGCCCGCCAATTATTAGAATTTTATTTGATTTTTTTGAGGCCTTAAATGGCCGAATTTTCAAAAACTTAAAACATAAAAAATGTTTGTTTTAATTTTTTCTATTTTTTTGTGATTTTTAATTAATTTTTGGAAATTGAAATAAGGTATATACAATATAGGTCTATATAGGTATATATATACAATATAGTATTTTTAATTTTGATTTTTAATTAGTTATTTTTATACATTTTTATTCCCATTTTGTATTTTATTTATTTATAAGATAAAATGAGGAATAAAAGACTATTTTTATTTTGTTTTTATTATTTATATTCATAAGGGAAATAATTATTTATTTACACTTATATACATGGTAGATATACAAGGTATTTTTGTCTTTTTAATTTTGTAATTTTTATTTGATTTTTGGTTTAATTCTTTTTGTTTTATTTATTTACAAAACATAAAAAGAAATATTCACAAAAAGTTTTAGAAATAAATAACTTTATTTTCAAGGTGAAATAGGTAAAGGATGGTGGTCTATGTACATGGTGTAGGTGTATTTTTGGTTTTTTTTTTTGATTTTTAGATTTTTATTTTGTTTTTAATGGCTTATAAATATGTACACAATATATACAAGCATATTTTTGGTTGAGGAAAATACTCTTTTATTTATTTACATAAATATTTGCATATGAGCCCCTATCTCCCTCTACTTGTGGCTTTTATGCGGTCAGGCCCATGCTGAGCCCTCCCTTGGGTTAGGTTGCTCAATATTTATTCTAAATATTTCCCTCTTTTTCTTTTTCTTCTTTATTCTTTTATTTTTGCACAAAAACATGCTAATTACATATTTTTACAAAATGCATGCTTTTGCTAATTATTGCTATTTACATATATCTACATGTATTTGCAAAGGTTTTTGTAGCTAAAATATAAGAATAAAGAGTGATGAATGGGTATTCATCACCCCCCTATACTATACTTTGCTAGTCCCTTAGCAAACACTTATTTGAAAAAGAAGGGACAAAGAAAGAAAAAGAAAAAGAAAAAGAGGATGTACATGGATTAAGGTTGAGTTATTAAACTTTCCTTCGTTAAATTGAAATATGGAGCTTGATCAGATCTTTGGATTATTAATGTGTCGGAACCTTATTTGGACTTAAGCTTAAAACTCAACAGCCTCTAAGTTCCACCAATCTATGGACAAGACTCCTCAATAAACCAGATCAGAACAAGTCTACATACACAAACTCTAATGACCATGAACCTTTCCAAGCAGTGTAAGTGATATGTGGCTCCCCACCTCAGAAGCAACAAAGAAACAACCTCCCTCAACCTGGTAACTCTAATGCCTCGGTCTAGCAACTCTTTCCTCGAGAAGCGGGGTATTCCTTTCTAAGTTCAAGTGCAACCGGCTCAAGAAGAGGGGGTAGAAGTATAGAGTTTTGGAAGCCTAGCCAGTGTAGCTAGGTCTCCCGCTGCAAGCTTCATGAGATGTAACATGGATACCATAAGCTTTGCTTTATTTGACTATGTACACTCCGGTGGGGTTATTAAATTTTCAATCCGACCCACCACTTTTTTGGAGTTCTTTTTGCATTTTTGCATTTTTTTTTCAAGATCTTCTGTACAGCATATCTACATGGTGCAGCATATAAGAAATTTCCCCTTGAGCCAGTAGACTATCCCTCTTTTGAAGCTTTATTGCAACCCACGGCTTCTGTCTTTAGTCTTCATCACCACTAGACCAAGTTGAGGTGCACTTCCTTCACTAGAAGAAGAAGAGAGGTTCCGCCTAGAAGTACTACCCTCATATGCTACCCCAAGCCAAAGGAAACTGCCTCCTCACTACCTCATCCGTGGAGAGCCATGTGTAAGTGCAGGTGCAAGTCAAGCCATTGTCTCTAAGAGTCATGCGTGTGTTGTTAAGTGTTCTACTTAAGCTCATCAAGATGACATATGCTCATAGCCTAGTGGACTCAAAGAATTAAGTCCTTATGGACCTGAAAAGCCTTAACCCTAAGTCCTATAAGGTTCCTCTTAAAGTTAAGTGGATTAAGATCTTATTCAAGCTCCATTTCTCAATTTAATTCCAGGCTTAGTTTAAATGTCAACTCTCATCCAGGAAAAACTATATACATATATGTACACAAGATGCTATTTACAAATATTTTACAATCATGCAAAATTTTTGAAAAATGTTTTGAAATCATGGATGATGATGATGCATGAGGTGCACGTTTTGCAAAAAGATATTTACAAACATTTACAGAAGTTTTTTGCAAACTTTTGATTTTCAAAACATTTTGGAAAAATTTTGTACTCTATACATAATTTTGATACAAAATATTTACACAACTTTACACAAAAGATTTTTGAAATCCTTTTTACAAAAATACTTTGTACACCAGCTATGTATGTGCAAGGATAAAAGAGGTTTATGTACATGAAAAAATTTTTAAATTTTGTGATTTTTAGCCATTTTATTTATTAACACACTCACACAAAGTACGAGTTATGGCTAAAGTATATATGAAATATATACACACCCCCCCTATACTTAGCTCGAACGATGTCCTCAGAGTAATCAAGAGCGATGAAGAAGACATAACTCGTGCTTAGTAAAAGGGAAGTGAAAAGGAATGGCTATGTACAAGAACGAATGAATGAATAGAATGAGAGGAACTCGGTGGTTTCCCCCTATACTTAGGATCAACTAATCCTAAGTATAGCAAGCTGTACATGAAGGGAAAGCCGAGTGAAGAAGATACAGAATCTGCTCCCCCTATACTTAGGGTAAAATATCCCTAAGTATAGGCAGCAAAACAGGGGCAGAACGAATGAAAAGAATACCCGCAGGTCCGACATCCCCCCTATACTTAGGGTAAAGTACATCCTAAGTATAGCATAATCATAAGATGAGAAAGGGATGTGGGACTAAAGAATAGAATGATATGGACAACTGGATCTATACAGGCGGAGGAACAGTGAAAATCAGGCGTGAGATGCAAAAGATGTGAGTCAAGAGACCACATCTCACGCAAAATGAATAGGGGCACAAATAATAACGTCCCGCGGCTCATGATCTAGAAATGGCTTGAGCCGCTGGCCGTTCATTCGAAAGGTGCTCTCAGAAGACAACTCGGATATATCAATACTACCATTGTCGTGCACCTTTCTGACGAGAAAAGGTCCCTTCCATTTGCTCTGTAGCTTCCCTGGAAATAGTCTAAGCCTCGCATCAAACAGCCATACCCTCTGTCCAATCTCAAAATGCTTGTGGCTGATATGAGAATCATGCCACTCCTTCACTTTTTCCTTATAATGTAGGCTGCTTGAGAAAGCTGCATCTCTAAGCTCCTCCAGGGCAGCTAACTCTGCCCTCCTCTGGTTTCCCATACCATTTGGATCCATAAGAATATCAGTGACTGCCCAAAGTGACTTGTGCCTCAGCTCAACAGGTAGATGGCATGGCTTGCCATAAACGAGGCGAAAGGGAGATGTACCCAATGGAGTCTTGAAAGACGTCCGATATGCCCACAAGACCGAGTCCAAAAGCTGTGACCAATTCTTTCGGTCAGGGCGGACGACTTTCTGCAGAATAGTCTTGATCTCCCTGTTCGACACCTCAGCTAGACCATTCGTCTGTGGATGGTAAGGTGTGGCAACACGATGGTCTATACTGAACTCGCTAGCAAGGGCCTTCACCTGGTCGTTGATGAAATGAGACCCCCCATCAGAAATAAGAACTCGTGGAACCCCGAACCGCGTGATGATATGTTTCCTCAGAAATCTACAAACTGTCCTCGCATCAGCGGCTCGGGTGGGGATAGCCTCGACCCAACGACTAACATAATCCACGGCCAACAGAATGTACTCAAATCCCTGACTCTTAGGGAATGGACCCATGAAATCGATGCCCCATGCGTCAAAAACCTCACAGAAGTGAATGGGCTGCATCGGCATCATATCACGCTGTCCACAAGTGCCCATCCTCTGACTGTCAGTACACCTCTTCACGAACTCATCCGAGTCCTTGAAGAGGGTAGGCCACCACAAGCCGGATTGGAGCACTTTCTGTGCCGTTCTCCTCCCAGAATGATGTCCTCCTGCCTCAAGCTTGTGGCAGTAAGTGAGGACGCTATGGTGTTCCTCCTGAGGAATACACCGACGCCAGACGCTATCCCCTCCTTCGTGGTAAAGGATGGGATCCTCCCAGTGGTAGGACTTGGCCTTCGCAAGGAAGGTCTCAAGCCTCTGCCTGGGCCAATCTTGTGGGACTTTCCCAGCAACGAGAAAGTTCACAATATCGGCATACCACGGGAGTGAGGCGATAGCAAGGATCGCCTCATCTGGAAGGTATCTTGAATAGGATCAATCTGCTCAGAATCCTCAGGCTGCTCTAATCGGGAAAGATGATCCGCCACCACATTCTTGACTCCAGGCTTATCCTTAATCTCAATATCGAACTCCTGGAGTAGAAGGATCCATCTAGTCAATCTGGCCTTGGCATCCTTCTTTGCCATGAGGTACCGGATGGCGGTATGATCTGTAAACAAAGTCACTCTAGATCCAATGATA
Source organism: Ottelia alismoides (assembly GCA_037367405.1). Taxonomy (NCBI): domain Eukaryota; kingdom Viridiplantae; phylum Streptophyta; class Magnoliopsida; order Alismatales; family Hydrocharitaceae; genus Ottelia; species Ottelia alismoides. Next base: position 712,387 of record JAZKJV010004468.1, on the reverse strand, counting down.
TACGATCTGAACTTATCTAGGGCAAACACTACTGCTAGCATTTCCTTCTCTGTGACCGTATAATTCCGCTGGGCGGAATCCAATGTGCGGCTAGCATAGTGTATAGCAAATGGTACTCCATCCCTCCTCTGTCCCAGCACTGCCCCCACGGCAAAATCGGAGGCGTCCGTCATGATCTCGAATGGGAGAGACCAATCAGGCGGCTGGAGAACAGGAGCCTCAATCACACTTCTCTGGAGAGTAGCAAACGACGAAAGACACTTGTCATCGACAAGGAACTCGGTGTCTTTCGTCAAGAGGTCAGACAACGGTCGGGCAATCTTGCTGAAATCCTGAATGAACCTCCTATAAAATCCAACGTGCCCCAGGAATGACCGTAGCTGCCTCAAATTGGACGGCGGTGTGAGTTTTCTAATGACATCAACCTTGGCCGGATCAACCTCCATGCCCCTGTTGGAGATGATGTGGCCAAGCACCGTCCCTTGAGTCACCATGAAGTGACTCTTCTCCCAAGATAGCACCAAATGGAACTCAATACATCGCTGGAGTACCCGGTCTAGGCAGTCAAGACAAGAATCAAATCCGTCGCCGTAGACCGAGAAATCGTCCATGAAGACCTCCAAACACTCCCCTACCATGTCCGAAAAGATCGACAGCATGTACCTCTGAAAAGTCGCAGGGGCATTGCATAGCCCAAATGGCATGCGTCGAAAAGCATATGTGCCGAAGGGACAGGTAAAGGTGGTCTTCTCCTGATCCTCAGGAGCGATGGCCACCTGGTTGTAGCCCGAGTACCCATCCAGGAAACAATAATGGCTCTTCCCTGCCAGTCTCTCAATGATCTGGTCAATAAAAGGCAGGGGGAAATGGTCCTTCTTGGTGGCCTGGTTAAGTCTCCTGTAGTCAACACAGACCCTCCAAGAAGTGGGTACTCGTGTAGCGATCTCCTCTCCCGACTCACTGATCACAGTCGTGATGCCCGTCTTCTTGGGCACCACATGCAAGGGGCTGACCCACTTGGAGTCGGAAATGGGATAAATAAAATCTGCGCTCCACCATTTGGATATTTCCTTCATCACGACCTCTCTCAGGTTGGGGTTCAGTCGCCGCTGGAACTCACGCGACGGCTTCGCCCCCTCCTCAAGATAGATATGGTGGGAGCACACTGCTGGACTAATCCCATGGAGATCCGCTACGCTCCATCCGATCGCCTTGCGGTTCTTTTCAAGAACCCCCATCAGACGGGATTCTTGCTCTCCAGTCAACTCGGCTGAGATGATGACTTGGTACATCTCTGGATCGCTCGCAAGGAATCGATACTTCAGCGAAGTAGGGAGCGGCTTTCGCTCTGGAATGCTGGGTGCTGGCAAATCTGGCTGTGGAAGAAATCGGGTGAAAGCTGCAAGGTCGGCCACATCTGCCTGGGAAAGTGAAAGCGTACTCTCGCAAACTGGATCGGGAGAAGGCGGCTCAACTGTACTGTCTCTGCTCTGCTCTGCCTCTACCTCCTCCTCTGTAGGCTCAGGTGAACTCAGGTCTGGCATCTGATCATAACAATCTGCCCAGTCAGACTCTGAATCCGAGGGATCTGCATCAAAAACGGTGGCATCAGTACCACCGGAAAACAAGGTGGCCTCAGCACCACCATCACGAGTCACTGTGCTGCGATCGAGGACCGGCTCTGTTGCCGTAAAGGTATCCGGAACCAGGTCTGTGCTCTCCAGACCCTCCTCTGCTATCGTCTCTGCATCAGCTGTATCTGAAAGTGAGAGGGTGGTCTGTGTCTCCAGGTCTGCCCAAGCTGCCTCATCGTCTGAAATCACAAAATCGCAGTCCTGGTGGATGTCTGGCTCTGCGTCTGTCAGCTGCTCTGAATCGGTACTCGCATCTGAGCGGGCTCTGAGTCTGGCTCTGTAGTCCTCAACCGTCTCTATTTGTATACTCTCACCCTCGACGCGAAAGTACACCTTCCCGCTATCATGATCAGTCACCGCCTTGGCTGTGGCCAAGAACGGACGACCAAGGATGATGGGGGTATCGGTCACTGACTCAGGGATCTCCATGTCCAACACTACGAAGTCCACGGGGAATTTCAGGCCCTGAATCGTGACGATAACGTCTCGTAACAACCCCTTCGGCCTCTTGACAGATCGATCAGCGAACTGAAGGACTGTCCTGCTCTGTCGAAGAGTGCCCAACTCGAAGCGGTCGAGAAGGGCTGCCGGAAGAAGGTTAATCGACGATCCGCTATCTAGAAGAGTACGGTCGAACCTCTGCTCACTAATCTGGCATCTGACATACGGGGCCCCTGCATCTGGCCTCTTGGCTGGCAGTCGGTTCTGGATCGCGAAGCACGTGGCTTTCGTCAGCACATGTATCTCTGAAGTATGGTTCCTCCTCCTCCTCCTAACTGTAGTCCTCTCTCTCAAAGATCTCTGGAGAAGGGGGATGTGCTGCAAAGCCTCCTGGAGGGTCAGCTGAATGTGAAATCGATCTATCATGCTCTGGCTGAACTCCTCAAGCTCTCTCTTTTTGGGATTTTCTGATTTCTTCCCCTTCCCCATCTGAAGGGCTCTAGGGAAGGGGATCACTGGGTCCTTCTCAGATGAAGGACTAGGAAAAGATCTACGCGGTTCAAGGACCGGATCCACACATACATCATGCACCACAGTGGGACCAAAAGAATGTAAACCTTTTCCTTTATTCATCACAGAATCCTGAGATACATGACCATGAGGAAAAACAACAACTCTTTCTCTACAGACACCGGTGGCCTCAGTACCACCTCGGATGGGCTGCTCTGCTGCTGCTGGTGAAGGTAGACGTCGGGCGGCATCAGTACCGCTCGCTGGCTCGGCTGCTGCTGGGGTGGCATCAGTACCACCTCCTCGATCTGGTGAAGTGGCGGCCTCAGTACCGCCTGTGGGATCAGCATCATCGATGGCCTCAGTACCACCGTCATCGACTGGAGCGGCCTCAGTACCGCTCTCCTCCTCCTCCTGGGGCGCCTCTGGATGGTGCTCAGTTGAGGCACCGCCGCCGGCTGGGGTCCTACCGCTCCTAAGCGTGGCAAAATCAACATCAAACAGATCTGAAGAAGTATCATCAAATGGATCGCTAGGAGTGGCTAACTCAGTATGTACTACCTGCTCAGACTTCCGCTTCAGGTTGTTCGGATTGGGCTCTATCTGTGCAGGTATGGCGGCATTCCCTCTCACCAAGTCCCGCATCTCCTGGCGGAACTCATCCATCTCCCGTCTGAAGGTCGCCTGCTGGTCCGTGAGGAGGCGGGCGATATCATCCAAGGCAGGGCTCTCGTGGGGGCCCGACGGGTAGCCTCTCTGTGGGTGAGGCTGCTGGTACTGCTGTGGGTGAGCGGGGTAGGACGGAGGGTGCTGCTGGTGCTGGTATCCCTGGTGAGCCTGCTGCTCACGTCTCCAAGACTGTCCCTGCTGCTGAGAGGGACGAGGACCGTAGGATGGCTGCTGCTGATACACTGGGGGCTGCTGCTGCGACTGGTGCTGGTCTCTCTGATGGGAGTACTGCCCTCCCTGACCTGACGGCTGCTGCTGGGGCTGGGCACCACCACTCCCCCACCTGAATCCGGGATGGTCTCGTCGGATCCCAGGCTGGGGACGGTCGTACCAGATCCCGTTGACATCCATCAACGGCTCTGCATCCAAGGGGGCTGGGGGTAGTACTGCCAACGGCTGGTCCGGCTGGTAGAGCACCATCTGCATCTCTGAAGATGGTGGAGACTGGTAGGTGGGCTGCGGCTGCTGGTACGGCTCCGCCTGTACAAAGTGAACCTGTCTAGGCTGCTCTGAGGAGCTGGAGCGCTGGGACGAGCTGCTGCTGCCGCCGGTATCGCCTCGCGACAGAAGACGGGGCTGCGAAGCCGTCTGTGTCTCCTGGAGACACATGAGCTGTGTCTTCATGTCGCTCAAGACCTGTGCCATCTGCTCCATCTGCGTGATACTCTGGCACTGCTTCTTCTCTATCAGCTCCATGCGGTCCAACTTCTCGCTGATGATACCCATGTCCGCAGCGGACGACTCTGCCTGTGCTGCTACGACTGCGGACGAACTGGATGGACCTGCATCTACCCGTGCTATCCTCTGGTACTGCACGGGTCCTGGCTGATGTGGCTGGGTCTTCTGCGTATAGAGCCTGGTCTGAGACATCACCATGTAGTTCTCTGACATCTCCTCGGTAATGGCCCAGACCTGCTCGTGGTCCTTGGCGAAGTAGGACCCGCCACAGGAAGCGTTCACCAGACCCTGAAGCTCTGGCGTCAACCCGCTGAAAAAGCTCTGAACTAGGTTCAGCTTCGATATGTCGTGGTGCGGGCATCTGTCTAAGAGCTCTCTGAACCTCTCCCAAGCCTCGTGGAACTGCTCGTTGGGGAACATGGAGAAGTTGCTGATCAGGGCCCTCGCTGCGTTCGTCCGCCCGAGTGGATAGTACTTCTTCAAGTACTCAGTGCGGAGCTGCTCCCAGGTGTGGACGAACTTCCCTAGATGCTTCAGCCAGGTGGCTGCTCTATCTGCCAGTGAAAACGGGAAGGCTATCATCCGTATGGTGTCCTGGTCCACGTGGCGATCGTGGACAGTGCTGCAGATCATCAGAAACTCCTGGAGGTGGAGGTGGGGCTCCTCGGTGGCTAGCCCGTGGAAACGGGGTAGTAGCTGCAAGGTGTTCGGGGGGAACTTGAAGTCCCCCACGATAGCTGGCACTACCACCCAGTGATGCATCAGAGTGGATCCGGGGTTGTGTAACGCCCGCATCGGCTGTGGTACTCCTCTCGCAGCAGCGGCTGCTGCTGCGGCGGCGGCTGCTGCTGCTGCTGCGGCTGCCGCCTCTGCGTCCTCTGCATCAGGTATATCCTCAGGCTCGCTCTGCTCTGAACCTCGCTCTGCTCGGAGCCTCTCCAACTCACGCCTCATCTCAATCATAAACGCCCCCTGATCACGAAGCTGCTGCTGAACCGTCTCGAGTGATGCGATCAGGGTGGAGTTGATCGCCCCCTGGTCAAATACAACATGATGGTCTCCCTGTCGACCTCTGGGGGAATCGTCTGCTCTGGCGGCCATAACGACGTCTGCAAAATCAAATGAGCCCAACTCAGGTGCTGTCAAATCTGATAATCTCTCCTCGGGCTCATGTCTCTCAATACCATAAGAAAGGGGGTCGAGGGGGAACAGGGCGGAATCGTACTCGGGCTCGGAGAGCTGGTCTAGGCTCTCACGAGCCAACCTAGATGATCGGGTAGACGTGCCCGAAAGCGGTGCAGCCAGAGGCTGCCTAAGAGACCGTCTACCCATCATCTTGATCTGGGCGAGTAAGGCGGATGAGATCTGGAATCAACTATGATCACAAAACAAACCCCCGGTTCACCAACGCAACGCGAGCTGAAGACCGTGAAAGTTCGGTCAAATTATCTTGTCTATTTTATTTTGGTGAACACACAAAGTATCAGAGCGCTTACGTGACCTGTTAGGATATCCGATACTAGCCCCAACCGACTGGCCCGCACTAAAAGTCGGTAATCAGTCGGGTCTAGCACCGGGAGGCTCTACCTAGGGTGCGGGTCACTCTCTCGCGCATCCAAACCAGACAATGAGGGGGTTGCTCTCCCCAAGACAAAGTTTTTAGGGTGAGCGGTTTTTAATGATCAAGTATGATTAGCAGTCCCGATTTTATTGTTTTTCTTTTTAATATTTTTCAAAGCAAGCAAAAGGCCTAACGAATTTTCCGGTTCTCCTGATTATTTAAGCCGAAAACAAGGGGGAGAAGACGAAAAAGCCGATGCGCGAGAAAATCAATGATGCATGCAAAGTAAGGAAGGCGTACCTGACTCTAGCACTCTACATGCAATTATGATCCGCGTAGAATTTAAAGACAAGAAATAAACTACCTAAATGATGCAACGGGGAAAAACCGAGGCCCTAAACAGCAGTGCTAGCGTAGAACCGTCTAACCGATCACCGACCTCCAAGCCAAAGAGTCCGGTCTTGGCTTACCCCTCCTCTTCTCGACAGGTCGAGTTCAGGAGTTAGCGCTTGTGGGGCAGGCTTGTGGCACGTAGGCTGCGAAGGCAAATGAGTCGGTTATTTTTATTAATTATTTTTAGTAGGTCCAATTACGGTCTATAGGAACAGATAATCAATTAGGTGTTGGGATCCTACTATTACGGCACAGTCACCAGAAAATCCTACTGCTAGGGGCTCGATCAAAAAGCCGCGTAAACACCGGAAAGGCAGTAAAAAGTAGAAAATAAAAGCCGCGAAAAACCGCGAAAAACCGCTAAAGTCTAAAGGGTCCCCCGAGCACACCGGTGCTCGGCGAAACAGACCCGAGAGTGTCCAAGTCCAAAGGTCTGAGTGTACCTGTATTATTACAATAATAAGGAAATAAAATCCTAAATTATCCTCTCCCACTCAACTCTCTCTCTCTAGCTCTCTCCTGCGGCTTCGTGAAGAAGGAAGCCGCCTCCGCGTCGCTCGGGTGCTCCGGCGCTCCTAAGAATGCCGCCCTCGCTCCTCGGGCCCTCGCAAGAAATAGAAAGAAAAGTGGTCAGTCCAGAATTATTCAGAAATATCAGAAAAATATATATACAAAAATCTGTACAAAAAGCCGCGAATCAAAAAGCCGCGGAAAAATCTAAAAGACTACTAAGCCGTGCTCCCCGGCAACGGCGCCATTCTGATAACCAGCCTAAGCGATCGGGGTAAAGGTCTAAAAATGGTCGTTGCGACCTCGATCAAGTAGACTAAGTGTATCAAGAAAAATCAACCACTCAAATCAGATAAAAACAATCAAGCACAGAATAGAGCGGTCCTAGCTATGTGATTAACCTGGTATAGCTCCCAGGGTCGAACACAAGGAGCACGGGTTGGCTCGAAAGCCTACGAAGTAGTCAAAATGAGATAAAATACAGAGAAAATATTTTTGGGGATTTTTAATGATTTTTAGATTTTTTTGGAAATTTTTAATATATGAAGAAAATGAGAAAAGCAAAAACAAGCACACTTGAGCAATTTATTTAACACACCAAAAATGATGAAAAAATTAAGGAAAAATTGTTTTTAAGTTTTTTAGGTTTTTAAGTGTTTTTGGTGAGTTTTTGAGATTTTTTTAATGGGTAAATTATTTTCTAAAAATCAAACAGTGCTGAAAATAAGAGGTACTGTCCAGCAAGGCTTAAGACCCAAAGATAAAATATTCTTGGATCTCAAGAAGTCCTGAAGGTAATTTTCCTGTAATCTAGAAAGAATAAGGAAAATTTAGGCACCCTAATTATTGTTTTTGGATTTTTACTTTATTTATTATAATTTTTATGAGTTTTTAGGGGTTTTTCAATTTTTAGGGTTTTTAAGTGATGAAAAATAGCCAAAATGGCCTGGAAAATCACACAACAAGCAAACTACAGTATCTAATTTTTTTAGAATTTTTGGGGGTGATTTTATATTTTTTTGGTATTTTTAAACCTAGACAGTAGCTAAAAAGGCTATTTTTGAATTTTTAAAAATACTAAATAAAAGCGAAAATGTCCTCAAAAATCACAGAAATTACTACACCATGGCAGGAGCCATGTCGAAATCTCATTGGATTTGGAGGTGATTTACTATTTTATTCAAAAAAATGCAAAGAGGGCTCAGTGCACAAGGACCAATGTGCAAATACCCGAGAATCTGGGGGCTCTGGTGCAAATTACCCAGCAAGTCACGCGCGTGGCACGTGGCTGGGGCACACAGGGGCTTATCTGTAACAAAAACCTACTCCTTGGACCTTTTGGTAACTGGTACCAGAAAGTCCAAGGGTCTGGCTGCAAATACACCACTAAAATTCGCACATGCGTGAATATAAAGCTCACAGGGGTATAACTGCAATTAACAGAAACTATTTCTTCATTTCATAACAGCCCAAATCTACAGGACAAAAGATGTAAAAAGCCCTAAGCTACACGTGACGACGCACGTGGTCACATACAAACAGGGGCATACATGCAATTAACAACAACCACAAGGTCCACGGTGCAAATAACCCTACGTAAATAAAGTTTTAAAACTATTTACAGGACTGGAAATAAAATGACAAACTAAGAGGGGGCCCTAAGATATTTACCCCTTTATTGGTCGACGGCCAGATGCGCGCCACGTGGTGGATGGACGGTCAGGATGGGCGGCGCTCTCCTTTTCTTCTTCTCTTGGGCTCGATCGACGGTACGAGGGAGGCCACGTGGAGGATCTAACGTCTGGGGCTCAGGTGCCTCTCTCCTCTGCTGCCAACGGTCCGGATGGGCTCTTCAGATGGATCGACGGTCGCTGCTCCTCAACAGATGGACGGCTGGGATTAGAACTGGAGCGGAGGCGTCATCGGACGGCTCTGGAGGATGATGGAGGAACTCGACGCCGGCGAACTTCGCCGGCCTCGTGCGTGAACTGCGGTCCTCCTCAGCTGCTGCTAATGATCGGAGAAGATCCGCTGGCTCGTCCCGCAGCTGATGGTGGTGGCCGAGGGCCCAGCCGAGCCCTGGAAAGGCTCCGGCGAGGCTGGCGGCGCGAAGCTCCGGTCTTGAATGTAAGGGAGGCTCAGACACTTCCCTTTGAACCTGCAAAGCACTCAGAAAGCTTCGCGGGTCGAGGGCAAAGTGCCTCGACCCAAAGAAGCGAGGTGAAGATGATCGGCGCGGTGGGGCGAGGGAGCTCCGGCGAGCGGAAGACGGTGGAGCTCGACTCCCAGCTCCGGGGCGAGCTGGGTTGAGTGGCTAGGCGAAGAACGTGCGTGAGGGATAGGCGAAGGCGATGGGGTGCTCCGATGATCGAAATATGAAGCGAGATAGAAGGAATCACAGGAACACGGCGAACGGTCGATTTGGGGGTAACTCGAAATTAGACTAATCAAGAAGGAACGGAGGTTACCTAGGTGGTGTTGTAGACTACGCTGGAGCTCAGCTGGCTCCTGGTCCTCGCCTCAAGGGTCGTCAACTCCCGAGGCTCGAGCTCCGGGTGGTCCTCGGAGCACGGCGGCGCGAAGCAGCCGGATCGATGGTAGAACACCTCCTCCTCGCTGCGACACCGGCGGGGGCAAGCTGTCACCTTGCTGGTTGCGATGGAGCTCACAGGAAAGAGAATGGGGAACCAAAGATAGCGTGAAAGTGCGGTGGAGCTCGACCTTTATAGTGCTAGGGGTCCGGGAAGGATGGAGTCGGGTACGACGATCGGCGCGCGGATCCCTATGCAAATCTCCGGGCGAGGATCTCGGGTGCATGCAGATGGATTAGGGCCCGGGGTTTGCGGGTTTGGCATTCGGATCAGATGGGGAAAAGATCGAGAAGTCGGGTCCAGAAGAAGATCCGCGGCTCTGGTGGTCCTGGGGGAGGTGTTGACCGGGGGTCAACAATCCCCCGTGGACCAATCAGAGCCCGCCAATTATTAGAATTTTATTTGATTTTTTTGAGGCCTTAAATGGCCGAATTTTCAAAAACTTAAAACATAAAAAATGTTTGTTTTCATTTTTTCTATTTTTTTGTGATTTTTAATTAATTTTTGGAAATTGAAATAAGGTATATACAATATAGGTCTATATAGGTATATATATACAATATAGTATTTTTAATTTTGATTTTTAATTAGTTATTTTTATACATTTTTATTCCCATTTTGTATTTTATTTATTTATAAGATAAAATGAGGAATAAAAGACTATTTTTATTTTGTTTTTATTATTTATAGTCATAAGGGAAATAATTATTTATTTACACTTATATACATGGTAGATATACAAGGTATTTTTGTCTTTTTAATTTTGTAATTTTTATTTGATTTTTGGTTTAATTCTTTTTGTTTTATTTATTTACAAAACATAAAAAGAAATATTCACAAAAAGTTTTAGAAATAAATAACTTTATTTTCAAGGTGAAATAGGTAAAGGATGGTGGTCTATGTGCATGGTGTAGGTGTATTTTTGGTTTTTTTTTTTTGATTTTTAGATTTTTATTTTGCTTTTAATGGCTTATAAATATGTACACAATATATACAAGCATATTTTTGGTTGAGGAAAATACTCTTTTATTTATTTACATAAATATTTGCATATGAGGCCCTATCTCCCTCTACTTGTGGCTTTTATGCGGTCAGGCCCATGCTGAGCCCTCCCTTGGGTTAGGTTGCTCAATATTTATTCTAAATATTTCCCTCTTTTTCTTTTTCTTCTTTATTCTTTTATTTTTGCACAAAAACATGCTAATTACATATTTTTACAAAATGCATGCTTTTGCTAATTATTGCTATTTAGATATATCTACATGTATTTGCAAAAGTTTTTGTACCTAAAATATAAGAATAAAGAGTGATGAATGGGTATTCATCACATAGGCGAGGAAAGGTCATCCCAGGATGATTGGAGAGTGCTCCCCAGTGGAGGTCTCCATGGGAAATATGACAAAATCAACATTGTAACTCATGTCCTGAATCGAGATGATGGCGTTCTCTAGAATACCTTCGACCTCTTTATTGATACATCGGTAAACTAAATGATCATCCTAGTTTTCTTTAGAGGCCCCAAGTAAAGAGATTGTACCAACGAGAAGGGTAAGATGTTAATTAAAACACCGCCGTCAAGGACAGTGTGATCAAAAGTATGGTCAGAGATGGAGCAACTAATGAAGGGTGTGCCAATGTTCCTCTTCCTAGGAATAAGACGGTGTGTGATGGCGTCGACAATGGTCATGGTCAAGATATGATGCTCAGATCTACTCCCCCGCTTTCTTTTCTTGGGTTGAAGAGTATATAATTGGGTCATGGTCTGGTGAAGTGGGGCTTTAATTATCTCATGAATAATGGCCATCACTTCGGGTTCAATCAACCATTTTTTAAAATTTTGAATATCCTCCACACAAGGGAGAAGGTAGGAATCATCATCTACATGAGGAATGCCAAGAGCAGTCTGTACAGTGGCATCCTCGAGGTCAAAGGTGGGAACAGGTGTGAATGGATGTGTGGTCAAAGGGTCTGGCAAGTGGGCCCTCTCCTCACAGTCTGCATCGACCACCTCTCGAAATCATTTTGTATTTTTAAAATTTTCTCATTTTTTGTATTTTGGGTGATTACAAACTCTCATGATAATCTTCAAGTAAATCTGTATCCTCAAATAGTGTAGCGACATTCTGGTTCTTATTCACGCTAAATAGATCATTCATCCTCGAGTTCATATGCTCCATCATTTGATTCAAGGTTTTAAGTGTGGATATCATGAAAGGTAACTCCAAAATCTCAGGATCGGCTGTTTTGAATGAGGTTGGCAGGTGTAGACAAAAATCACATTCTGGATCAAGGTATTCTAAGAAGAGTGGGTTGTCGAAATGTGAAGATGATTGTGGTGAAAATGATAGATCAAAGTTCTGGTCCTGAAATAGTGAGTTGGTCAGATATGTACAAAAATCACGAGTAAAGTCCTCTTGGAAAAAGGGTGGTGGACCGGCTAGAGTGTACGAGGGATCTGCAAAATCCGGACAAAAATAACTCCAGTCAGCCATCTTGAAACAAAAAGAAAATATTGGGAGAGCACGATGGTCAAATCAAGAGGAATGAGAAGAAAGGCGTGAATGCGCAGAGGTGATCTAGAATGCACACAAACAATCATAAACAAATGCATACAAAACAAACCCCTCAATTCACCTACTCAACACGGTGAAGACTGTGTATATTCGATCTTTTTATAATGTCTGTTTTAAAGCTAGGTGAGAACTACAAAATTGTACAATCACTTGGGAGGTTGAATGGGATTTGGGCACTAGTCCTTTGTGTGTACGCGAGCAATGTAAAATGAATACAATGAGGGGATTACTTGTCCCAAGACAATGATTTGTATTTTAAGTCAATTTTAGGGTCAAGTAATTTTAGCATACCTAAATTTATTTCTTATCTTTTTTTAATTTTTAATGAGAGTGCACACGCCTAACGAGGAGTCAATTTTACTTAGCACCTAGGTAGTCAAAATCAGAGGGAAAGTCAGAAAAGCAATGCAAGCCGCAAATTTATTATGTGCGCTAAAGAGAAATGCTCACCTTGCCTCCAGTACTCTACATGCAAAGATGCTCAGCAGAATTGAAATCTACACTATATGAAAATGCAAGCGATGAAATTTCCCTAGGTACAAAAATTGCTATTAGCGTGAAGAACCGATGCTAATGATTTAGAACGGAACCTAAGAGTCCAGTCTTGAAGTCTCCTCGGTGCCCACAATAGTTGGTCCTGCAAGCATTGTATGGAGGACTCTCACGATACGTGGTTCCGAGACTAAGTGAGAAGCAGTTTAGATTTGACTAAGTCCAAACTTTTTCTATAGGAGCATGCAAAGATGATTAACTGTTTGGACCTAATACTATCGTCAAGCAAATCCTAATGCTAGGGCTCAATCACACAAAATAAAGAAAAAAATCGAAAAAGAAATGAAAAAAATGCGAAGAAAACATGGCAAAACCGACAAGGCCCCCAAGGGAACAATCCCTCAGGCATTGGACCTCGTGAAGTGTCGTAGTGTCCTTAGAATCCTGAATTATTACAAGTTATAGTCTCTCTCTCTCTCACACTTAAAAGTACACAAATAAATAAAATAAAGTCCAAAGTGCAACGGTCTCCCAAAAATCTTCTAAGTATCCTTTGATGTTCTCTCCTGTCGGTTAGGGTAGAATAGCCGACTCCACTTCCCAAGGTTACGTCGAATCACCTAAGCGATCCTCCTCGATCTGCGGTCCCTCGCAACAAAGTCAACAAAGAAGATGTGATTAGACAGATAAATAATTAATATTAAAAATAAATGAAGCAAAAATAGACAAATGATCATAATTAAAATAAGGACCAATCTATGTGTTAAACTAAGATTTTACGAGGGTCTAAATATGTCTCACAAAAGGTGGAGACAAAGTCGTTGTGGCGACCACTCATAAAATCTTAATTAATCAACAATTAACCCACAACAAATAATCAAGAAATGAAATAAAGGTGTGGAGTTAAAATTTATTTTATTTAACTCGATAACAAAGATGTGTATAGTGTGCAAGTAGGTGTAGAGCGTCGAACGCAGACAACAAGTAGGATAAATTGGGCAAATTAATTCAAAAAAATGATTGTGAGGTATTTGTCTATGCATTTTTTGTGGGTTTCTAATTTTAATTTTTTAAATTTTATTTTTATTTTATATTTTTATATTCATATTTTTTATTTTGTGTGTTTATATTTTATTTTTATATTTTTATAGTTGTTTTTCTTTTAAATTATAAATAAAGCTATATATCGGATATGTATACAATATAGACTAGGGTAGATGTAAATATTAATAAAAATTGTCAAAATGAAGAAAATAAAATATTTTTTGGTTTTAAATATTTGCTACTATTTTTGTAATTTCTTAGGATTTCGCAAATGTTTATATATTTTTATAGAAAAACCCTAAATTGTTGTTTAAATAAATAATCGAAATTAAAACAGAGATTAAAAATAGATATCAGATTCAAAACTTCTCTAAATTATTTTTATATGTAAATAAGATTATAAATAAAATTTAGAAATAGAAAATAGTTTTTGGAGTTTTTGAGAATTTTATATATTTTGATAATGGTTTTCAGGGTTTTGTAATTTTTATGAGTTTTATTTTATATTTTTTAAGGATTTTTGGTCTGAAAGTTAAACATACTAAAATAAACAAAATATATTTTTGGGGACTTTTTCAAGATGATTTTATGTTTTTATGGGTTTTCTATTGCAAATAAGGACAAAAAAGGCTCTTTTTACTTTTAATAAATATTAAAAATGTCAAAATTGAAAATAAAGTCTGTGTGTGGAAGTACGTGCAATCAGGAGCATACATGTATTTTTGTAGATTTTTCTAAGCAAAATTGCTATTTAAAATAAATACAAGGAAAAAAGAGAAACGACATTACTAGCAGGGGCTTTTATGCAAATAAAATAAAGCTTAGGGGTTAAGCTTCAATTTTACTAAAATTTTATAACATGAATAAAAATTTCCAGGCCCAGACAAAATACAAGGTTCTCCAGGGGTATGCCTACAAAATGTCACCTCACGCGGGGCATCACGTGAGGTGACATGGTGTGGACTTGGATGCAGTTAACAAAAGTTTGAGGACCTACTTGTAAATGACACAAAAATTAAACAATGGCATGTGAAAGTTTTAGCGCTAAATAATAAATACAAAATAACGCTTGGGTGGAACTGCAAAGTGCCCAAGGAAGGTAGGATAGAACTACGGTGGCTCCTTCACTTATCTGCGTGGCACTACAAGGGAGCACATTGCCCCTTCATCTGGACGGGAGCGATTAGATAGACAAGGAAGATCGGACGACCGTGGCGGGCTTGATCCTATGGTAGCTGGAACTTCTAGGTATAAGGCTTGATCCTACAGCCACGGATTCCCCTAGATGAACAGGGAAGAATATAGCCGTGGTCAAGATTCACTCGACGATGATGCGATTCTCCTACCACCTGCAACACTGCAAAAGGTCTCCAAAGATGCCTGGAAGGGTCCTCGAACGCATGATGGTGCCAAAATTGCTCGACGAGCACCGGTGCGCTGCCACGAGATCAGCAGGAGTTGGCGTCTCCAGGTACCTCAGTCCTGCAAAACCCAACTACAAAAGGAGTTCCCTGGCCCTTCAGAACCTGCAAGAATGTTAAGTATGACAAGAAAAGGGAGATGGGGCCTTATTGACGAGGGGGAATGGCTGGTGGCATTGGCGGAGGTGCTCCGTTGTGGTGGAGGAATTGGAGCACCGAGCTCCAGATTCGCTAGGGATCTAGTTGGATGGAGATGCAGTAGGCGTATGGAAACAAGTGGAGGAGTTCGCCGGAGTGGGAGGCGCTTTACAGCTAAACACTGATTAATGAGTAAATCAACAACAATAATGAAATGTAAGACAACCACTAAGCTAGGGAATACAGTAAAATAATGATACCTCAATGGCCGGAGCCACAAAGTACAAATCTCAACAACTAAGGTTGGCTGGAGATGATGGGACGCCCCTATGATGACCCCTTCGATCAGCCTAAGAGCATGGCGAGGTCGTTGTCACCTCCCACGGCCATTTGCACGCAAGAAGGGAGAGAAAGAGCGGTCAAAAGAGGTTCAAAAAATGAAGGGAAATTCGGAGGGGATTTTTGCACAGGGTGTACAAGGCACTCCAAAGATCGAGATGTATCTGGCGATGCAATGATCCTATCCCTGAGAAAACATATGGGCGTGTAAGAGGGATCTGGGTGGAGAAAAAGCAAAGAAGACATAGATCACAAAAGATGCAAGGAGTGTACTCCAAAAATTGGAGAAACGATGCAAAAACAAAAATCTGACAACCTGGAGACCGGGCGGGGGAAGCTGGTTGGTCAACGTGGACCAACTAGAAAAAGCACTACAAAAATTAGTTAAAAATTTGATAAAAAAATAATAAACGAATTTATTAATTTTAAATTATAAAATAAAAAATGTTTAATATTTTATGAGTTATTTTATTATGATTTTTATTTATTTTTTAGGTCTTTTTAATTACAAGTTACTTTTTATGGTTACATTATAGGTAAATTTATCTATGGTTCAAAGTATTTTATTTTTATTTTGTATTTTTGATTTTATTAATTTAGTTTATTGTTTTGTAAAATTATAACTTGATTTTCGAAAATATATTGTTATTATTTTTATGATATATTATATATACTTAATTAAATAGGTGTATTTATTATATTGGTTTTCGTCTATGTATTTTCTTTACATATTTTATTTTAATGTTTTCTTTGTGGTTTTATTTACATTTTAATATTTATATATTATATAATTAATACTTATAGAATTATAAAAATATAAAATTACAAAAATAGTGAATAATAAATAAAGAAATATTTTAATCAGGTAAACTATATAATAAGGGTCCAAAACCTAACTTTCACATTTTAACTCCAAAAAATGTAAAACCAGCTTTATTAAATATCTTATTAAAAGTTATAGACAATTAAAGGCAATTTTGATACATTTTGAGTTTTTATTTGGAAGATATGGATATGGGAAGTTGGGATTTTAGATTCTTATGTAAATTATATCTTTTTCTCTATGTATTATTTTTTATGAAATAAATTTTGTATTTTTCTATATTTTATTATCTACAACTTTCATGTTTAAAATTTCTTTATTAGAGGTATAAAAAGTGGAACTAAAAATAGGTCTCAAAATAATAAAGAATGAATAAATAAAAGGTATTTTTACTGTATTTTGTACCCTTATCTCCCCCTACTTTCTTCCTTGTCGACCTAATCGTCAAGATGCCTAGATCTCGGGGTTTAGGGTCATGAAATATCTTCGATATTTTATTCTTTTTCTTTTCTTTTCTTTTCTTTATTCTATGAATTTGACATTAAAACCGCATTTTGTACAACATTTACACAACAATGAATGAATGCTAATTTATACAAATTAAGGGAATTTACATACATTTACTAGGGTTTTAATGCCAAAATGATAGAATACGGTGATGAAATGGAGATTCATCACCGTAGTAAACTTGTCATAAGTCATTATGATAAATATATTGCGGATGGTGTTCTAACTTATGAGGACTCTATGAATTATGCATTGATGAAAATATTATAAATGTTGCTACCACTAATAAAATTCCTAAACGAATAAGGGAGGATGGAAATCATTCTAACATGATTTGGCATCAAAGGCTTGGTCATTTATATATTGATTAGATTGATAAATAATGGACCTTTAGATTTTCTGGAAGTCCAAATTTTGTCTTCCTGCACATTGTATTCGAGGTAAAATGATTAGGATGCCTTTTCGTAACAAGGTTATACGATGCGAAGGTATTCTTGACAAGATACATACTGATGCAAGTGGTCCCTTTAGTATCGCAACCCGAAATGGATATCGATATTATTTGACATTTATTAATGATCATTCACGGTATGGGTTTATCTTCTTACTACATCATAAATGTAAAACCTTTAAAAGTTCACAGAGTTCATGGCTTTGGTTGAGAACAAACTAATAGGAAGATTAAACGAATTTGATCTGACTGAGATGACGAGTATATCTCAGATTACTTGACAGTGGGTCTTCTATTAACTTGTTGTCATCATCACTACTCTTAGAATTTGGGTTAGGACCGCTTAAACCTACCAAGATGATTATGCAACTCGCAAATAAATCAATCAAGCAGTCTCGAGGCATGTTGGAAGATGTGATTGTCAGTGTCCATGGGATGCAATTCCCTATTGATCTTGTTATCTTGGACATGGACACCTCCACACCTTTACTCCATACCATTATCATACTTGATCGGTCGTTCCTTCATATGGCAAAAGCAGTAGTTGACTACGGCACTGGAGAGACCACATTCCGCTCCAAAAGTGACAAAGTGTAGATAGAGACCATCCCTGAGCCTAAATCTGCAGAAGTTGTGTCTGAGATAAGGGTACTTCAATATTAGTGTTCTAAAGACTGTGATTTTTTAGTTGAGATCAAAGATACATGTCTATTTCTATATGATAGAGAAACCCTAGAATTCCTCTCCCTTGAGGAAGGACGAGAAAGCACAATCCAACTACCCGAAGTCTTTGAAGATGAGATTTTCGTTGACATGCCATTAGAAGAACTTGAACAATCCCTCTCGTCTAAGAAGAAATATTTCATTATCGATTTGTGTGATATATTGAATGATGAAGTTGAACTGCCAGAGGTAGAGAAACAATAGCCGAAAGAGCTTACACATGTAGTTGTCGTTAAAGTCACCACTGAAGTCGCTCCCACTCCACTAGATCTCAAACCTTTGCCCTCCAATATGAAGTATACCTTCCTTGCTGGAGAATCGAACATGTACCTTGTCATTATCAATGCGCACTTGAGCCGAAGACCAAGAATCTCATTTGATGGAAGTTGTTGAATGAAACCGCAAGGCGATAGGTTGGAAGATATATGATCTCCATTGGATTAGTCCATCTTTATGCTCGCATAACATCTACTTAGAAGAAGACAACAAGTCGTCATGTGAATTCTTGTGTCGACTGAATCCAAATCTCTGGGAAGTGGTGATGAAAGAAATTCATAAATAGTGTGATGCAGAATTCATATATCACATCTCCAATTCTAAATGGATGAGTCCCATGCATGTATTACTGAAGAAGTCCAAGATCACCATCGTAACCGATGACAATGGAGAAGAGATTCTGACCAGAGTACCGACATCTTGGCGAGTCTATGTGGATTATAGACGTCTCAACCTTGCCACCAAGAAGGATCATTTTCCATTACCCTTCATTGACCAGATTCTCGAGAGTATGTCCGTGAAGGAATACTTCTACTTCTTGGACGGTTACTCCGGATATAAACAAGTTGCAATCACGCTTGAATACCAAGAGAACCATGTTCACCTGACCTTTTGGGATGTACGCCTTCTGATGAATGTCGTTCAGGTTATGTAACGCCCCTGCTACATTTCATCGTGTATGCTAGTCATATTCGCAGATATGGTGTGCAGTTTTCTCGAGGTGTTCAATGAGATTTTTTGATCTATAGAGATTCATTTGATCAATGTCTTCATTATTTGTACTGAGTTCTAAGGAGGTGCTATGAAGTGAACCTCGTGCTCTCGTGGGAGAAGAGCAAATTCATAGTGACTGAATGGATCGTTCTGAGTCACATTGTATCTAAACATGGCATGGAAGTGGACCCAGGCAAGGTAGAATAATTTCCAAACTTAAGCATCTGACCAATTTAAAACATTTTCAGTCATTTTTGGGGCACATCAGCTTCTACTGATGATTTATCAAAGACTTCAACAAGCTTGCTTGACTGTTGATAGAATTGCTAGGCAAGGAGACTAATTTTGTTGTGGATGACAATGTTCTCCAAGACTTTAATCAGTTGAAAGACTAGATCGTACATGCTCATGTCCTGTTGTCACCTATTTGGTCCCTATCTTTTGAGACCATGACGGACACATCAGATTTCGCATTTGGTGTTGTCATAGGACAAAGACGAGATGGGATTCCATTTTATATTCGTTACGCTAGATGAACACTATATGAAGCTAAAAAAATTACACAGTTATAGAGAAAGAAATGCTAGCCCTAGTGTTTTCCCTGGATAAGTTCAGATCACATCTCCTCATATCAAGGGTTATTATTTACACTGACCATTTTTCCATCAAGTATCTCCAAAGTAAGAAAGATACCAAGCCTCGTCTGATTCGTTGGATTATTCTTCTCTAAGAATTCGTCTCGGAATTTCATGAAAAACCAATATGGTGGCAGACCATCTTTCTAAATCATCAATGCATAGCCTCCTGAGCACAATTCAATTCCAATTACAGATTCTTCCCGAATGAGGCAGTCTTGTCTATATCCTCTCTCCCCTAGTATGATACAAATTCTTGGCAGACATTCATTTCTACTAGTGGTAAAGAACCACATCTATTCCTAGAGGGCGAAGACTACATCTGGAGGAGGTGATTATGGGTTACCTATACTAGTGTCAGAAGCTCGAACTCGGTGGACACCACTCTGGAAAGAGAATGATGGCAAAAGTGCTTCAATGTGGCCTTTGGCGACCAACTTTATTCAAGGATGCACATGATTATGTATAGAGTATATTGACTATCAGTGAATGGCTAAGAACATCAGCACGCGTGATACAATGCCTCTGAAGTACATTCAAATATCTAACGTCTTTGACGCATGGGCTATTGACTTCATGGGGTCACTCCCTAACAGTCAGGGTTTTGAGTGCATCATATTTGTCGTCGACTATGTCAGTATATGTGTGGAGGCAATCCCCGCCTGAATCGTAGATAGCTGCACAGTGTGTCATTTCTGGAAAGATAACATCATCTCGCAGTTTGGAATCGCCAAGATTCTTATTTCTAACGGGGATCCATTTTATCAACAAGGTGTTCAAGAAGTTGACCAAAGAGTACGACATTGAACATCATGTCACCGCATCATACCACCTACAATCAGATGGCTTGGATGAATGTTCAAACAAAGAGATCAAGACAATCTGCAAAATCTTGTACGCCTGCCACCTTCCCATGGAACTCAATCATAAATCCTTGTGGCCATTGAACTTGTGCAACCTTGATTCTGAGTAAGGAGGGAAGAACAGGAAAGTTGATCTGAACCGACTGCTTGAATTTCGAGACTATGCTTATGATAGCAGCCTGATGTACAAAGAGGAAGTCAAGAGATGGCATGAAAAACAAATCCAGATGAAGACTTTTGAACTTGGACAGAAGGTGTTGTTATTTGACGTGAAGTTGAAAAATTTTCTCGGGTAAACTGAAGAGAAAATGGACATGGCCATTTATTATGAGAAATGCATGTGATAATGGAAGTCTACTCATATCTGAATTGTCACCTTATGCACAACCTTTTGTGGTTAGCAGAAAGTTGCTGAAGCCATACCTCGAGCACGACACATTCTTGTCCACTGTTGATTCGATTGAAGTTGCATTCCAAGATGATCTCTCAAAGACAGAAGGATCAAACATTGAAAGCTGAAAATCTCAAAAAGATTTTGTTTTCTTCTTTTCGTTTTCATTTTTCTATTTCTCCCGAAAAAGTATTCACCCCTTTCATCATTGTTATACTTAGGACGTACTTTGTCCTAAGTATGGGGGGGTGATCACCCGAGTTGTTCATCTCATGATCCCTCACCCGTCCCCTCAACTCTTGATATTCTATCTATACTTAGGGATATTTTAGCCTAAGTATAGGGGGGACAGATCGAGCCGGTGAGTTCGTATATTCCCACCCTTAACCCTCCATGCCTTGTGCATAATTTGTTGTACTTAGGATTATTTCATCCTAAGTATAGGGGGGAGGGG
This sequence comes from Ottelia alismoides, assembly GCA_037367405.1. Lineage (NCBI taxonomy): Eukaryota > Viridiplantae > Streptophyta > Magnoliopsida > Alismatales > Hydrocharitaceae > Ottelia > Ottelia alismoides. The sequence goes on along the minus strand of JAZKJV010004468.1, from coordinate 691,496 downwards.
TCAGTCAGCGTCTCATTCGTTCATTCTCCAGTCATCATAGTATAGATTGTTCTATACTTAGTATGAATTATATCTTCCATTTTTCTTTCTGATCCATGAGGACATGGCTCGAGTTAAGTATATGGAGTCGTATATATGTTGTATGTACTCTAGCCAAAAATTGTGCTTTCGTATTTTTTAAATAATATGGCTAATTAATAAAAATTAAAACACGCATCCAATTCTTTGTATATACTAATTAGTAATCATGTTGAAAATGATTTGCAAAATGTTTGAAAATGGTTGGAAAATCTTTTTGAAAAATATTTTGAAAACTGTTTGAAAAATGTTTAGAAAAATATGTTCAACCTTTGTAAAAATGTTCTGTTTGTGAAAACTTTTTTTGTTTGTTTGAATAAAATAATTTGAAAATCTATTTACAAATGATTTGGAAAATGGTTGCAAAAATAATTTGAAATATATATATATATATATATGTATATATATTATTTGAAAAAACTTTGCAAAATGAGTTTTAATTTTTGTAAATGTTTGTAAAAATTATTTGTCAAATTATTCTTTAAAAATAAAATTTTCAAAGTGTTTGTGAAAATCCTTTCAAATTATTTTGAGAGCTATATACGTGATTTCAGCAAATAAAAATATTTTACAAACCTTTTATATAAAAACTTGTAAATTCCTAAATCCTTAACTCTTGTAAATATAAGGTACATTCCCATGTAAATATATGCACATAATTGATTGACAAAAAACTTTTTTTAAAAAAAATCACTAAAATTTGCAAAATAAAAAATCCATGAAAATTTGCAAAATCTTTTCAAAATTGCTTAAAAGTTTGTAAACTTTTCAAAAATCCATAAAAAGTTTAAATTTTGATTGCATCACAAAAATATTTCCTTGCATTATGCATATCATTTGCATTTTCGGATTGATATTGATAATTGAATTAATCTAAGTAAAATCCTAAGACTGGAGCTTGCTTGGATCTCAATCCACTTAATTCTTTGAGATCACGAGACTTAGTTCAGTGTCGTCTTGACAACCTAAGTAGAATATCGAAACACATGCATGACTCTTGTCCACGGTGACCTAGCTTTCACACATGCACTTTACACGTTGCTCAACTTAGTTGAGTTGTAGAGGGTTGGAATTGCTAGCATGAGACACAAGCCAATGAAAACATCAGAAGTCACGCATTTGCGGCCATTTTACCCCAACCCGATACAACTGCCATGAGGTCCAACATGCTTTAAATGAGGGATAGTCTACTAGCTCAACAGGAAAAATTCCCTATGTAAATAATGTAGTATATGGTATTTAAAAAATGGAAAAAAATAAAAAAAAAAACTCCAAACGAATATATGGGCAAAATTCCAAGAAATATCAATTCTCGTCGAAGCATGTACATAGCTAATAAGCAAACTTGAGCTTCAAAGTCAAGTGTATGTGAAACTACAGCCGGATGACTTGGCTATATTGGTCAAGCATCCTAGCATAGGTAGCTAACTGGCTACTGTCCATTCTCTTCTCCACCTCCTCTTCTTGAGCTGGTTGTACTTGAACTTAGAAGGGAATACCCTCCTTCTCGAGGAAAAAAATATTGGATTGGGGAATTAGGGTCACCATTTTGGAGAAGACTGACTTTTAACGCTTCAACCGAGAGGAGTGCGTATGACATTGACTTGTTCTGACCAGGCTTTTGAGGAGACTTGAGCAGGATTTTGTGGATCTTAGATGTTGTTGTGTTTCAAATCCATTTCTTAATAAGGTTCCGACCAAACCTAAATGCTACAAGTTCGAGTGAGCTCCAAACTTTGATTTTATGAAGACAAGTTTGAAAGTTAAAATCAATCCAAGTTCTTTCCCTTTCTTTTCTTTATTTTCTTTTCTGCACTTACATGTATAAGTGTTTGCTAGGGACTAGCAAAGGCAAGTATAAATGGTGATAAATCTTCATTTCATCACCTTTATTCTTTCATTTCGACCTTCAAACCATAGCTAAATGCATGTATATATCATTATTTTACACGAAATAATATCTATTATTTATTGTGTAAATAATGTATAAAATACTCTATTAAAAGTCAAACTAAAAGAATAAAGAAAATACAAGAAAAGGAAATGAAATATCAAAGGTATTGAATGACCCTAAATCCTGAGACCTAGGCATAGGGATGGGCATTGGGCTGGACCGGCCCGGCCCAGCCCGAAGCCCAACCCGAAAAGCTTGGCCCGGCCCAAGCCCAAATAGATAATGGGCCGGGCTTGGGCCAAATTATTGGGTCTGAATGTTTTTTGGGCCGGGCTCGGGCTTGGCTCGGCCCAGCCCGATCCGGCCCGAGGGCCCGGCCCGATAGTAGCCCGATCCGGCCCGAGGGCCCAACCTGAGTCTGCAGCTCTGCCTCCTGTCTTCATGGGGTGGTTTATCCCACTTTTATTTTTGGATATATTCCCGAAAAGGAATGAAATGGGATATAATAGCTCCTCATCGTTTAAGTTATTACAAGTGGAACCTTTTCAATACAATAATCTCGTACTTATAGTTCAAATATTGATGAAAATGAGCGCAACCTTCACAAGATTATCAAATCAAGTAATCAAAGCAAATTATTCTACTTGTAGGTTGTTGGCCAATGTGTGAACAAAAGAACCTGATTGATATCCAGGGCGTTACTACACCCCTCGTAATGTCACCTCTTCCTCCTTGCATTCTCGTGTTCTAAGTTATGATAAGGAAAATGTATATAATATATTCATATAATAACATCCATGTCTTTCTGCTGTTGCTGTAGGACAACGTGCAGCAATTTAAGCGAGAGATATGCTATCAACCCATCATTAGGTGTAAAACAGATCCACTAACTGTACTCCCAGATCCTTTTTCTATGTAAATGGTAATGGGCTTTTCATCTTCTTGCTTTTACAAAGACCTTAATAAGAGTTTCTACTTTCATCATTGTACCATGAAGAAAAAAAGGAAATCATTGACATTGTCTGATTTCTATGGCATCAATCCACATGTTTCTCGTGGCTTTGCATTGCTTCTTCACCTCTGCCTGAAAAGTGATGGATATATGCGAAAGAAATTATACAATATAAACTCTTATCAAGTTATCAACAATGGCAAGCATGTCAAATATGGGTCATGATTATATCATGATAACTTATATTCATGTCTTCCCATTTCTCTATCATTTCTATGCATATATTCATTCATAGCCTGGTTAGGACCGTATCAGTTGATATATTCTTCTTCTGCAAGTGGGGTGCTCTTATTTGTGTCATCATATATGATAATAATGAGAAGAAATTTCGTATGTTCATGCATGTGCACCTCCATTCCATATGCACACTATATTCCAGAATGAACATTCACCCATACATGTGGATTAAATGATGGGCCCAGTACCAATAGATGGGTCGGCCCGACCCATGCCCGGCCCAATGGAATTGGGTTGGGCCTGGGCTTGGGCCGAATCGGCCCAAGGCCCGAATTTTTTAAATGGGCTTGGGCCTGGGCCCTTCAGGGCCCGGCCCAGCCCAGCCCATGCCCATCCCTACCTAGGCATCATGATGACTGGGTCAACAAGGAATAAAGCAGGGGGAGATAAGGGTCAATAAATAAAAGAAAGTCTAATTCATAAATGCCCACTAATACATTTTGGGGACTTATCATTATACATAAAATCAATAAACTTTGCAAATGAAAGTTGTAGAGAAAAATATATAGAAAAATATATAATTTATTTCACATAAAAATGATGCATATTATGCATTCTACACTCAGAATAAAAATCCAAAATCCAAACTTCCCAGACCCATATATTCTCGATATAACATCAAAATGCATCAAAATCACCTTTAATTGTGAATAATTTTTTGTATGCTTAATAAAGGTGGCTTCATTTAATTTGAAGTTAAAATGCAAAAGTTAGGTCTTGGAACCCTATTGTATAATATATCTAAATAAAATATTTATTTTGTTTATTCTTTATATTTTTCATACTTTTATATTTTTATAATTTTGTAAATATTATTTGCAATACATGTACACTATTAAAATAAATAAAACCGTAAAAATAAAATAAAATAGTATACAAAATACATAGACGAATTACTTATACATATACCTATATAACAAATCTATTGATTAAGTGTATAAATGACATTACAAAAATATAATAAAAATATATTAATATACATTTAAATAATTTATAAATATATAAAATATGCATATAAAATGATAAAATTAAAAAACAAAATAAAAATTAAATATTCAAAACATAGGTGAATATACATATATTTATACTTACAAAAAGTAACTCGCCTTAAATTAACTCAAAAACATAAATAAAAACATAATAAAATACTATATAAAACAAACAAGTTTTATTTTATAAATTATATTTAGTTTACTTATTTATTATTTTATTTTCATTTGTTTATTCTATTCCATTATATTTTGTCCTCTAACGATCCACGTGGACGAATGGGGAGCCCATTCAGTTGACCCCAATCAACTATCTGACCCCCTAGTCCTGTAGATGTCAGGGGACTTTGAATTCCCTTCATCAATTTTCCTCATTGATACAATGCTCGAAAATCCTCGATTTCTTTATGAAAGTTGACCCTCGATCCTTGCTCTTTCATGCTAATGTGTTGCCTCGATCATCGAATCACCACCTCGAGTAGAATCCACTCGCCAACATCGTCGTGAATATAGTTTCACTTCCACCCCTCATAACTCTTTTATCCTTGTTCCATCAAGTAAACCCTAAACCTAGCACCGATTGAACCTCTTGGTGATAACATAAAGGTCCTCCATGCTACAAGGGGTGGTTGTGGTGTCGATTCAAGGTTGATCCAGTTGTCACCGAGGATCCTCTACTGCGATCCTTTGACCAGCCTCTCCAGGATGGTAACTTATCTTTTCTCTGCATTTTTCAATTCCTAGTGTACCTAGTAGTGTAGCATTGCTTTCATTTCCCCCCAAAAAACTTTGATTGGTGGAGCTTCTTCTCTACCATCTTTTTCCATCCATTCTGACCATCTTAATGCCTCTATCACATCCACCATCCTCCCCAACATCCACTCTACATTGCAGGAAACTTAGTTCATCTCGGCCAAACCTCGATCAGGGAGTTCATCTCTCCTCCTCTGCCGCTCATTGGAGAGCTCTGCCCGAACCATCTTCATTTTATCTTCACCCCCCAAAGCCTTAGGTGGTTTTGCCTTTTGTCTCTCGAACTGACCCTCGTATAAAGCAAAATATCACCTTTTTAGGGGTATTCGATGCAAGGCGATACCCCCAGATCTTCACTAGAACCATCAACCTCTAGGGCTTGATCCGCGAGCCCGATACCTTCCTGAAGCTCCAGGGAGGTGGGGGAGACTATAAGAACCAAAATACTCCTTCAACGATGCTCCAAGTGGCCGGAGATGCGTACAACAACGTATACAAACTCGCCACCAGTGAGTTCTTCACGTGTTCTTTCACCTCCCTTGCGAGTTGTCCGATGAAGAACTAGCCTCAAGACACAACAATTGATGTCCGATCAGTGCGACCTTCCACTGTTAGATCTCATCAGAGATCTAATCTCAGGCGTCCAGTGCGAAGAAGTACCAGCCATTAGATCATCGCCACGTGGATAAGCGACGAGGCATCCACCATTCGATTGCGCTCGTAGGAGTAATTTTGCCCGATACCGCTGCATTTTTTTAATTTCATTTTAGTATTTAAACTTTTGTTTGTAGTGTAAAGATGTTTGATGTTTTGCACTTAGACCCTTGGGGTTCATGTATTTCATTTTAGTCTACATTTTTTGAATATAAGTATATTATTCTGGAAATTTCGTATTTGTCCCCCAAACCTTGTATTACAGAAATACCCCTCTGAGTATATATTATTAGAAGTATGTCCTTCTTTATTATGTTTGATATTATCCCATAAACTTTAAATATTTACATAAATACCCCTACTATATTGTATTTTATTTTTATAGATTTTATTTTTATTAAAAAATTGTGTGCCCTGAAAATTTGAAGAAAATTAGGATAAATATCTTATATATTATTTATCACGTATATTTTTTGTAAGGTATTTATCCTATTCTACTATTTGTTGAAATAAAAAATCAAAGCCATGTTACCCTGCCTTGCTTAGAAGAACCCAAAATTTTTTTAAAAAAAATCCAAAAAAATATATTATTATTATCTTATCTACATCTACAAATAAAAAATTCTTAAAATTTGAAACAGGAAATCATAAATAATTTAAAAGCTCCAAAATCCTTATAAAATTATAGAAAAATCTAAAAATCCAAAACTATGCCTTTCTTTTTCTAAATTTAGTCTATTATATTTACTTTATTTTAAAAATATTTTTTGAAAAAATTATGACTTTTTGCTATTTTTAAATTCCAAGCAATTTGGTCTATTTACTATAGTCATTATTTTGCCATATTAATTCAACTAAAATTCCAAAAATAGTAAAAAATACAAGAAAAATATCAAAAACAGAGAAACGTATAAAAAAGACAAAAAAATTTATTTTGTGATGTTTTAGTAATTATAATTATAATTATAAATAGAAAATCTCTTTATATATCTACGTTTACTTGCATTAATGTTTATAACTATTATAGAAGTTAAGAATAAAAAATATAAAAAGAATGTAAAAATTATAAAAAAAATTAAAAATCTAAACATTTATAAAAATAAAAATTTTAAAAATAATTAATTAAAAATCGACAAAAATTCAAAAATCCCCCCAAACCCCAAAAACACTTATTGTGTTTTTAGGCAATTTTTGTTGTATATTCCTCGCTTTTCCCTATGTTTGACCCCCTACCATACTTGTCTACTATACACATTTATTGAAGGGATATAATAAATTCTGGTTCACACTTGAATGCATTGCTTTTATCTTTACATTGTGTGGGTTGATTGTTGAATTACTACGAGTCTCATGAGCGATCACCTCTATGACAGTTTATTCTTGCATTCTGTGAGGATAATTTTAGACCCTTGCAAGATTCTGATTTTCAATACTGTCATGATATAGGCATGCATCCTTTGACCGTAGACAAATGTATTGTTATATGTATGAGTATGTACATTTGGCAGACCGACAGTTTGATGGCCTAATCAAGGTCTATACACCGAGGAACTGGTGTGCATACACGTGTGTATGAGTAATATGATTTCTCAAATGGTTCATACATATTCAGTTGTGAATCGGAAGACATTATCTCACTCATGAGGTATTGGGACCAATCGAATTCCATGCATGATCATCTTGCTTTGGAGGCATGACAAGAATTTGTAGGTATGATATATGCTTTTGGAAAGCATATGATCGAATAACCCCACCTTAGCCCTACTCCGAGTCCGAGCTTTTCCCTGCAGGTCCTTAGCGCACGTGGATCGACCCGAATCACCCTTTGACCACCCTCACCGGAGCTCGCCCAGGTCCCAGCCATCGCCACGGAGATCCGACCGTACGCGAGCCCTTCCGACCCGTTCACCTGATGCAGAGGGGCTTCACGATTCGTTTGCCGTTGTCCGATAATTCATCGGAGTTGTCGATCTCCCTCGGTGCTCCGGTGAACTTCACCTGGTGGAGTTCTTCCAGAGTCTCTCTCTGCCGTTGGATCGCCTCCTTCGCCCAGATGCCATCCTCATCGTCCCTCCACAGCAGTTATCAGGCCGTTAGATGTTAGATCTATCGCCCCATGTACAACCCACGTCTCCGACACCTGACGATCGTTGGATCGGACACCTGACAGAGCCAAAGCCACACGTTCGCCTCCACTCAGCGCACACCACTTGTCCACCCCACGGCTCCTCGACCCGGGGTTTGAAGCTAAAAGCAGGCGGATGATGGTGGGCGGAGAAGCTCCGGCGGAAGGCGGTGGAGGAGCTTCGATTCGCGGATCCAGAAGGGGATCCGGTTGAACAAGGTGGCTGGGAGATAGAGAAGGCGTAGGGGAACGAAATGAAGGTGGAAGGGTGGTCGGAAAACAGTCGGGGAACGGTGGAGAAGTCGCCGGAGCTGAGCTCCGGCGAACTTCAAATTTTTGTTTTTAAGCTAAAGGAATCAACTACGGGCTAATCTAACTACTGGAATGAAAGACTATCATTAAAACTAACTAAAAAGCAAGAAAAAGACAGCTCTTATACCTGGGGGCCTCCAGGGAGCAGGGCGGACGCCGGAGCTCCGCCGCGTCAAAATTCTCCGTCCTCCGGCCGAGTCAAGGCGCTGGGTCACTCCCCCTGTCACGAGGAATGGTCCAGGAACAAGATCAAGGCGTTTGGATGGAATGAAAATGGCCAAATTCGAGATAGGAGGCGGAGGAGCTTATTTATAAACATTCCCGAAGACCCCCAGTGACCGGCGATTATTGATGAATCGGGGCTATGTACAAGGGATCCAAATGATCGGCGCGAATCTCGGTTGATCAGAGAACAAAATCCGTGAAGGATTTGAAAGTGATGGAACGATAGATCGAGCGGAAAAAATGGGAGAAGACGGGCGAAAAGATAGTTCTGATGGAAGTCAGAAGCGCAGGGAGAGTTGACCGGAGGTCAACTCGGGCCGCGCCCTTATTGGGCCACGTCGGACGCAAGAAGACAAAAGAGGGAATTTTCCACGAAGTTGAATTATTTGGCGTAGTAAATGATTTTATTATTTTTTCTTATAAAATAAAAAATGTATATTATTTCATGTAGTATTTATTTATGATTTTTATTATTTTTTTGAAGTATTTTATTACGGTTTTATTTTACTAATGTGTATATGTATGTATTTAAAGGTCTTTTTGTATATTTTATTTTTAATTTGTTTATTTTATTATTTTATTTTCTTATTTTACAAATTTATAACTTATTTTTATGAGTATGAATATATTTTTATTTAATTTTTCTTAGTTTATTTACATTTTTAAATAAATAGGTATATGCATATGTAGGTATTTTACCTATATATTATATACATTTTATTTATTTAATGAATTTTATTTGTTTTTATTTTGGATTTGTATTTTTAATAAGTTATATATAATATATACATTGTTATAAAAATATAGATGAATAAAGAATAAAATAATTAAAATCCCTTTTTATTTATATACATTCTTAACATAGGTATTTTGTCTATGTAGCTTATACACTTATTTTATTTTGCAATTTCTTTTTGGATTTCTTTAGCTTTTAATATGTTTCTGTATTAGATACACTATTTACAAGTTTCTAAAAATATGGATTTAAAAAATAATGAACATTGAATAAAAATGAATATTTTAATCAGGTATTATGTACAAAGTGGGTCAAAAACCTAACTTCGACAGATGGACTCCAAAAATTATGAAACCAATTTTATAAAATAGTTCATGGAATGCTATATACAATTAAAGGTGAGTTTGGGTGATTTGGAGTTTTTATTTGCAAGATATGGGTCTGTGAAGTTGAGATTTTGGCTTTTTATTCTGTATATAAAATGTACACTGAGTATTATTTTTACACAAACTCAATTTTATATTTTTATTTACATTATTATCTACAACTTTCATGTACAAAGTTTGTTTATTTGATGAATAAATAATTATGTACAAAATAGGTGTCAAAAAGGCCTAAATGGATGAATAAATAAATGAGGTATTTATTGTATAATTGGCCCTTATCTCCCCCTACTTTATTCCTTGTCGACCAATTCCATGCTGGCCTTGGTCTCGGGGTTCGGGTCATAAAATATTTGCAATATTTTATTCCTTTTTCTTTTCTTCCCTTTATTCTATAATTTTAGCATTAAAAACTTTATTCTATGTACATTTAATACAATAAATAATGAATGCTAATATGTATAAATTAATGCTATTTATATGCATTTGCTGGGGTTTTTAAGGCCAAAATGATAGAATAAAGGTGATGAAATGGAGATTCATCAGCGACGCTCACGTGTTGCATGGATAATTTGCTCTATCTACCCTGCGTTTATTTTAGCTTTCATTTCAGTCTGTAAAATAAAAGTTTTACAGTGGACCTTTTTGCATGTTAGCCCCTGTAGTTTTAGATATTTACATTTCAGTCCTGCCTGTGTGGACCCACATGCATCACCACGTGTTATTTGGGATATTTGTAGTATGTACCTTGGATTTCTTTACTGTTATGGTTTGAAGTTTTATTTTTCATATTTGCAAGTATACCCCTGTACGTGCAGATTTGTGACATGTGTTGATATTCGTGGGAAAATTGTGGTTTACACCATAGACTTTTATTACATATTATTATTTGGTTCCAGGACTTAAGTTATTTGCAGATTGGTCCCTATATGTTGTGTGTTTTAGTTTTGATTTAATAAATAACAAATATTGTCCAAAATTCACGAAATTTTGATACATGGCTCCTGCCATGGTGTAGGAATTTTGGTGAATTTTTTATTATGCTTTGTCTTCGATTAGTATTTTTAAAAATTCAAAAACCCTAAAAAGTGTCACTGTCTGTTTTAGAAAATCAACTAAAAATATTAAAAAGTCTTGAAAATTTATAAAAAAATTCTTGTTTGTGTGTTTTGTTGTGTTTTTATTTATGTTCAATTTCCATCTCATTCCCATTTATAAAACTCAAAAAACTTGAAAAAGACTAAAAACCTTAGAAAATTCATAAAAATTCAAATAATGTGTTTTCTTCTCTTGTAGTTAGTTTTTGCTTGTAGTTTCACATAAAATTGGTGCTTGAATTTTATAGGCATTTTAAGTAATTTTAATTTGCCTTTAGATTCCAGTTGTACACTACTTGCCATTTTTGGCCATGTTTGATTTTTAGAAAATTAACTAAAAATCATAAAAATCCAAGAAAATTTATAAAAACATCTGGATATTTTAAAAACATAAAACATTTTTATTCTGAATTTTTGAGTATTTTGGGCTATTAAATAATTGGTTGAGTGTTGATTTATGCTTTCCGACTCTCCACTCATTGTATGGTTTGGATGAGCGAGAGAGTGACCCGCACACTAGGATAGAGTCATATCCGAACTCTTGGCAGACTACCGGCCTTTTATACGGGACAGTCTGTTAGGAGAATTAGGTTTCTACCAGCTCGCTTAATCGCTCTGAAAGACTGTTTTATCACCTAATAAAATTAACAAGATAAAAGACCGAGCTTTTACGGTCATCAGCTCTGTGTGAGTAGGTGAATTGGGGGTTTGCTTGTCGATCTTGTGTGTTTTCCAGATCTCATCCGCCTTCACTCGCTACATCAAGATGATGGGTCGGAGATCCCATAGACAGCCTCTGGCTGTACTGCTTTCGAGCACCCCGGTCCGTTCATCTAGGTTGGTTCACAAGAGCCGAGATCCGCTCTCCGAACCCGAGTTTGACTGTGCCATGTTCCCCCTCGACCACCCCTCTACCAGTCCTGAGGTGCCCGAGCAGAGATAGCAGCAGACAGTTGATGATTCATCGGCACCTGAGTTTGGGTCTTTTGCCTCTACAGAGACCATGGCTAGCAGTGAGGAGCACATCGATGGACCCCGCAGGACCCAGACTTATGTACTTGATCAGGGTGCCATCAACAACATCCTGTTAGCCTCTTTGGAGACCATGCAACGTCAGATCAGAGACCAGGGGGTTTCATGGTAGACATGCGCCAAGAGATGGAGCAGATGAGAACCGATAGAGAGCAGAGCAGAGCCGGTGGAGGAGGAGGACCAGAGATTCTCGAGGGAGGAGAACCTGAGGAGCCCGCATAGCCAGCAGCACCTGCACGACCGATGAGAGAGTTGCACAACCCTGGTGCAACTCTGACCCATAGATGGATACAGCTGCCAGCTATTTTGGGGAATTTCAAGTTCCCACCTCAGATTATCCAGCTTCTACCCCGATTCCACGGACTCACCCCAGAGGAGCCACACCTCCATCTCCAGGAGTTTGAGATGATCTGCAGTACTGTCCATGATCGCCTCGTGGATGAGGACACCATCAAGATGATGGCCTTTCCGTTCTCCCTTGTAGACAGAGCAGCCAACTGGCTGAAGCACCTAGGGAAATTCGTCACTTCATGGAACAGCTCCGGAATGAGTACTTGAATAAGTACTATCCACTCGGCCAGACGAATGCAGCAAGAGCCATGATCAACAACTTTTCCATGCTCCCCAACGAGCAATTTCATGAGGTATGGGAAAGATTCAGGAATCTCACAAACCAGTGCCCTCACCATGATATATCCAAGCCCAACCTTGTTCAAAGTTTCTTTTGTGGTCTTACACCGGAGTTGTAGGGGCTAGTGAACGCATCCTATGGGGGCTTTTATTTTTTTAAGGATGAGCATCAGGTCTAGGCCATTTACGAGGAGATGGCAGAGAACTATATGGTGATGTCCCAGACCCAATTATATATATAGGGGAAGCCCCATCCACAGGCCGTGTCCTATCAGAGGATAGCACAGGTCGATGCCGGTCCATCTACATCATCAGCAGCCGCAACACAGGAAGAGTCGACGCCGCTGATATGGGTATTATCAGCGAGAAGTTGGACCGCATCGAGCTTACTGAGAAGAAGCAGTGCAAGGGCATGTCTCTGATAGATCATATGGTACAGACGCTGAGTGACCTAAAGACCCAGATCATGTGTCTCTAGGAGGCACAGACGACTTCTCAGCCCCGTCTCAGGTCATGGGATGATACCAGTAGTAGCAACTCGACCTAGCACTCCAGCCAGCCCAGACAGGTTCACCATGTTCAGGCGGAGGCGTTACAACAGCCACAGCAGCAGTACTACCAGCCACCACCATCTCAGGACACTCAGATGGTGGTCTACCAGCCGGATCAACCCCTGGCAGTTCTCCCCCCACCCACTTACGAGCAGGAGCCATTGATGGATGCCAACGGGATTTGGTATGACCGACCTCAGCCTGGGATCCGATGAGACCATCCCGAATTCCATTGGTCGACCGGAGATACCACTTCCCAACAGTAGCCTCCAGTTCAGGATGGCCAGTTCAGCCAGCAACAGCAGCAGCCCTAGTTCCCACAGCCACAGCCACTATACCAACAGCATGGTCCTCGTCCCTATCAGCAGGGACAGTCGTGGAGGTAGCAACAACAACCTCAACAGTTTCATCCCCAGCATCCCTCCCATCCTACACAACAGCAGCAACCTCATTTCCAGAGAGGCCATCCGTCTGGTTCTCATGGGCTAGCCTATGAGAACCCAACTCTTGAGGATCTAGCTCGCCTTGTTTTCGAACATCAGGCCACCTTCAGACGGGAGATGTATGAGTTCCGACAGGAGATGACGGAGATAGTGAAGGGAAAGGTCGCCATACCCGCTCAGATGAAGCCGAATCCGAACAACATGAAGAGGAAGTTTGAGCAGATAACGTTTACAGAGGCTACCACTCCTAGTGATTCACTTGGTGATATTTCTGCATACACTTTTAATGCTGACTTTATTACACGTAGGAGCGGTAGGATGCCAGCCGACAGCGCCTCATCTGAGCGACGACCACATGAGGACCCAGGAGCGCCAGATGAGGAGGAGAGCGGTGCCTATGCCGCTCAGGATGATGCTGATGACGGTGGTGTTGATGCCACCAAGGGAGTAGACCCAGCTGATGATACTGAGGCCGTCACTTCACCAGATGAAGGAGGTGGTGCTGATGCCACTAGAGATGATGCTCAGCCATAGTGTAGTACTGATGTCGCAAGTCCAGATGCTGAGGGTGGTACTGAGGCAACCATTTCTATTCCTGTTGCATTTCCTTCTGTCAGTGTATATCAGGACTATTTTGGTAATAAAGGAAAGGGTTCTTCATTTGTGAGTCCACCTGTGATGAATGGCAATGTTTGTATGGATTCTACTTTTCCACAGCAGCAGCGACTCGATCCTAGCCCTCCATCTGAGGAGGGCCCAGCCATCCCCTTCCCTCAAGCACTCCGCTTGGCTATGGGGACCAAAAAAGAAAATCCAAAAATATCCCAGTAGTTAGAGTTCAGCCAACAGATGATAGATAGATTCCAGATACCGCTGACTCTATAGGAGGCCTTGGAGCACATCCCCCTCTTCAGAGGAACCTTAGAGAGAGGACCACTATTTGCAGGAAGAGGAGGAACCACCACTCAGAGATCCATGTGCTCACTCATGCCACCTGTGTTGCCATCCAGAACCGTTTGCCAGCCAGGAAGCTAGATGCAGGAGCTCCCTATGTCAGATGTCACATACAGGAGAAGAGGTTCGATCGGACTCTATTAGACAGCAGCTCTTCCATCAACCTACTTCCAGCAGCCTTACTCGACCGATTCGAGTTTGGACCTCTTTGACAGAGTAGGATGGTCCTTCAGTTTGTTGATCGATCTGTCAAGAGGCCGAAGGGGTTGCTGAAGGATGTGATCATCACAATTCAGAGCCTGAAATTCCCCATGAACTTTGTTGTGTTGGACATGGAGATCTTTGAGTCTGTGACCAATACCCCCATCATTTTAGGATGCCCGTTCTTGGCCACAGCCAAGGTAGTGTCCGATCATGATAGCGGGAAGGTGTACTTTCACGTCGAGGGTGAGAGTATACAAATAGAGACGATAGATGAGACTAGAGCACGGGATTCAACTTGCTCAGAGCCACGTACAAATTCAGAGCAGATGACAGAGGCAGAGCGAGACGTCCACCAGGAGTGCGATTTTGTGATCACAGATGATGAAGTCGCCTGGTCAGATCCAGTTTCACGAGCCATCCTCTCACACTCAGATCCTGTTGATGCACAGATTCCAGTAGAGGAGAGATTGGAGAGCGCATTCTTGGCAGAGGACACATTTCAGGCAGTAGATCGCGTTCAGTAGAGCGAGGCAGTAGATACTTCCTTTGATGTTGATTCAGATCCCTCAGAGTCAGATATTGATTGGGCAGAGTTTAATGAGTTGATTCCATGTCTGATTTCTACAGAGCCAGAGCTCGGGTGGAGACTGATCCTATTCAGAGTACAGAGACACCAGCAGAGCAGTCTTCACCAGATTTCCATGTTCAGCGAGAGTTCTCCCTTGTAGATTTGGTCGCTTTCACTCATACTTTTCAGAGGCCAGATCCGCCAGCTCCCAGTTGTCCAGAGCTGAAGCCCTTGCCGCAGTCGTTGAAGTATAGGTTCCTTGCAGGCGAGCATGAGGTGCACCCAGTCATTATCTCAACGGATTTAACTGGAGAGCAAAAATCTCGTTTGATGGAGGTCCTTGAAAAGAACTGCAAAGCGATAGGATGGCGTGTAGCTGATCTCCAGGGAATAAGTCTGGCCCTGTGCTCCCACCATATCTATCTCGAAGAGGATGCCAAGCCGTACGTGAGTTCCAGCGGTGTCTGAACCCGAACCTTCAAGAGGTTGTCATGAAGGAAATCCCGAAATGGTGGAGCGTCGATTTTATCTACCCCATCTCTGGCTCCAAGTGGGTTAGTCCATTATATGTGGTGCCCAAGAAGACGGGCATCACTACAGTTGTGAGTGAGTCTGGATAGGAGATCGCTACCCAGGTACCCACTTCTTGAAGGGTCTGTGTGGACTACAGACGATTAAATCAGGCCACCAAGAAGGATCATTTCCCCCAGCCTTTTATTGATTAGATTATAGAGAGGCAAGCTGGGAAGAGTCACTACTGCTTTCTTGACGGGTACTCCAGTTACAATCAGATGGCCGTTGCGTTAGAGACCAGGACAAGACTATATTGACATGTCCATTTGGGACATATGCTTTCAGACGGATGCCCTTTGGTCTATGTAACGCCCCGACGACATTCCAAAGGTGCATGTTGTCCATATTTTCGGACATGCTGGCTGATTGCTTAGAGGTCTTCATGGACGACTTTTCGATCTATGGTGATGGGATTGGTGCTTGTCGTGAGTGCCTAGATCGTGTCGTTCAGCGATGCATCGAGGTCTATCTTGTGTTATCTTAGGAGAAGAGTCACTTCATGGTGACTCAAGGGACAGTGCTTGGTCATATCATCTACAACAGGGGCATGGAGGTTGATCTGTCCAAGGTGGATATCATAAGGAAACTCAATCCACCATCCAATTTGCAACAGCTACAGTCTTTTCTGGGGTACGTCGGTTTCTACCGACAAATCCACCGTCCAATTTGCGACAGTTACAGTCTTTTCTGACGACCGTTGACTGATTTGCTGACCAAAGACATCGAGTTCATTGTAGATGATAAGTGTCTTACGTCATTGAGACTCTCAAGAGTCTAGTTATCGAGGCTCTTGTCCTCCAGCCGCCTTATTGGTCTCTCCCATTCGAGATCATGACGGAGGCCTCCGATTTTGCTGTAGGGGCCGTGCTGGACAGAGGAGGGATGGAGTACCTTTTGCTATTCACTGTGCTAGCCGTATATTGGATGCCGCGTAGCGGAACTACACTATCACTGAGAAGGAGATGCTAGTCGTAGTCTTTGCCCTAGATAAGTTCAGATCGTATATCATTGTATCTGGAGTGATCTTTACTGACCATATCGCCATCAGGTACCTCATGGCAAAGAAGGATGCCAAAGCGAGACTAACTAGATGGATCCTTTTACTCCAGGAGTTTGATATTGAGATTAAGGATAAGCCTGGAGTCAAGAATGTAGTGGCGGATCATCTCTCCCGATTAGAGCATCTTGAGGATTCTGAGTAGATTGATCCTATATCCGAGACCTTCCCAGATGAGGTGATCCTTGTGATCGCCTTGCTCCCGTGGTACGCCGACATTGTGAACTATCTTGTTACCAAGAAATTTCTACAAGGTTGGCTCAGGCAGCGACTTGAGACCTTCCTAGCGAAGGACAAGTCTTACCATTGGGAGGATCCCATCCTTTACCATGAAGGAGGGGATAGCATCTGGCGACGGTGCATTCCTCAGGAGGATCACCATAGCGTCCTCACCTACTGCCACAAGCAGGAGGCAGGAGGACATCAATATGGGAGGAGAACGATTCAAAAGATGCTCCAATCCAGCCTATGGTGGCCTACTCTCTTCAAGGATTCCGATGAATTTGTGAAGAGATATGATGACTGTCAGAGGATGAGCATTTGTGGACACGTGACATGATGCCGATGCAACCCATTCACTTCTGTGAGGTTTTTGATGCACGGGGCATTGATTTCATGGGTCCATTCCCTAAGAGCCAGGGATTCGAGTACATTCTGTTGGTTGTTGATTATGTGAGTCGATGGGTTGAGGCCATCCCCGCCCGAGCCGCAGATGCTAGGACCGTATGCAGATTTTTGAGGAAGAATATCATTTAACGGTTCCAGGTACCTCGAGTGTTGATATCTGACGGGGGGTCTCATTTCATCAACGATAAGGTAAAGGCCCTTGCTAGTGAGTTCAGCATTGACCATCGAGTAGCCACTCCATATCACCCTCAGACCGATGGTCTGACTAAAGTGTCAAATAGGGAGATCAAGACTATATTGCAGAAGGTCGTCTGCCCTGGTCGAAAGGATTGGTCACAGCTTTTGGACTCGGTCTTGTGGGCATACCGGACATCCTTCAAGACTCCTTTGGGTACATCTCCCTTTCACCTTATTTATGGCAAGCCTTACCATTTACCTGTTGAGATTAGGCACAAGTCGTTTTAGGCTGTCACAGACATACTTTTGGATCCAGTGAGTGTAGGAGATCATAGGAGGGCAGAATTGCCTACCCTGGAGGAGCTTAGAGATGCATCCTTTCGAGCAGCCTACATTACAAGGAGCGAGTAAAGGAGTGGCATGATTCTCATTTCATCCACAAGTAGTTTGATCCAGGACAACGAGTATGGTTGTTTGATTCCAGGCTTAGATTATTTCCAGGGAAGTTGCAGAGCAAGTGGAAGGACCATACCTGGTCCGAAAGGTACATGACAATGGGAGTATTTATATATCTGAGATGTCATCTAAGTCTACCTTTCGTGTTAATGGGCAGCGGCTCAAACCATATCTTGATTATGAGCCGTTGGTCGTTGACGTCGCCCCTATTCATTTTGCGTGAGATATGGTCTTTGATTCACATCTAGTGCATCTCATGCCTGATTATCACTATCCTCTGCCATGTATAGATCCAGATGTCCATATCATTCATTCTTTAGTCCCACACCCCATCTGCATCCTATGATTATGCTATACTTAGGGTGTACTTTACCCTAAGTATAGGGGGATGTTGGACTCTTGAGTATTCTTTTTTATTCTTTTTACCTCTGCTTTGATGCCTATACTTAGCGATCTTTCGCCCTAAGTATAGGGGAGGTAAACCCTATATATCCTATCACTCGGATTTCCCTTCATGTACAGCCTAATATACTTAGGATTACTTGATCCTAAGTATAGGGAAACACCAAGCTCCCTTCATTCTATTCTTTGATTCGTCATTGTAGTATACCATTCCTTTTCACTTCCCTATACTAAGCACGAGTTATGTCTTCTTCATTGCTCTCGATCCACTCTGAGGACATCGTTCGAGCTAAGTATAGGGGGATGTCGTATATATTTTATATATACTTTATCCATAACTCGTACTTTGTGTGAGTGTGTTAATAAATAAAATGGCTAAAATTCTTTTATATAAAAACCATAGCTATTTATAAAAATTATTTTTGTACAAATGTTTGTAAAAATGTTTTGTGAAAAGAGTTTGCAAATATTTTGATATCAAAATTATGTATATAGTACAAAATTTTTGTAAAATGATTGAGAAACAAAAGTTAGCAAAAACCCTTGTGTAAATGTGTGTAAATATTTTGCAAAACTTCTGCATTCATGCATTCATCCATTCAAACATTTTTCAAAATTTTTGCACATTTCCAAAAAAACATGCATAAAAATATGTTTGTATATATTTGTACAGTTTTTCTGAATCATAGTTGACATTTAAACTGGCCTGGAATTAAATTGCTAAATGGAGCTTGGTTAAGACCTTAATCCACCTAATTCTAAGAGGAACCATATAGGGCTTTGGGTTATGATTCTTCAGGTCCATTGGGGACTTAATTCTTTGGGTCCACTAGGTTATGATCATATGTCATCTTTATGAGCCTAAGTAGAACACTTAACAATGCACACATGACTCTCATAAACAGTGGCTTTACTTGCACCAGCACCTTACACATAGCTCTCCACATATGAGGTGGTGAGGAGGCAGCTGTCTTTGGCTTGGGGTAGCATATGAGGGTATTACTTCTAGGTGGAACCTCTCTTCTTCTTTTAGTGAAGGAAGTGCGTCTCAACTTGGTCTGGTGGTGTTGAGGTCTGAAGACAGGAGTTGTGGGTTGCAATAATGCTTCAAAAAAGGGATAGTCTACTGGCTCAAGAGGAAAAACTCCTTATGTACATGCTGCACATGTAGATATGTTGTACATATGCACATCAAAAAATGTGCAAAGAAAGAAAAACTCCAAAAAAGTGGTGGTCTGATTGAAAATAAAATACCCACCGGAGTGTATATAGTCAAATAATGCAAAGCTTATGTTACCTATTCTCATCTCATGAAGCTTGCAGCTGGGAGACTTAGCTACACAGGTTGGGCTCCCAAGGATACATGTCTACACTGGTCATGGTTCATTCTCTTCTTCCTCCTCTTCTTGAGCCAGTTGAACTTGAACTTAGAAGGGAATACCCCACTCCTCGAGGAAAGAGCTACCAGACTAGGGCATTAGAGTTACCTTATTGAGGGAGGATGTCACTTTACCATTTCTGAGGTGGGGAGCTACATATCACTTACACAGTACAAGGTTGGTGGAAATTAGAGGCTGTTGAGTTTTAAACTTAAGTCCAAATAAGGTTCCGACAAACTAATAATCCAAAGGTCTGATTGAGCTCCATACTTCAATTTAATGAAGGCAAGTTTAATAATCAACCTTGATTAGCCTTCTTTTTCTCTCTTTTCACTTCTTTTTCAAATAAGTGTTTGCTAAGGGACTAGCAAAAGTAAAGTATAGGAGTGTGATGAGTCCCCATTCATCACTCTTTATTCTTTTATTTTAGTTAAATATCTTGGCAAAGCATCATGTATATAGTTGTAAATATAATAAATTATCAATAAGCATGCATTTGTTAATATGTAATAATTAGCATTTATTTGTGCAAAAATAAAAGAGTAAAAAATAAAAGAAAAAGAAGGAAATATTTAGAATAAATATTGAGTGACCTAAACCCAAGAGAGGGTCCAGCATGGACCTGATTGCCAAATAAAATAAGTAGAGAGATAGGGCCACTCTACCTTGTACATATTTACCACCTATGTGGATATAATTTATTTTTATAAAAATAAAAATAAAAAGTTGTTGTTATCCCTATGTATATACTTCTAAAAATAAAACAAAAATTAGAAAAATAAAATAAAAACAAAATAAAATTCTCTCTCACCTTGTATATAGTACATGTATATATGTATCACTACCTATTTAAATAACCAATAAAAATAAAATAAAATTTTTTTATACTCCAAATATTATGTTGTAAATAAATAAAATATAAAATTAGGGTATTTGTGCAAAAATAAGAAAATAAAAATAATTGTACAAAATACATAGGTATTTTATACCTGTATATAATACAAAATGTTGTATATACCATAATTTATTTTCAAAAAAATAAATAAATATCATAGAAAAATAATTTGAAAAATAACAAATATTTTTTATTTTATAGACTTTTTGATTTAAGGTCATTTATTATTTTTTATTCAATTTGTAAATATTTTTGTAAATCCTATTTTTTGATTGGTCCATGTCAGGAGGTTGACCTCGGGCTTGACCCGACCCGACTTCTTCACCGAACCATCTTCTCAGAATTTTCTAGGGCAGATCGTGTGTGCCCATGCTCCGATTCTTTGCCCGTACCTTCCCCTTGGATCCAAGATCCTCGTAAATCCCTAGGGAAGCACGAATCCTACTCGGTTCGCGCGCCCTCGTCTGATCTCTCCAGCTACCTGGGACGTCCTATAAATTCTTCATTCGATTCCCCAGGTCCTTAGCTCGTGTCATACCCCTTCTTGATACCCTAGACTCCTTCCTCGTAGTGACAGCCGTCGAAGGATGTCTTTGGTGGTCCATTTGGTGTCATGTAGCCCAGCTCAACCTTCGTGGCCAGAGAACCTCCGCGAGAAGCCTCCTTCACCAGCCGCACCGTGGTTGAGGCCACAACCCCGTCGTTCACACCCTCTTGAGCTCAGGATTCCACTAGGACCCTCAAGTATTCATTCCATCGTCCTTAGCTCCCTTATCCGATTTGATCTTTCATCTTCACTCCGTCATCGCTCCGCCAGCTCCGACCAGCCGGTTGGAGCCTCATCCCATCCATCTACCCGCTTCGATCGACGATCCAGATCATCCTCCATCTTCCCTCGCCACCTAATCATCCTAATCTTGGCTCGGATAGTAAAGATTAGGCCCTAGGTCTTCCCTATCACTTCGCCAGAGACCCCCTTCTCATTCACCACTGATGCCCTTTGTTTTTGGTCCAATAACCCCGACCGGAGCCCTGTTCTGAGTCTGAGCTTTGCTCTGTAGGTCCTTAGCACGCGTGGATTGACATGAATCACCCTTTGACCACCCTCGCTGGAGCTCGCCCAGGTCCCAGCCATCGCCATGGAGATCCGATCGTCTGCGAGCCCATCCGACACGTTCACCCGATGTAGAGGGGCTTCACGATTCATTTGCTGCCATCCATCATTCATCAGAGTCACTGATCTCCCTCAGTGCTCTGGTGAACTTTGCCTGGTGGAGTTCTTCCAAAGTCTCTCTCCATCGTTGGATCGCCTCCTTCGCCCAGATGCCATCCTCGCCGTCCCTTCACAGCAGTTGTCTAGACATTAGATGTCAGATCTAATGACCCCCATATCCCCTACATCTCCGACACCTGACGATCGTTGGATCTGACAGCTGACAGAGCCAGAGCTGCACGGTCGCCTCCACTCCGCCCACGCCACCTGTCCACCCCACGCGACGCTCACGTGCTACATGGGTAATTTGCTCCATCTACCATGCGTTTATTTTAGCTTTCATTCCAGTCTGTAAAATAAAAGTTATACAGTGGACCTTTTTGCATGTTAGCCCCTGTAGTTTTAGATATTTACATTTCAGTCTTGCCTATGTGGACTCACGTGCGTCGTCACGTGTTATTTGAGATATTTGTAGTATGTACCTTGGATTTCTTTACTTTTATGGTTTGAAGATTTAGTTTTCATATTTGCAAGTATACCTCTTTACGTGTAGATTTATGACATGTGCTGACATTCGTGGGAAATTACAGTTTACACCCTAGACTTTTATTGCATATTATTACTTGGTTCCATGACTTAAGTTATTTGCATATTGGTCCATGTGTGTGAAGGATATTGAGTATCCTTAAGCGCATCACGGAAGCGTGTCGATCGCATCGTATGCAATCGGAGCAACTAGTCGCACTAGTTGCTAGATGCAGCGGAAATTAAAATTTTAACTTTAAAGATGAAACCACATGATCACGAGAACACTTCTCGGATCGTTTCATCAAACCACAAAGTACAAGGGATACCTCTTGAAGCGTGGTTGTGATCGCGAGATCCCAAAGTAGAGATCCTCCTATCTTAAGTCCGATCCACGAAGAACGCACTTGCGGGCGCGATGATGAGTCACGTTCCTTCCCGCAATCCTCGATGAAGATCCAAGCGATGGCTCCCCCGATTTCGTCAAACGAAATCCGTCGTCTTCCTTTAGAGTAAGCAACTCCAAAGAAGATAGAGATCCATGAGTCGTCGAAGGCGAAAGCCGAGAGTCTCTCCTTTCTCAACACAAAGTGGACGGCCACTTGATGGAGAAGAGAAAGAGGACGAGAATGAGAAAGAGAGAGAGAGAGAGTTGTCACCTTGTACAACTCTTAATGATGTACCTTGGAGAGGCTACCCTAGCCCTCCTTTTATACTAGTTTAGGATCCAATGGATCTCAATCCATGGGACACATGGATCCAAGGGCTATGCTTGGTCCATGATAAATCAATGGCTAGGATTGTTGTTTAATAACAACAATTTAAAGTTAATTAATCAAGAGATAATATAACAAATGAAGTGGAGTTAACCAACCCCTAAAAGGGGGGGCGTCACCCATGAACTCTTCATGGGTGACGCCACCCATGAGGGTGGTTGTTTTCTCCATTTTATTTATTATATTATTCCTCAATTAATTACAATAAATATCCACCAAAATAATTCCAAAATTAATTTGTGAATATTTCAATCTTGCCATTGAAAATTATGTGAATCATATTCACAACCCAAACTAGTTAGTAAATTGCATTTCCAATTAATTAACAAATGTGAATCCAATTCACATTATTAATTAACAAATGCTATTTACATAAATTCTCTCTTATATATATGTATATTATAAATCATATTTATAACATACATATATCATGGATAGTGCTATCCACATTCTCTTAATCCTTGATAATCAAATCTTATTTAATTATCTTAGATAATCATTTTCACAATATGAATCATATTCATATTTAAGCTTGATGATTAAATCACATTTAATCATCAAGTCCTTGCTTGGATATTTCATCAAAAGAATTATTCTTGAACCCTTTCATGAATAATGTGCTTTCTCCGCAGATACTTGGAGATAAGGACAGGGCGATTGTATTATTCCACGTATAGTGACTTGGATATTGAGATCTTATCTCAAAATCCAGATCTTACGGACCTCCCATAGATGCTTGATTAAATCAAGACCGCAAATCTAATCTTCTCATTAAATCTGAATCTCATTCAGATTAATGTCCAACACTTGGACTAAGATCAGATTGCTTCTCTACTGGAAGGAGTCACTAAAATCCAGACCTGTTTCATCACTCCCTCGGAATGGAAGCGTCATGGATATACAATCGTTTATGATCACATCACCCTTCAGGTATTCCCAATACCTGTACATCCTGCATACTGGAAGACCCATGGTCAACCCGAAGATCAAGATCAATTTTATACTGTCTTCTTCTGGGTTTGATCACTAAGTTTCTCATTTGATTATTGGGAGTTGGTATCGATCATATACTTTCCAAAAGCATATATCATACCTAGGTCTTGATCATATACTTTCCAAAAGTATATATCAAACCTACAAATTCAGTCAAGCTTCCAAAGCGAGACGACCGTGCACGGAATTTGATTCTTCCCAATATCTCATGAGTGAGCTCATGTCTTCCGGTTCAGTAGTGAACCTGTATGATCCCTTTGAGAGATCGTATTACTCATATGCCCTTATATGCACACCAGCGCGCCGGTATATAGACCTTGGTTAGGCCATCAACCTATCGGTCTGCCAAATGTACATACTCAGACATATAGCAATACATCTGTCTTCGGTCAGAGGATGCGTGCCTATGCTGTGACAGCATTCAACATAGGACTTTGGTTATCTCGATCTCGTTAAGTCAACTCTTTGACCTAACTAATCTGACACCTCTGAATCTCTATTCCTATGCAGAGGACCTGCATCAAGAGGTCGGTCAGATATCAACCTATGTGAGAAAGGATTGCCATCTCCTACTCAGGCTGGAGATCACATCTTAATAATCATTTGACGGTGCTTGATGAGTCCTCAATCTAACCCTTTAGATATTCATCCAAGCACCAGCCTCTATGATTCATATATTGAATCAACAGTTGTATGATCATTAAGATAGCCATGGTACATAACCCTAATTGTACAGAGGGACCTATTATGCAAATTATTTATTCTTCATTTCAGATCAGGGAATGATATTCGCAATAACATTAATTGCATAATGGCTCGCCGTGGGCTCACATGTCCAACAGTGTGCTGTGTGTTTTAGTTTTGATTTAATAAATAGCAAATATTTTCTAAAATTCATGAAATTTTGACGCATGGCTCTTGCCTAGTGTAGGAATCTTGGTGAATTTTTTATTGTGTTTTGTCTTAGTTTAGTATTTTTAAACATTCAAAAATCCTAAAAAGTGTCACTGTCTGTTTTAGAAAATCAACTAAAAATATTAAAAAGTCTTGAAAATTTCTAAAAAATTCATGTTTATGTGTTTTATTGTGTTTTTATTTCTGTTCAATTTTCATCTCATTCCCATTTATAAAACCCAAAAAAATTGAAAAAAACTAAAATCCTTAGAAAAAACATTAAAAAATTCAAAATAATTCAAAAAATGTGTTTTCTTCTTCTGTAGTTAGGTTTTTGCTTGTAGTTTCACATAAAATTTCTTATTGAATATTATAGGCATTTTAAGTAATTTCAATTTGCCTTTAGATTCCAGCTGTACACTACTTGTCGTTTTTGGCCCTGTTTGATTTTTAGAAAATTAATTAGCAATCAGAAAAATCCAAGAAAATTCACAAAAACATCTGGATATTTTCAAAACATAAAAACATTTTTATTCTGCATTTTTTAGTATATTTGGGCTATTAGATAATTGGTTGAGTGTTGATTTGTGCTTTCCCTTTAGTCTTTTTCTTATAATTGAAAATCATAAAAAATTTTGAAAAATTAAAAACCACCATTTCTTTTCTTTTTGATTCTCGACTACTTCATATTTTTCGCTTTACGTGCTCCTTGTGTTTGACCCTGGTAGCTATAACAAGTAAAAATAAATAGCAAGACCGCTTGCCACATTGATTGTTTGATTTCTATTTTGGTGGTCTCTGATTTTCATGATTCACTTAGCCTTGTTATCTGGGTCACAATGTGCTTTCTTATTACTTAACCCGAGTAGCAATATTTTGGGTCATCAGCAGTGCTAGAGTCCAGATTAATTCTCCATACAAGACTCGTACTCAGAATGAGCCAATTAACTTAGGCACTAAGAGTCAAAGTCTAAACATTGTCATGCGGAACTCGGAGATTTAAGTCTAAGACCTAAAGCTTCTAAAATCCTACTTCTTGGTGAAGTTCCTCTAAAGATTAAGTGGATTAAGGCCAAGTCAAGTCCACTCTCGGCTTCTGTTCATGACTAAGTTTAAAACCCAACGACTTTTCACCAATACATATGCATGATTTACTTATGTGTGAGATTCACTCTCGGCTTCGTAATTCATTTCTTTTTTTTTATTTTTTTGAAATTTACAAGAGTTTTATATGTTTTAGAAGGATTATACATATCTGCAAGTATTTTTGTAGATTTTAAATATTTCACAAACTTTAAAAGAGTTACCCAATATACTCATATAAAGTGAGTATTTTTTATAGGAAATATGATACAATATAGTACAATGCAATACAGAATATGTAAGATGCAACCCATATACTTAGTGTATGTTAAGTATAAAGGGGTTCAGAAGAAGAAAGGAGTGGGAAAAAAGTCACCCCCACATACTAAGGCGATGGTCATCCTAAGTATAGAAGAGAGAAAAAATAGTGCGGTCGAGGATAAGATGAAAGATGATGAGTATACACAAGGTGGGAATCAACTCCCATATACTTAGGTCTTTATCTAAGTATATAAGAAGTACAAGAGAACCAATGGGATCGGAAAGAACGTAGAGGATCAAGGAGGTTTCCAACAAACCTTCTTGTAGGAGTGATGTAGGAGAGTATGAATAATATGAAGAAAAAAATTTCCAACCGTCGTCAGAGTCATCCTCAGAAGAATAGTAGTGTTTGACGGAGGTTCTTGATGAATCTCTGTTTCATCATCTTTATTCTATCATTTTGGCCTTAAAACCCCTAGTAAATGCGTGTAAATAGACTTAATTCATGCACTTTATCATTCACGCATCATTATGTAAAAAGTATACAAAATACGGTTTTTAAAGTAAAAATTATATAATAAAGAAAATAAAATGAATAAAATTTGAAAATATTTTATGACTCGAAACCCCGAGACCTAGGCATCTCGATGACTAGGTCGACCAGGAATAAAGTAGGGGGAGATAAGAGATCAAAATACAATAAATCCTTATTTATCTCATTCATTCTCCTTCATTTTTGGGACTTATTTTTAATTCCATTTTTATACTTCAAATAAAGAAACTTTGAACATGAAAGTTGTAGATAATTGATTATAGAAAAATACAAAATTGATTTCATACAAAAATAATATGCAGATAAAAAGATATGATCTCAATAGAATTCCAAAATCCCAAATTCCCAGACCCATATCTCTCAGATAAAAACTCAAATATATTAAAATCACATTTAATTGTATATAACTTTAATAAGCTATTTAATGAAGGTGGTTTCATATCTTTTGGAATTACGATTTGAAAGTTAAGTTTTGGACCCCTATTGTATATTTGAACCGATTAAAATATTCATTTATTTATTATTCATTATTATTCTAATTTTATATTTTTATAATTTTGTAAATATTATTTAAAATATATATACATATTAAAACATGAATAAAACCATAAAGAAAACCTTAAAATAAAATACTTGTGTAAAATACATAGATGAAATACCTATATCTATACCAATATTAATAATATATCTATTTATTTAATTGTATATAATAAATTAGAAAAAAATAAATTTATATTTAAGTGTATAAAATTAATTTATAAATATATAAAATAATAAACCTAATTAATAAAATTAAAAATGCAAAACAAAAATAAAAGATTAAAATACATAGACAAATATAACTACAAATAGCCTCAAAAGGTAACTTGTAATTAATTACCTCAAAAAATAAAAAAATCATAATAAATAATTGAGAAAATAATAAATATTTTTCATTTTATAAACTAAAATTAATAAAATCACTATTATTTTTAAACGAATTTCTAAATAATTTGCTTGGGTCTTTTTCCCCGGTTGGTCCACGTGGACCAACCAGGGAGCGTCAAAGGTTGACCCACGGTCAACTCTCTGCCCAACACCCAACCTGTGTCAAACCTTGGTTTTTGCCCTCTTTAACGGATTTTTCGAGGCCACACCTTTCACCAAATCATCCCGCCTCCTTCATCACTTTTTGTCCTCAAACATCGAGGATTCACGCTCGGGGATTTTTCGATTTTTGGATCGCTGCAAAGCTCGATGCGCCTCGTTCTTTGAACCGCTTGACCCATGTTGTACAAAATAACCTCCGAGCTTCCCATCCCTCTTTGAACCCCTTTTCCCTAGCCGATAGTTCCTCTGAGTTGGTTTTGACTCACACATGTGACAGGCACGTTCCCAAATACTTGGAGCGAGCTCTGGCGAAGGCTTCGGCATTCTCCACCATCTCTGGGGGCTCTCCGCCGTGAGGTCTTTTTTCCTTGGCTCCGTCCAAGTGAGGTGATTTTTATTCTTTTTTTCTTGTATCCATTCGATTAGATTAACCATAGGTTCATTCCCTGCATCTTATTTTGCAAAAATCATGACATGACAACCCTAGATTGCCTCGTCGGAGCTCTACTCTGACCTCCACCGTTCACACCTTTGTTATGCCCCTTTTCATTGCTGGAGGGTCATGGTAGTTTTCCCACGAACCTCTTAACATTTTCTGCAGGTATCTGGAGCACAAGGACCATTTGGAACGAGTTTTGGACCTCGTTGGAGGGTCATGGAGCTTCCCCGTTTTGCCGCCCTCGTTTGAGGACACCGGTGAACCCCGATGATTTTAGATGCCTCCAGACGATAGATGGAACCAGCAGGTCCTCGGACGTTTTGGAGCTTCATCAGACCATGGAGGAGGAGGATCGGGGATGGGGAAGTTCAGCTCATCGGAGTTCTTCCCCGTTCTTCCCTATCCTCCATCCACCGTCCGATTAGGACCGCACCACAGTTTGCACAGGAACCGTCAGATCATGTCTACCCTGTACCGTTAGATCATCCCAGATCTTCTAATCCCGGTCGTGCATCTGAAGCATCATCAGTTGCCCTTACGCTGACATGTGGATAAGTGACTAAGGACCTGTCGTTCAATCGAGCTCTTGTGTGGGTATTTTGCACTCCTGTCCTCGCTTATTTTGTATTTAAATATCAGGATAGAAACATTCCTCTACGATTTAAATTTATTTTGTAATTTTGCAATCCAGCTACATAACTTTTGCCTTTTGTGTTTGGTTCCTTGCCACGTCATCTTACGTGCCTGTGCGCGTGAGGTGCGTGGCCATTTTGCGTAGAGACCCTCGAACTTGGTGTCATTTAGCTTCAGTACATAAAATTTTCTATTCAGTTGTAATATGTTTGTGCATTTTGCAAACATGCCCTATAGTTTCTGATTATTACAAACAAGTCCGTGCTGTGGCAGCACGTGTCCACACACGTGATTTTAGTGCATTTGCAGGAGGGCCCTCGGAGTTTTGTTTACTTCTATTAGGCCCTGTAACTTTTTGTCAGCGTTATATATTTCTGTGAAATTTACACTTTGGCCCCTGATCTTTTAATTACTTACATCTAAGCCCTTGCTACTAGTGCAGTTTTTTGTCTCTATTTATTTTATACTCTATATTACTCTAAAAATCCGAAAAAATTAGATTTAAGCTCTTGTTGCATCGCTCTTTCGCATACAGATTTTATTTTGCATTTTGAGTCCTTTTATTACTTATAAAAGATCAAAAACATCACATTTTGTCCCTATTTGCAAAAAGAAATACATAAAAATAATAAAAACTTTTTGAAAAATTTCAAAAAAAATAAATTTATATTTATCAAAGTATTTTACAACTTCATATCAAAAATCACTAAAAATATAAAAGAAAACTCATAAAAATCGAAAACCCCTAAAACCCTTATAAAAATAAAAAAACTTAATAAAATCTAAAAATTATATTCTTAAAAATTCAAACAAATAAATTATCAAAACCCAAAAATATTTTATTTCCTATATTTTTTATTATTTTAACCTATTTTGTATATATATTATCTCTTTCTCATACCTATATTGTATATATATTATATATAGCCTTATATCTACTTTAAAAGAAAAAGAAAATATAAAAAATATAAAATATAAAAAGAAAATACAAAATCAGAAAAAACAAAATATAAAAATATAAAAACATAAAAATCAAATAAAAATATAAAATTAAAAACCCACAAAAATAGCGCAGTTATAGACAAATATATCACATTCATTTTTTTAGCATTCATTGCCCTGATCTACCTGCTTGTTCCATGTGTTCGACCTCTACGTTACTTGCACTATACACATCTTTTGTAGAGTTATAATAAATTTTAAATCCTGATTGCTTTTCGTTGTTTGATTCTGAATTATGGGTTAATTGTTGTTTGAAGAGGGTTTCTTGCGATTCGCCACACGACGACTGTATCTCCGCCTTGTGTGAGACATATTTAGAGCCGTGAAAAATCCGCTTCAACAATTCTCCAATGATTTTTGTTCATCGATTGCTCACTCAAATGGTACTCACTCACATGAGTATCCTGATGATGAATATTCTCATGAAGAGGTGTATGGCCGGTCATATATAATTATTCCCAGGAGTCTTACTGGAGCCTGAAAAGGAATCCTTAAAAAGATCCATGTCTATAATGAAATACTTAGTCATTTTGCTAAACCTAAAGCAAGGAGAGGAGGAAGGTCAGAGTACTTATCCCCCCACTAGCAACCAGACTAGAGGATGTGAACCATTTGAATTGAGTTTGTGACGTATTGGCCATCTCTTTTGGTTTGGTTGTCGTTCTAGATGTGGGGTTCGTAAGGTCCTCATCAAATGAATCAAGTTGTTCGTTGAGCATCTCCTCCAAGGTCCGTACACATCTAGGCTACATGATAGTGTTCGGCTCATGTATCGGATCACAGTAATGATCAAGGAAGCCTGAAATGATTGTGTCTGCATTTGATGAAATGAACGTGTGTAAATCAAGATCCTTCACCTCGGTGGAAACATGAATGGTGGTCGAGCAGACTATGTATGAAGCCACCTTTGTCTTTGTAGTGTCAAATGAACCATCCATAAGGGGATTTTTTTCAATCATCCATTCCCCTTTTGTCTGTGAGGACATCTTGGTAATGCCAGATTTGGTCAACTCAGTAGTAGGAACATTAGGAGTCTCTCCTAAGGTCATGTTTTGAGTCGGTAGTTCAATGGAAGAGATCTGATCATGTAAAGTGTTTGACTATGTGGTCTCCTCTTGGTCAATGAAGTCAATAACTTGTTAAGTTGTCTCAGGGTGGGGTATGTCCTCTAGAATTTCATCATTTTGGTCCAAGTTTAGAAATTTTATGTATTGAGTCTCACAATCAATAGTTACACTAGCAGAGCGGAAGAATGGCTTTCGTGAAAAGATCAGAAACTCAGTTAACTCTCCTTTGTGCTCGATGTCCATGATAACAAAGTCCAATCTATGTTTGACACCTTGGAAGTTCATGACGACAGAAATAATTCCTCTTCGTCTTTTAGTTGATCGATCACACATTTGAACGACCACTCTAATCTTCTTGAGCGGTCCAAATTTGAGTTGATCAATCAAGAACTTTGGGAGGATGTTTAGGGCGGAGTTAGAAACTATCTAAGCAAATTTAAATTCAGTATCCTAAATTTCACAATTAACCCTAGTCAACCGCTTAACTTTATGTCTTTTAGTCCTCTAATTCATCACCATTGAACCGGTCATAGTAATTAGATGAAATTTGGTTCTAAATCGTTTCTTACCCATCTTCTTAGGAGAGAATCGACTCTTCATAAATCTTTGAAGATCGGGCACATGCTCTATGATCTTGATTAACGGAAGCACCAATATCAATATTCAAAATGCTTCCACTTTAGTGTTGTCCCATTTTTTATTATTTCGGTTTTTTTGATTTTATTGGTGTTTTGGTAGAGTTAGTGGAATAGTCAGTGGGTTGGTTAGTGGTTGTGGTTGTCTATGTCTGAAGGTGTTGCACATGACGTGTCTCGAGTTTGCTTTGTGTTATCCTCACTCCTTCTTGGTTGTCAATCGTTTCTTTTACCATCCAGACGATATTATCAAGTT
Organism: Ottelia alismoides; assembly: GCA_037367405.1. NCBI lineage: Eukaryota > Viridiplantae > Streptophyta > Magnoliopsida > Alismatales > Hydrocharitaceae > Ottelia > Ottelia alismoides. Next base: position 659,634 of record JAZKJV010004468.1, on the reverse strand, counting down.
GGTCAGTTATAGCAATGGCTCGTGTTTCCAACATGCAATCCTGGGTCGAGTAATAATCACTCCTTACGGTTGTGGTTTAGTCATAAGTCCTATTTTCTTGACCATGGATCTCAAGTGTGTGTTCAAAGGAAAAGTGGTTGTACTGGGGTAAAGAGTCATCTCGAGTAGGAGATAGTTCAAAAAAATGAGTTATGTATTGTAACCAAGAATCATGTTTCTTTTTCAAGTTTGATTACACTCTTTTCCATCCTTGAGTTCACTCACTCCATGATGTCCACATAATATTCATTTGATTCTGGGTGTATGAGTGGTTCATAACTTAAAGTCTCAACCCAAGATGAAGTGGGGTAGTGGAGTAGAATGTGCGATGGATAAGGGAATGTGGCTGGGAAAGAACCATGTCGAAGCGAAGGTTCTTCTGGGATGAAAATGATGACGGAGGCTAGGGGTGCACATGGATCGGATTGGATCGTATTTTTGCTTAATCCATGTCCAATCCACACTTAACGGATTTTTATTTTTCCAATCCAATCCAATCCATTAAACATGCATATCCAATCCGATCCGATCCACCGGATTACGGATTGGATCGGATGGGTTCGGATTTTTAATACTCGTCTAATCTATGATTAAGTTTGTAGCACACTAAACCTCAACATTCAAATCATGATTCTAAAATTGAGATTGTAGATAAATATAAAGAAAATGATAGATAATTTTTGGAAGGCAAATACATGCTTGTTATGAATTTAATTAGAACAATCATTGAATAACTAATATAAATATCATGCATGTAATCCGGAGATTCCATAGAAGCAACTTGAGTTTGAATAAATTTCAAGTTTGTATATATCAAATAGGAAGTAGAACTAACATGCTTAGTGATGTGGTGCGAGAGGGAGGACTGTGCACGAAGGAGGTTTGGGACAAGAACCATGGACAATTGCGTGGTGCGGGAGGGAGATATCCGAGGTTCATGGATGTGTGTGTGCGAAGGAGGTCTGTAAGAGCTGAAGATGAGGTATGTCTACATAGGTGCGAGGGAGATCTAGCTAAACGTGTGCATGACTGAGGGCAAGGAGGGTGTTATTGATGACGACACGGTAGCTGGCTGAGGAGATATGGATACATGTGTGTGAGGGAGGTCTTGGGGAGCCGAGGAACATGTATGGTTGTACATGTGCGAGGGAAATATGGTTGTGCATGCGCACAACTGGGGATGAAGACAACATCCTATGGAGATGTGTGTGCCTTATGTGCAACGCGGATGGATGTTTTGTTTGGAATGGTACTAACGGGGTTTAGGCTTTGGTATTTTTTTAAGAATGATGTTTCATTTATAAAATTGGAAGGGCTTGAAGGACGTTGTGGCTAGGTATTGCTTTTTTTAACCAACAAGTGAGATGGGATAAGGGGGTTTACAACAAGTGTTGTGGGGTAAAGCTTGAGTTGGAGCGGGTTTAAACTCTAAAAAGAGTAGCTTGGATATTTACACATAGCTTTCGAGTAAAATTAAATATATAATATGCTTTAACGATAAGAAATAAATTATTATATATTATTTTTTATCAACGGATTAATGGATTGGATTGGATCAGATTTTGACGTCAATCCAATCCAATCCGTAAATGAACGGATTTGTAAACTCTCAACCCAATCCGATCCATTAGACTTATAAATCCAAACCAATCCAATCCAATGACAATGGATTGGATCAGATTGCGGATTTTATCCGATCCATGTGCACCCCTAATGGAGGCAACCGGGATATGGTCGTATAAGCTCGACTCATGGGGTTTTGGTACGAATACCAATATTATGTCATCCTCACAAATGAAGGTAAAGAGTGACCACAAACCACGATCGTTGTTTGAAAATGCAAGGTCTTTGTATGCACATAATTCAATACGCAATGCAAACTCCATGTTCACCAATTTCACACGATGAATGTCATAAAAGTCCGGTCGATTATCTTTTCAATTTTAAAATGTGATAATATAGTCTGAGAATCCACTACACACAGTTGTATCGCTCTGATGTCGAGATGTGGTTCTACTATTCATCAATCAAAAGAGTGATTTTACCATGCTATTGGGTTATATCACACCCATAAAAGAAATAATAGTCTGACACATCCAAAATATTTACAATGGTCGGAGGCAAGTGCTTGTTGCTCACAATCCGCAAGAGTCAGGTCTAGAGACCTAGGGCATATGTTTAAGATTTTGGGCTCTAACCTTAAGGTTACGTCCTCATCCACTCATAGTCTAGATAAGTACTTGTGTACAAAGATGAGGTTGCTCTCCCACAATAAATGATATTCAATTTTATTTCAATTATTTTCAATCACCTTGTTTAGTAGTCCCATTGTTTTAGTTTGGTTATCACTTGATATGAGTGGAGATCATGACATGTCTATAAGGGATTTCCAATTTCCTTTTAATCCTAAACGAGTGAGAATTAAGTGAAAATTGAAAAAGTAGTGCATCAGGAAACACGATGATGAATGAAGAGTTCAGAAATACTTATAGTGCTTCCTCGCAATGTCCATGGGGATGCAGAACATAACTTAAATTTCCATAAGCAAAAGTTTCTAATGCATGCACGAGAAACCACACCTAGAACATAACTTTCTATAAATAAATTATTTTGGCTAGATGAAATCCGATCTACCGCGTATACTAGTAGTGAAGTAGGATCCTAGTCATACGAGCATAAGAAGAAGTATAGTAGCTCTAATAGCCGCAATGCAATCCTAGAACTATATCCACATAAGGGGTCTAATAGGTCGAGTGTCCAGTTCGAGTACATGTGAGAGTCTTCAAACGAAGATTATTGGAAATGGGCAGTTATTACAAATTGTTTACAAAAATAATGTTTGAAAAGAAATAAAAACCTAATCTAAAACAAGCTCTCTCCAAAAATATAAAAAATTATACGTTCCTCTTCAGCAGACTTAGTTGACAAAATCGCTTGCCTTCGGTCGCTCCAACTTGCGGTGACCTCTAAGAAAGCCGTTCCAAATCCATCGGATTACTCGCACGAGAGAAGATATTTATATTAGAAAGCAATATGCGTAGATATATGTACAAAAATTAAAACAAACAAAAAATTCTGTGAAAAATAAACAAAGAAAATAAAATTACAAGAAAAACGGGGGCAGACTAACCCGGGTGGAAAACCTAAAATCTAAATTGTCTAAAAATCAATCCAAACCCATATACCTCCCCTATAATGACCTCACTTGACATACATGATTTCTACCCACTTAATTAATTATAATTACATTGTAGTCAGGAAGAAATCAATTTGTCAGAGACCACAATAAAAATAATATATGAAAATTAATCTCCATGTGGTCGATTTGTTTATTTTACTTGGGCAATTCTCAAGTCGAACTCAAGGAGGTAATGTGGGGGATTAGAATTAATTTTTAAACAACTTTGAGTATTATGTTTTCAAAGATAAATTTTTATGGGATTTTCATTTTTTATATTTTATATATTTTTAAATAAAAGATGCAATTAAATTTATGCAAATGCGATGAATATTTTTCTGAAAAAATATTTTATGCAAGAAAATAATGCAATGCAATGTGAAAGAATAAATAAATGTAACATCTTCTTTTTGGAGTTTTAAATGACAGTGAATCCATGGTAAATGCAAGGGAACAAGTAGGCTGATCACTTTAATCCACGAGCCCCAATGATCAATTAAATTCAAAAATATGTGATCAACAATTTCCAAGCAATACCCCAATTTTAAAGAGCAGTCAAGATGAGTTTTAAAGAATAAATACACAATTGATAAATAAGCTCCTCAATTTATTGGTGTCCAAAACTATCTCAAAATAAATAAAATTATTCTATATTATAGATAATGTTGTGTGCTTTAAATTGATATAAAGAACACGAAAATGGGATATTAAATGCTCAAGATACGATCAAATTAGTTTATGAGCATATACGTAATATGAATAAATAAAAAGATCTCAAAATCTAATTTACCCCACGGTAGGGTAGATGCGTAAAGTTCGGAAGTGTAGCGGATGCGGAAATAAATTCACCAATTTCATGCCCATGAAGCGCATGATTGGTCCTCTTCGTGAATTGACAAGTCGCTAAATACGATAAATAATTCATGCACGTTGTAATACGTGTACTTAGCGATCCAATCAGAACCGAGAGAAAATCTCCATGAAGAGTATCTCGACGTAATTTATATCCCGGGCAAGTCCGGGGTCGAACACAGGGAGGCAAAGGAACAACTTCGGGTTTAATTCGAAAATTAAGTTTTAGATTTTCAAGCGGTACCTTTTTTAGATTTTTTACGAAAAATGAAATGCCAATGTAAGATGCGATTGAATTAATACCCTAAGGAAGCATACAACTTAGCCAAATTAATTTTAATACGAAATTAATCCAATTTAGCCAAATTATATTTTTCCAAGAATGCTAATCCAGTGATGAATGCAAGACATTTTTTGGAATTTTAAGAATTAAAATGCAACAATTAAAAATGCACACTTTTTATGGATTTTTTCGCAATTTTTCACACAAACAGTAAGCAAAAATTATGAAAATTTTACTGGAATATAAACATGATGCAATGAGACTACAGTGATTTTTTTGGAATTTTTGATGAAATATGATTTTTTATGGATTTTTTTAACGAAAACAGAGCAACAGGTGAGTAAATAATTTCTAATAAATCCACATTATCAAACTAATCAGAGTGCGAATTATCCCAAAAAGATATTTTCATATAGAATCCATGAGATCTGAAATTTTGCAAAAATGATGTACGTGGATTTAATTAAAAATCACATACTAAAATCACTCTACAATTTATTTTATGCACAAGACAACTCCACTTTGGATGAAATTTGGATAGTAATTAAATCTCACTTCAATACATCATCTCAAATTTTTGTGAATTTTTAGAGCAACTATGTGGCAGATATCAATTCAATAGCACAGAATGGGTAAAATATGCAAAATTTCAGTTAGATAATTTTAGTTAATTATCCAAATATCACAAAAATATAATTAAATATCCATGAGGTATAGAACTAGTTGCTCAACATGAAAACATTTTTCATTGAATAAAAAGATGCACTACAGGTGTCCAAATTAATAGCCAAACATAGGAGTGTCTTTACAAATTCAAAAAACAAAATTACGAGAAAACTAAGCACAAGGATGAAATTGTAATTACAAAAACTTAACAAAACATATGTGCAAATTTTACATAAAATAAGGAAAGGCACCTTCTTCTTCCTCACGATGGGGGAGATGAACCCAAAGCGGCGACGGCGGCCGGCGGACGGTTCGGCCGCACGCGGCCACGTGAACGGCGAGGCGGCAGCGCCGCGAACGTGGTCGCGGCGGTGCTCGACGCTGGCAGAGAGGCGCGGGGGGGGCAATGGGTCGCCGGGCGCTGTGCTGCGGGATGCGGGCGGCTGGGACTCCTCGGCGGAGGGCTGGAGAGGGGAGGAGCAGCAGTGCGGGGGGGGGGGGGGGGGGGAGCGAGGCGGCCGGCGAGCTGCTCAAGGCCGAGGACGAGAGAGAGGGGCGGTCGGTGCCCGTCCTTGAAGGTGGGGGCGACGGTGCCGAGCCGCTCGTATTTTTTTATTTTTTAATTTGCTGCTGCAGGAACTATTTTTTTAGTTTTTTAAGTTTTTTTTAATTTTTTTTAAAACAGGAAAAAAATGTGGATATATACAAAAGAGGTAAAGGGGATGGTGAAGATGATGAACTAAACAAATGGGGATGTAATGATGGTGATATGACAAAAATTGCAAACAAAATAACAATGATGACAAATTGAGAAGAAAATACCTACGGTGGAAACGGTCGCCTATGATGTGCTCATGAGAGCACGGTCTTCGCTCGAATCGCCGCCACGCGATGAGCTCGAGCAGCGCGCGGTTGCGGCTGCGATGTTGGCCAAAAAGCCAACGGATCTCACCGGAGAGAGGGTTGTCGTCATTCGACCGCGGTTGTGTCGCTGTCACCGATTCAACTCTGGGAACTAGGCTCTCCTCACATAAAGATGGATCAAGTGCAAATTGAGGAGGATGGAATGTATATAAAGATGATGAAATGAGAAGTTATTAAAATGGTGGGAGGTTATTTTATTAATGGAGTTGAATGGGAGGTTTAAAAAATGGTGGGGTTGAATGGAGGGTGGTGGTAGAATGGAGTTGAATGGTGGTTATTGTAGAGAATGTAAAATAAATAAATAAATATAATAATGATATAAAGTGGACTACTTTAAATACAACAAAAATAAAGAAGGAAAAATAGTGGTGAATTTACAAGTGAATACATACAACATGTACATTTTTTTATTTGCTTTTCTAATATGTATTTTTTTATCTTTTTAATAAGAGATATTTACAAAGGAAAAATACAACAAAATACTACAATCAGAATACAATACAAGCATGATTTTTTTGTATTTTTATTAATTAGTAAAGATAAAACAAAAAATGAAGAAAGAATGAATATATACAATGTACATCTAGGTCCTAAAACCCAACTTTTACAAATGAGCTCTAATTTTAATGAAATCACTTCTGTTGGATAGATAATTTTTTAACTTGAACTTTAAAAGTGAGTTTGGTGAATTTGGATTTCATACGGAGCGGGAATTTGGCTTGGAAGTTTGTCTTTATGACTTTTTCCCTTTGGGATCTAGGAGCATTTATTTGAGGTAAAATTTGTTTTGTATTTTAGTATTTTTATATACATTGATATGAATACGTTGGAGAAAGATATAGCCAAAAAGGAGTTGAAATGAAATTATTAAAAATACATGAAGTTTTGGGCTATTTACGTGTGAGAAACTCCTTTGATTTTGCGGCTTTTTGTTATTAATTTATCTAATATACAATAATTAGTGTATTTTATTTACAGGAGTTATTTTGTTAATTTATTGATTTTATAGACATTTATTTGAAACTTTACTCAAGGATTTTACTAAGAGCAAGATATTAAGATGATGAATCGTGGATTCATCACCCCCCCTATACTTAAACTTTGCTAGTCCTCGAGCAAATAAAGAATGAATAAGTTGAGTTAACCCTTGACGGTGCATGTGAATACAAGACTTGATCCATTCAAGAACTCTCGGTTTTAGAGATCCTAAAATTCTAAGCTGAACCAAGCTCTAGTCAAAAGGTATCCAACTTCCCTAATCATCAGACTCTCTTTGTCTACATATATAGTAGGGATATGACTTTAAGTGCTAACCGCAGTTACAAGAGTAGAGTCGCAACGTCACCCAAAGTTCCAGTCCACGAGACTCTCCTAAGGACCTGGTCCTCAACACTAGGGAATAAACCATTTCTTGCATCCAATCCATCGTCTCTTTAGTTGTTAGACTTGAAAGGGTAGATGGAAGGACAGTTGATGGAGAGCATAGGATTGTGTCAAGAGAAGTTGGAGCCGTCTGCACTTGTTTTCCTGGGAGTACACTGGGGTGTGTCGTTTTTGAGTATCTATTATACCTTCTACACCCAGACTTGTAGCATTTACGATGCAGAGCCTTTTTTTGGTGCAAGCCCGACTCCTGGTCCTAATAGCGGTGGTCCAAGTGGACACTTTGAAATGGTTGGGAGCGCTCGCCTTTGGTAGAAGCTCTTTTGATAATTGACTTTGTGGAATGAGAGCTTTTCTTTGACATTTCATTGCTTTGTAGTATTTTTGGCTAGCTCTACTGCTTTTACCAAGAGTTGGCGCACACTGATCAACCTTTTTTATTTTATCACACCCTGGCACATAGGTAAATGTCAAGAGATAGTACAAGAACCATGTTCTCATACTGACTAAAGATGCTGACACTCAGGTTTCATGAAGCCTTCATTGATTTTATCCCATCCTCAAGCATCATTAAATCAAGTCCAAACTCAAATCCCTCATTCCAGATCCTCAAGTGAAATTTCAACTCATCTCATCATAACTGCAGTCGTGTGTGTGAAGTGCTGATCATATTCTTAAGGTAGAGACTAAGCATGCAATATAGCACACAAATCTTTCAAACTAGGGAAATGTGAATAATTAAGTCCAAGACCCTAATGACTAAGGCTGGTTAACTCAAAATCTCAAGTCCTCATAAACCAAGTGTTCTTGAACATCACTAGTCTTGTGTGAAAGTGAATTGTATCAGGGATTAAACCAACTTATTAGTTAGTTTTTTTATTATTTTTTTAGGTTTAGAAAAGTTTTTTTTCAAAAAGTTTTTTTTCACAAAGTTTTTTTTACAAACAAAGGCAAAGAAGAGATTTTTTGTTAGAAAAAGGTTTGTTCTTTTTTTCAAGAGTTTTTTTTAGAAACAAAGGAAAAGAAGAAAGTTTTTTTTAAAAAAGTTGTGCTCTCTTCTTCTTTTTTTGAATAAGATAAGTAAATAAGAAAGGACTTCTTTTTTTGAAAATATTTTTTTAAAAGCAAATAAGGATTTTTTTAAAAAAATAGTTTTTTAAGAGATTTTTTTGTTTTGAAAAGTTTTTTTACCCACCCCATAATTATTGTATAATATATACAAAAATACATGAAAGGACGAGCTATGGGTAAAGTATATATGTAATATATACACGCCCCCTATACTTAGCATGTACTATGTCCTCAGAGCACAAGAAGCGAGAAAAATACATAGCTCGTGCTAAGCGTAGGATGGCTAAAATAATAAATAGTATAGAAGTCGATCCGCCCCCCTATACTTAGGCTCTAGTCAGCCTAAGTGTAGAAGAAGAGCAAAAATGGGGCGGACGAGGTCAAGAGGAGAAATGGATGAGTATATACACATGGCGAGCATCGGCTCCCCCTATACTTAGGATCTTGGTAAGCCTAAGTATAGGACAAGAGTAAGTGTGAGAATTGATGTGATCTGGAGAATATACAAAGAATGGAGAATGTACAAGAAGAATGAATCTTCTAAGATGTTGAATCTTGATGCTGCATCTTCATGAAGAGTAATAAGATGTATCTGCTCTGTGCTCGCTCTGAATGAAGTTGATGACCTCGACTTGGACTAACTGCTCTTTTGAATCAATAAAATGCTTCAACAGTTGTCCATTTACTACATGAGACTGTGCACCATCTGTGAGATCAGCTATCTCTACACTTCCATTCTCGTGCACTTTCTTAACAACAAAGGGACCCGTCCATTTAGATTTGAGCTTCCCATGGAACATCTTCAACCTGGCATTGAACAACCATACCTTTTGTCCAGGGACAAAGTCTTTGCACCTAATGTGCTGATCATGCCATCTCTTTACTTTGTCCTTATAAATCAAACTGTTGCCATATGCCCTGTTTCGGATTTCCACGGGCTCGATCAATTTCAAGTCTCGACAAAGCTTCCCTAGGTGACAACTCCAATTAATCTTCTTATTTGCCCATTCGGATTTATGAATCAATTCTGCGGGCAAATGACATGGCTTGCCATAGATCATTCTAAATGGTGAAGTACCCAATGGTGTCTTGTAGGTTGTCCTATAGGCCCACAGAACTTGGTCTAAGAGCTGAGACCGGTTCTTCCTATCGGGACGAACCAAATTCTGCAAAATACTCTTCACATCTCTGTTCGAAACCTCTGCCATGCCGTTGGACTGTGGGTGGTAAGGACTAGTAACTCTATGCTCAAATCCATGGTCCTTAGCTAAAGATCTCATATCTCAGTTCACAAAATGGCTACCCCCATCAGATATCAAAACTTTTGGCAACCCGAACCTAGCAATATATGGTCTCTCACAAACTTACAGACATTCTTGCTGTCTGTGGTTTGGGTTGGGATAGCCTCCACCCACCTAGATAGGTAGTCAACCGCCAACAATATGTACTCATGTCCTTGGCTGTTGGGAAAGGGACCCATAAAATCTATGCCCCATACATCAAAAACATCACAAATAATCATCGGTTGCATGGGCATCTCATCTCTCTGTCCAACTGTCCCTCCCATCCTTTGACAAATCGGTCACGACCGCAGAAAATCAATAGCATCTCTAAACAAGGTCGGCCAATATAATCCACATTGCAGTACTTTGTGAGTGGTTCTCTTTCCCGAATGGTGTCCTCCAGCCTCAAGTGAATGAAAATATGTGAGGACACTCTGGTATTCCTTCTGAGGAATACACCTTCTCCAAACACAATCCGGTCCTTCGAAGAAAAGGAAAGGATCGTCCCAGTGGTATCTCCTCGAATCTGACTTCAGTCGATGAATGTTTCTCCTAGTCCAACCGTGGGGAACCTGCTTGGAGACAAGATAGTTCACCATGTTGGCATACCACGGGAGTGAGTCAATAACACAAATTGACTCATCTGGAAAGGTCTCTCTAATCCACTCATAATCAAGAGAATCCTTAAGTTCAATCCGAGAAAGGTGATCAGCCACAACATTCTTCACTCCAGGTTTATCTTTTATCTCCAAATCAAATTCCTGGAGGAGTAAAATCCACCTAAGAAGACGCACCTTCGCGTCCTTCTTTTCCATTAAGTATCGAATGGCTGTTTGATCTGTGTAAATTGTCACCTTAGAGCCCAAAATATATGATCTGAACTTCTCGAGGGCCCATACTACCGCGAGCATTTCCTTTTCAGTAAATGTATAATTTTTCTGTGTAGGATCTAATAATTTGCTCGCATAGTGAATCGCAAATGGAATCCCCTCTCGTTGTTGTCCTAACACAGCTCCTATAGAGAAATCTGAAGCATCAGCCATGATCTCAAAGGGGAGAGACCAGTCAGGAGCTTGTAGGATAGGTGAGGCACAGATCTTCCTCTTCAAGAGCTCAAAGGCCTCCAGACACCTATGATCTACAACGAACTCTGTGTCTTTCCCTAAGAGCCCAGTCAGTGGGTGGGCGATCTTTGAAAAATCCTGAATGAATCTTCTATAGAATCCAACATACCCTAAGAATGACCGCACTGACTTCACGTTGGTAGGTGGATCGAGTTTCTTGATCACCTCCACCTTGGCAGGGTCAACCTCCATTCCCCTTTTGGAGATGACATGCCCCAACACGATACCCTCCGTCACCATAAAGTGACTCTTCTCTCAGGAGAGTACCAGATTCACCTCTCTACACCTCGTGAGAACTCGGTCCAAGTGCGCTAAACATGTATCAAAAGAATCACCATGGACCGAGAAGTCATCCATGAACAGTTCCAGGAAATCTCCCACCATCTCGACAAATATGGTTATCATGCACCGCTGAAATGTACCCGGAGCATTGTAGAGCCCGAATGGCATGCGCCTGAAAGCATAAGTACCGAATGGGCAAGTGAATGTAGTCTTTTCCTGGTTCTCAGGGGATATGGCCACCAAGTTTTAGCATGAGTACCCATCAAGAAAACAGAAGAACTCTTTCCCTGCGAGTCTCTCCAAGATTTGATCAATAAACGGTAAGGGAAAGTGATCTTTCTTGGTCACAGCATTCAGGCGCCTGTAGTCAACACAGACATGCCACGACGTAGGTACTCGTGTAGCGATCTCTACCCCCTCCTCGTTGGTGACCATCTGAATTCCCGACTTCTTCGGGACAGCATGAAGCGAGGCCACCCACTTGGAGTCAGAAATAGGGTATATAAACCCTGCTTTGCATTATTTCTCAATCTCTTTCTTCACCACTTCATGTAGATTGTGGTTAAGTCTCCTTTGGAACTCACGGGAAGGTCTCACATTATCCTTAGTAAAAATGTGGTGCGAGCAGAGAGCGGGGTTGATCCCTACGAGATCCGACATTGTCCAGCCTATTGCTTTGTGGTTCCTCTCTAAGACTTCTAACAACCTAGACTCCTGTTCTAAAGTCAAGTCTGAGCTAATGATCACATGATATATCTCTTTGGGTCCCGCAAGAAAGGCATACTTGAGTGTAGGAGGTAGTGATTTCAATTCTGGCAATGTGGTATCATCAAGCAAATCTGGTTGAACTGAATCTGAATCTGGTTTCGTGCTGCATGAAGGTGGGCTAAGCTGAGTAGTACTCGCCACCAACTCAGAAGTAAGGGGAGTCGGATCGCCAAAGAAACGCGGTAGTTCGGCCAAAGCCACGTCCGACTCATCATCTATGTCCCATGATCATTCTGAAGGGGATGGAACTGACAGATCCAGATGGATCTCTGTGTCATCATGGGAATAGGTCGATGCATCTCCCACAAGATCAGACAACACCTGGCAAACTGCATCATCCACTATGTCGTTTCTAGATGAAAGGGACTCGCTCTGTCCTGAAGGAATCTGTCCCCAAATCCCAACTGTGCTAATCAAACTACAGTCTGCCTCTGAAGATGAGTACTCTGTGCTACTCTCTGAATCATCGCTGACACTTAGTTTGCTTCATCTCAAGGTTCACTTCTCCGCCTGGAGAAAGGAACTTCATCATTCCCGTACCATAATCGAAAACTGCGCCTGCAGTCCTAAGGAATGGCCACCCGAGAATAATCTAAGATTCTCTCCGATGACTGGGGGTCTCCATGTCCAAGACTGTGAAGTCAACCTGATAGTTTTTCCCCTCAATCGAGATAACGACGTTATTCACTTCTCCCTTAGGTCTCTTCACTGAACGATCAGCGAATTGGAGTAAAGCTCTAGATTTGCGAAGTAGTCCCAACTCCAATTTCTGATATAATGCTAATGGAAGTAAGTTGACCGAAGAACCGTTATCTAAGAGTGTGTGTGCAAACGCAATGTCGTCAATACGACTCTCCACATAGTGAGCACCCATGTCTCTCTTTTTCCTAGGCAAAGTCTGATTCTTGGGACAATAGGTTGTGGCTACTGATAAGACATGTGTCTTTATATTTCGGTTATCTTTCTTCCTGCTAACCCTTGTAGGTGTGCATCTCACCTTAAGGTATTTTTGGAATGCAGGATGGTTAGCCACATATTCATCAAATGGCACCTTTACAGTGATGTTCTCTTTACAAAATCGTGATATATCGGGGTCATCTTTCTGAATCTTTTTGATGTGCTGTCCTGCCGTAAGAGCACGGGGGAAAGGGATTGAAGCTAGGGAAATAGAGGATGAAGAGTCTGAATCATGAAATGAAAGATCATTCTTAGCATTAACTGAAACAGAGTTCTTCGTACATGAATCTTTTTGATGCAACATGGGATCAGAATCAAAACTATCTACTAAAGGTTGTGGAATAGAAGCTGGAGTGGTATCTGCCACAACCGGAGATGCAAGGTCCTCCGTAGAATCAGAAGTGGATCCATGCTGCCGATGCTGCATAAGTGCTCTCCTCCTCCTCTCGGCTCCCTGAGTAGGTATCCTCGAATGATGTTGATGGAGTTCCGAAAGATGATGCCTCTCCTCCTCGTCCTCTGAAGACTCCTCGAGTAGAGCTCTAGAGATGCCCCTCCCGTTATCCCTTGCCCAGTCAGGTACGGTCACGGTCCTTCCGCTCCTGAGTGACATGTGGTTAGTCGCGTCACACGAAAGAATCTCATGTTCAGATCTAAGAGATGTTGAATAGTAGACCTGACCAAAATGCTGCTGAGAACCAGATCGGTTCAGGCTATTGGGGTTAGCCTGAACTTGGGTTGGGATAGAGGTAGAGGGTGCAGTCTGCTCGTCTTGCCATCTGGACAGGCGGTTGACATCCACCCGTAAGTCATGAATCTCATTCATGTAGGAACGTAGCTCGTCGAGTATCTGCTGCTGAATATCCAGGGGACTAGACGAAGAAGGAAGTGGATAAGGTTGGGAAGAAGAATGGGAAGACTGGCCCTGCTGGCCAGAGTACTGCCTCTGCTATTGTTGTTGGGGTTGCGGGCCCTACTGGCCCGTCTGGTAATGGCCCTGTCGGCCATACTGCTGGTACTGCTGTTGTTGCTGCTGAGGTGGCTGAAATCCAGGGCTCTGCTGTAAAGGAGGTGGTGCGGAGGTGAATGCGGTGTTGTGAAAGGTCAGGGGACGCTAGTAGGTCTGTCGGTCTCCCATACTTCCCTGCTAATGGAGGATCCTCATGAACTGTCTCTGCTAATGGAGGTGACTGCTGGAAAGAATGGGTGTAGGATTGGTCCTGCTCCCACGGTTCGGGTTGCCCTGACACCAACTGCTCCTGAATATGGTGAACTCGGTATACGGGAGTAGAGAGTGCAGACACGGCAGGTATCTTTATCTTAGATACCCTATCAGTCAACTCCTCCATTTGTTTGGAATCTTGGAGACACTCCGTTCCAATTCATCAATTCTCCGGTCAATTCTCTCGACTACAGTAAGCTTATCAGCAAGGAGTCCCATGCTAGGGATCACGTCTTGAGAGAGATCGACTACAGCTAATTTTTCCCCTTCCAATTGAGAGTGAACTGGGGGATGGTGTATAGGTCCTGCTGGCCATCTGTGAGCAGCTAGTTTCAGCCATCTGCTCGAATACCCTCCAAACGGTATCCGCTCCTCGTGATGTATAACTGCCTCCACAAGCAGCGCTCACTAAACCCTACATCTCAGGGTTGAGACCAGTGAAGAATGATTGGACCAAGATGTTGCCATCTAGTCCATGACAGGGGCACTTCTGCAAGATGTCCTTGAATCTTTCCCAAGTATCACAAAAGGCTTCATGGGGTAATTGGGAAAAACTCATAATATGCGTCCTCATCATGTTAGTTCTACTCAACGGGTAGAACTTCAATAGGAATAGATCCTTGAACTGGGCATAAGTGGTGACAGTGATTCCAAGATTCTTCACCCAGGAACCGGCTTTTCCACCCAAGGCAAATGGAAGGGCTTTGAGCCTAATATAATCCTGGCTAACATTATTATGTTTGAGGTTGGCACAGATGAGCTCAAAGTCTCTTAGAAATGCATATGGCTCCTTAGATGCATTCCCATCAAAGTGTGGCAGCTGGTTCAGAAAATGCGGCTTCAAACTCAAAATCAACATTGGGTTCGGCCGGGACTCAAGTAATTCCGAATTTGATATTGTCCGGGTTATATGCCGCATCCATTGGTGGTTCGACCCCAACATTTAATTATCCTAACTGAGCTCTTTGTAATGCGTGTGGCTGCTCAGATGCAGCTAATCTGGCAAGTATCATTCTCATTGGGTCTTCTTGGTTCTCTTCTTCATCTTCTTTCTTCTTTGGAGGTATTTTTCTTGTGTCTTCTTTAGGTCCTGAATCAGCAATGTGTTCTGGATTAGAAGAGAATTTATGAATCATGATATTCTCATCGAGGCGAAGGTCTTCCTCGGTGAGGTGGGAAGAGAGAAAGGGAATGGTTTGAGAGTAAACCATCCCGAGAGTGGTTGATCCTAGGCTCAAGAGGGTCATGAGTCTAGGTTGGTCCAAGTTACGCATGGACCTGTGAAGACATACTTCTTGGAGGGTTCAACGGGAGATTCGTAAAGTCTGAATAAATATCCCCCCCAATCAGTCATCTTCGATGTCAAAGAACCTATTAGATTACGATATTCAATGAGGTACTAGTTCTACGGTGCACGTAAATGTGCGGAGTAAACGCACACAATACAAACATAATCCAAACCCTCAGTTTCACCAACTCAACACGTGATGGCCATAAGAGTTCGGACGAATTATCTTATCAATAGTTGGTGAGAAATACAATCTTGGAAAGATTAACGAGCTATTAGGTGCCCATATTTTTCCTACAGACTGACCCGGTTCTTATGACTAGTTTGGCCTACTTTTAGCCAGTATAGGAGTAAGTACAGGCCGAAGCTCGTTCCTTGAGGACTAAAGCGCTCTCTAAACCTCCCACTCTGCTAAGGAAGTCCAGACCATATAAATACGGCTACCCGTATTCCTCACTGAAAAGTAGCTAATCGCCTAAAAATAAAGAACCAGTACTAAGTAAGAAATCCTGGCTCGGCTCTATCCTAGGGTCGTCTCTCTCTCACTTGCAAGTAAAACAAACAATGAGGAGTTTATACACCCAAGAACAAGGGTTCTTTTTATTCCAATTTTTTTAAATCGACCTGCTCAATTCAGTCCCAATTTTAGAGTCAGGTTATCACTTGAATTTTATATGAACACACAAGCACATCTACCGTTCAGTCCCAATTTCCTTTTGACCTTAAATTGTAAAACAAGAGGGGGATCGGAAATCAGAATGCAAACGAGAAACTATGATGCATGCTCAGAAGAAATTATACTTACAGTGAATCCCAGCACTCTCAATGCATTATGCAGAACATAATTTGTAAATTTTACACTAAATGCATGCAGATCGAGAACCTAAACAATATACTATTAGCGGGGAAGAATTGATTTAATTTTGAGCTAAGTAATACGTGCTTACGTTCGTCTCATTATGAATCTTATAAGATATGTGAATCTTCTAAGATATGTGTGGGCCAAACTTACGATGGGCACAAAACAAATTTGAATCTATACTACTGTGTACCTAATCCTTAATTCGCCACTCAAGTCGAGCCCCGCCCTTACCGGAAAGTGAAACATGTTTCGACACACCACAAATAATGTCCAAGTTTTTTTACACGCGTGAGCTCTCAAACAAGAGATGCTATAAATGAGCAAGCTATCTAAATAATTACAACAATTTACAAAATTTCTCTCGAAGATAAATTAGATCTCCTCGCTCTTCAACAGTCGGCACGCATCGCATCTGTCGACCTCCGATGCACTCCAAGTCCACCGGGCCCTCGCAAGGAAAATAAGATTTATATTAGAGAGATAAAAATAAAATATATACAAAAATAAGAAGAAAAATAACTAAGAGGAAAATGCAATAAATACAAGGTGGTTCGGGGGTCAGACTACCCGAGTAAGTGAAAACTAAATCCAAATTTTTAAATTAATCCCTAAGCCGTTTGCCTCCCCGGCAACGGCACCATCTGATGAGTCGCTAAATATGATAAATAATTCATGCACGTTGTAATATGTGTACTTAGCAATCCAGTCAGAACCGAGAGAAAATCTCCGTGAAGAGAGTCTCGGCTTAATTTATATCCCAGGCAAGTTCGGGGCCGAACATAGGGAGGCAAAGGAACAACTTCGGATTTAATTCAAAAATTATTTTTTAGATTTCCAAGCGGTATTTTTTTTAGATTTTTTTACGAAAATGAAATGCCAATGCAAGATGCGGTTGAATTAATTCCCTAAGGAAGCATACAACTTAGCCAAATTAATTTTAATATGAAATTAATCCAATTTAGCCAAATTATATCTTTCCTAGAATGCTAATCCAGTGATGAATGCAAGACATATTTTTTGGAATTTTAAGAATTAAAATGCAACAACTAAAAATGCATACTTTCTATGGATTTTTTCGCAATTTTTCACACAAACAGTAAGCAAAATTATGAAAAATTTACTAGAATATAAACATGATGCAATGAGACTACAGTAATTTTTTGGAATTTTTTGACAAAATATGAATTTTTTATGGATTTTTAATGAAAATAGAGCAACAGGCGAGTAAATAATTTTTTGAATTTTTTGACAAAATATGAATTTTTTATGGATTTTTTAATGAAAACAGAGAAACAGGTGAGTAAATAATTTCTAATAAATCCACATTATCAAACTAATCAGAGTGCAAATTATTCCAAAAAGATATTTTCATATAGAATCCATGAGATCTGAAATTTCACAAAAAGATGTATGTGGATTTAATTAAAAGTCAAATACTAAAATCACTCTATAATTTATTTTATGCACAAGACAACTCCACTTTGGATGAAATTTGGAAAGTAATTAAATCTCACTTCATTACATCATCTTAAATTTTTGTGGAATTTTTAGAGCAAATATGTGGCAGAATTCAATTTAATAGCACAGAATGGGTAAAATATGCAAAATTACAGTTAGACAATTTTAATTAACTATCCAAATATCACAAAAATATAATTAAATATCCGTGAGGTATAGAACTAGTTGCTCAACATGAAAACATTTTTCATTTATAAAAAGATGCACTACAAGTGTCCAAATTAATAGCCAAACATAGGGGTGTCTTTACAAATTCAGAAAACAAAATTACGAGAAAACTAAGCACGGGGATGAAATTGTAATTACAAAAACTTAAAAAACATATGTGCAATTTTTACATACAATAAGGAAAGGCACCTTCTTCTTCCTCACGATGGGGGAGATGAACCCAAAGCGGCGACGGCGACCGGTGGACGGTTCGGCCGCGCGCGGCCGCAAGAACGGCGAGGCGGCGGCGCCGCGCACGTGGTCGTGGCGGCGCTCGAGAGGTGCGGGGAAGGGGGCGAGGTGGGCGGCGAGCTGCTCAAGGCCGAGGGTGAGAGAGAGGGGTAGCCGGCGCCTGTCCTTGAAGGTGGGTGCGGTGGCGCCGAGCCGCTCCTATTTTTTATTTTTTAATTTGCTGCTGCTGGAACTATTTTTTTATTTTTTTTATTTTTTTTAATTTCCTTTTAAAATAGGAAAAAAAATTGGATATATACAAAAGAGGTAAAGGGGATGGTGAAGATGATGAACTAAACAAATGGGGATGTAATGATGGTGATATGATAAAAATTGCAAACAAAATAACAATGATGATAAAATAAGAAGAAAATACCTATGGTTGAAACGGTCGCCTATGATGTGACTCACGAGAGCACGATCTTCGCTCGAATCGCCGGCGCGCGACGAGCTCGAGCAGCGCGCGATTGCGGCTGCGATGTTGGCCAAAAAGCCAACGGATCTCACCGGAGAGAGGGCTGTCGTCGCTCGACTGGATTTGTGTCGATGTCACCGATTCAACTTTGGGAACTAGGCTCTCCTCACATAAAGATGGATCAAGTGCAAATTGAGGAGGATGGAATGTATATAAAGATGATGAAATGAGAAGTTATTCGGGAGGTTATTTTATTAATAGAGTTGAATGGGAGGTTTAAAAAATGGTGGGGTTCAACGGAGGTTGGTGGTAGAATGGAGTTGAATGGTGGTTATTGTAGAGAACGTAAAATAAATAAATAAATAAAATAATGATATAAAGTGGGCTACTTTAAATACAACAAAAATAAAGAAGGAAAAATAGTGGTGAATTTACAAGTAAATACATACAACATGTACATTTTTTATTTGCTTTTCTAATATGTACTTTTTTGCCTTTTAATAAGAGATATTTACAGCGGAAAAAATACAACAAAATACTACAATCAAAATACAATACATGCATGACTTCTTGTATTTTTAGTAATTAGTAAAGATAAAATAAAAAATGAAGAAAGAATGAATATATAGAATGTACATCTAGGTCCCAAAACCCAGCTTTTGCAAATGAGCTCCGATTTTAATGAAATCACTTCCGTTGGATAGATAATTTTCTAACTTGAACTTTAAAAGTGAGTTTGGTGAATTTGGAGTTCATACGGAGCAGAAACTTGGCTTGGAAGTTGGTCTTTATGGCTTTTTCCCTTTGGGATCTAGGAGCATTTGTTTGAGGTAAAATTTGTTTTTTATTTTTGTATTTTTGTATACATTGATATGAACACGTTGGAGAAAGAATTAGCCAAAAAGGGATTGAATTGAAATTATTAAAAATACATGAAGTTTTGGGCTATTTACATGTGAGAAACTCCTTTGATTTTGCGGCTTTTTATTGTTAATTTATTTTTTACAGTCTAATATACAATAATTAGTATATTTTATGTACAAGAGTCATTTTGTTAATTTATTGATTTTATGGACATTTATTTGAACCTTTACTCAAGGATTTTGCTAAGAGAAAGATATTAAGATGATGAATTGTGGATTCATCATGAATCTTCTGAACTGAGGGATAACACTGCAAATTGTCATCCTCACGTGAGTTGGGTCACATGGGAGGGCGTTGTAGATCGGTTGGCGGACAAGAGTCGCCTCTATCTTGATCTGATAGTTGTAGACTTTCCACATATTCGCTCCTTGGGCCTTGATAGTTAGGGTTGTTCACGGGGTGGGTACCCGGCCCTTTTGATCACGACCCACCCCAACCCATCACTATTGGGTCATGGGTTGCTCTGACCCATTTCAATGGGTACCCAGATCAATTGGGTACCCATATTAGTCTGAGCGGGTCACGGATACCCGCACGTACCCGTTGATTGATCGCTTCCAAAAAATGATCTCATTTCCTTCTTTCAGTCATTTAAAATCATTCTATTTCGGAAGTTCCAAAATCTCACATTAGCTTTATTGATTTTTCTAAAATTATTATTGCAGTCATTGTTCACAATGCATCTTAGGAAACTAGAATTTTAATATGAAGGTTCAAGCACAATTTTCTATTGTAATTTTGAAAAGACGTGTTTACATCAACATCGTAACTTCTCAGTTGCATTTACAATCAACAATGAGAAAAATATCCTCAACTCTAAAACCCCACAAAATCTATAAAGAGAGATCAATGCATGTGCCTTATAAGCTACGCTATCATATTATAATCTCTGCACTCGTCATATCAGAACCGTTAGCTTTACATTGCAAAAAAAGATACATATCTCCGATGTAAGTTAAAAACATCAATAAAATCAGAGGTTGTAAGGGGGATCGTCAGATCAAGATTGCTTATAGGTCATGTGTGTCTTTGCGACAGCATAGAGGTGAGGTGGAAGAACCTAAAAAGCGATGAAGCAAAGATTTGGTTGGGATGCGGGATGATTTAGCGGAGCGATGGAGCGAGGCTGCACAAAGATCTGTCAGAGGGACGTAGGAGGCGCATGACATGGAGCAGAGCTATGCGGGATCTGGTGGAGTGGCACGGGAGGATGTGGGGCATACAACATGGGCTGTGTAGAAGCTGGTGTAGGTTAGAAATGAGGATAAAGTGTTGTAAGCAAGTCCTAGCGGTAGCCGTGAACAAATGCAAATCAGGAGCATCCCAGGGATGGGCATTCCAGCAAGCTTCCGACCCAACCAGATACCCGGCTCACCCCATGGATATTCCACCGAGTAGCAATGGTTTAATGGGTTTAATGGGTCAACTGAGTATGCGAGCTTGCTCTGGACTATTTTCACGAGTACCCATACATTTAGGGTTAAAATAACCGAGTCGGAGCGGATACCCATTTGACCCCAAGTAAATTGAACACCCCTACTTGATACAGGAGGATCATATGGTTGAGGACTGAGATGCAGTGAGCAGTTAGATGGATTCCTGATGTTTAATCGGAGGGCAGCTGTCAAAGACCTCTTGGGCATTCTGGTGTGCTCAAATATGGATGTTGTGGTTGTTACTTCAGATGGAATCAAAGATCACGATGGAATCTTAGCCCCTTAGAATTGATGATAACTATAGGGTAAGCCCCCGCTGCAATAGACTCTGCAGTAGGGGCTGGAGCCGCTCGATCTTGATCGAGCGGTTCGCATGGATTTGCACGATAGGGCCCCATAAAAAGTGCAAATCCCTGCAAATCACTCGATCAAGATCGAGCAGCTCCAGCCCCTACTGTAGAGTCTGCTCCAGCAGGGGATGCAGCAGAGGATCCTTTCACATAGGGGAATGGGTCTCTTTCTCTTCATCTCTAGACTCCAATGATCAGTTCGATAAGGGGGTTAGCATTGTGGTTGCAGTGGTGCTTCAATGGTCAAGGGAGACGCCCCTCTTTTTCTTTGACTCCAAGTGCAAGGGATGGGGTTTTGATGCTCCCCTTTTGGTGATTGGGTTCCTTAAGGCAAAAGAGGAGACTTGAGGGGAGAACCTTGGTCTGGAGTTATGTACAACAAAAGGATTATTAAGCGTGAGGTCATGTGCATCAATGGGGAAGAGGAATGATTATCTCGAGCCATGAATTAGCCGAAGGTGGGAGATTGTAGAGGAGAGAATAGAACGTGGATGGATGAAGGAGGTTATGGTGACTGTCAGAGGTTGGTGACTTGGTTAAAGAACGAGGCTGTGAAGAACAGGGGAATGAAGAGGGATGCATGGGGTTGACGAAGAACTCGAAGATGAAAAAAGAAGAGATGGAGAAGAAATGTGGAATATTTATCTGGGAGTTTACCCGAGATCGGGAGAGAAGCTCTCGATTATAGTGTCATCTCAAAGTCTAGCGAAGGGGGACTGACTCTATGCTTGTCTCTTGGGAGAGGAAGCAACACGGCCGAGGTGGTCGTGGATCACACATGGGAGAGGATTTGTTGTAACCAGCCTCAGATCTCCTGCTACCTCTCTCTCTCTCTCGACTTGGATGGTGGTGGATAAAGGATGGTTGGAGATCAACCATAAGTTTAGGTAGGAGGGATTGAGCCTTCAGTGGCTGCAATATGTAGAGATAGAGAGGAGTGGATAAGGGATAGAATTGGTTGGGGAGTAGAAGAGATGGAGGTTGCTGGTTGTTGGCTTTGTTGGGGAGACAGAATTAGGAGGACGGTTTTTGCAGGCAAGGGATCGATCGATGGGTGGTTGCATTCTTGAAAAATCGAAGAGGATTGGGTTTGGCTAGAGGTCCGATGATGGAGAGTTAGTTGGTTATCAGGTGAGTTTGAGAGGAATGCTACATCAATGGGTTCTGGAGGTTAGAGGCATAGAGATGTGGGTTTAGGTGAAGACGACAAGAGTGGTTTCGAGTAGGGGAATTAGAAAAGGAATTATGAGTACAATCGTTCAGAGGTTTGGTGATGAAGTTGAGATATTAGGTTGGCTGGATTGGTTGTTAGGGAAGGATAAAGGAGGTGATAGCGGTTGTGGCTTCGGCCGTTGGAGATCGACAGACGAGGAGGCGTAGCAGAGATTGGATAAGTATAAGGGAGACATTGAAGGTTGAAAGGTGGTAGGAGATGGTCTTTGGTCGTTGGGGCAAGGCGTTTGGAGGTATAAGATAAAAGGCAACAATTGTTAGATCATGCGAGATCCAACGACGGGGACGAGTCACATGAAACTCTGAGGGGCATGTGAGGGAGTGCTTGGAGCAGGATGACCATTGGATCCTAAATGAATGTCTTGGATGAGTGGCGATGGCGGACAAAAGCTCGTTGACTGGTGAGGGTGGTTGATCAGGAACCTGAGGTGGCCCAATGAGGGTGAGACATGCCCGCTTTGATTTTGAAAAGAAGTATGAAATGCAAAGATAAATGGATAAAACTAGAAAATGACCTCCAATGCAAAAATATCAATAAAAATGTGTATATAAATACATTCTACAATGTTCATGAAGGAATCAAACGTAAACATAGTCAATTGTGCACGATATGAAGTTTTGGTGATTTTTATGTATATAAAATATCAATTTTTTAGTTTTTTAAATTTTTTGTGGACAATAAACGCATGCAAAAATCAACATGATATAGAATAATACAATGGACACGAATGTTTTTTAAATTTATACGCAGTCAAGAAAATGTCAAAATAAATTAGCGATGTGAATTATTTACAGATGAATACATTAGTGTGATTAAGTCAGGATCTCTCTTTTTTCGACCTTTTTTATATTTTTAGATTTTTACATTTATGTAGTTATTTAGAAAATAAGATGAAATAAAGAAATGAAAAAGAAATAAATCACAAAGAGTTAAAAATGTACATAAATTAATAAGTGAAAAGTCAGTCAATATGTATGTACAATGTACATTTGGTCCCAAAAACCCAACATTCACAAATGAACTTCGATTCTTTTGAATTTTATCTTGACTTGTAGATAGTTGAATGTGTATTAATTCAAAAGTAAGTAGAATGAAATTGGACATTATATGCAAGAGACATCAGCTTTTACGGCTTTCCAGACTGGATATTGGGTTTGGATTGGTTTATTTCACATATATACATGTTGATATTTTGTTAGGATTTTTCATTGATTAGTATTAGTAATCTGTACACAACAGAATTGGTTTCATGTCGATTGGAGTTAGTGTAAATTAATTAAAAATGGGTGAATCTTGGTGAATATTTACAAGTGAATATGAATGTAGAATGAAAGATTAATTTATGCAAACTGCTTACAAGTGTATGAATGTTAATTATGAGTTACAAACACATGAATGCATACAATTACTAAGGATGAAGCTCTATTTTAAGCTAATTATAGTGATGAATCACTTGTTTACCACTTCATCAATGGGGAAGTTATGTGGGGTAGAAAGGGAAGCTATGGGATGTTGGATGCGAGGTGATTGAGTCGTCGGATCGAATGGATTTGGAGAGGTTGGTATCAGATATGATAATCACGTAAAGGAGGGGTTGTGTTGGGTTCTAACGATGGTGGTTACAAGTATTTATGACTTGGGTTGTTACGAACCAAATAGATGAGATTTGGGTTAGGTTTAGGATTTAGAGGAGATCAGGGTTTCGTGAGTTTGGCGATTATTAGTTTGTTGGGTTACTGTTTGGTAGGAATAAGAGAATAAAATGAAATAATGATAAGTCTAGGTTTGTATATTAAGATTAGGGAGGGGTGGTAGTGTTGACTAGGTCAGTCAATAAAGATCGAGCTCTGATTGGCTAGGGTAGTGAGGTAATGATGTGTTGACCGCGATTGGGTGTGTTCACTGAGTGGTTGAGGTGGCTTGTATAGGAACGAATAAGAATATGACATATGGTGTTGACCTAGACCAAAGCATATGGACTGTAACTAAAAATTATTTAAAAATATGAAATTATATATAACTCAAAAGTGATGAACACAAAACTTGTAGTTCTTGAACGGATATAAAAAACACGTAAAGGACTCAAATGCAACCATAATTAATAATGAAAGTTATAAAATATTTTATATATTATGTTTTGTTTTGTTTTTGTTTTTTATATACGACTAATGTATGTGAAAATCAAGTACATGGAACATGGATGTAAATTTTTTGGATTTTGTTTGATTAAGAAAATGTCAAAATAAATTGGTTAAGTTAATTATGTGTAGATGAACAAGCCAAATACAATAGGTCAGAAATGATTTTTTATCGGATTTTTTATTTTTGATTTTTTTATTATACACCATTATTTAAAACATGAGATGAAATAAAAGAGGTGAAAATGATATCAAAAAAGTTAAATATGTACATAAATAATGAGATGAAATTAGTTGGTTCTTGTAGAATGTAAAGTAATGTCTCAAAATTGAATTTTTGCAAATGAGAATTTATTCCTTTGAATTGTTTTTGTTTTGCAAATAATTTAATTTGCTTCAATTCAAAGATGATGAGGGTTTGATCGAGACACTATGTAGGAAAGTTATGCAGCATTAAGGCCTTTTGTTGGGAAAATTAGGGTTTGGATTCTTCTATAATTTTTAAAGGTTACTATTTTTTTGGTATTTCTATAGAGTGAGGTTATCATACATAATGGACTTGATTTCATGTGAATTGTATTTATTTTGCATTTCTTAAAAACATTAGAAGATTGTACATTGTATGGACATTCATTTCAACACATATCTCTCATCATTTTATATGAATTTTCTATTGATTTTTATGACAAGTTAATTTCTTCAAATTAATAACACTTTTCTTTGCATGAAATAGTTTTATAACTTTGTCATTTGTGTGGATTTTATTATGTTTTTATCGGGAATTAAAGATAAAATTTACGAATAAAAGAGATGAATATATTGTTAGCTATGTGAGCCCGAGGCAAACCATTTCAACAATAAATGTTATTGTAATGTTTGATAAATCAATAAAATGTACTGATTTTATTTCACTCTGTGTTTGATATTAAATGAATGGATGCACTATAAGGTCCCTTACTACAATTAGGGTTATGTACCATGGCCATCTTAATGATCATACAGCTATTGATTCAATGGTTGAGTCATAGAGGCAGGTGCTTGGATGAATATCTACGGAGTTAGATCGATGACTCATCATGCACTATCAAATGATTATTAATGATATCTTTAGAATGAGAAGGATATGGCAATCCTTCTCTATAGGCTGATATTTGACCGGCCTCTTGATGCAGATCCTCTGCATAGGTATAGAGATTCGGAGATGTCAGATAAGTTAGGTCGAAGAGCGACTTAACGAGATTGAGATAACCAAGTCCTATGTCATATACTATCATGATATAGTCATGCATCCTCTAATCGAAGACATATGTATTGCTATGTGTCTAACTATGTACATTTGGCATACCAATAGGTTGATGGCCTAAAGAAGGTCTATATACCGGCGAGCTGGTGTGCATACAAGGGCATATCAGTATACGATCTCTCAAAGGGATTATACATGTTCACTTGTGAATCGGAAGACATGAGCTTACTCATGAGGTATTAGGAACAATCAAATTCCATGCATGATCGTCTTTCTTTGGAAGTATGACAATAATTTGTAAGTATGGTACATGCTTTGGAAAGCATATGATCGATACCAACTCCCAATGACCTAGTGAGAAACTTAATGATAAAACCCTAAAGAAGACAAGGTAAAATTGATCTAAACCTTCAGATTTATTCTAGGTCTCTCGGTATGCAGTATGTACAGGTATTAGGAATACATGAGAGTGATGTGATCATAAACGATTGTATAATCATGATGCCTCCATTTCGAGGGAGTGATGAAACAAGTTTCGATTTAGTGACTCCTCTAAGAGAAGTAATCTAATCTTAGTTCAAATGTTGGAAACTGATCTGAATGTGATTCAGATGCAATGAGAAAATTAGATCTACGGACTCGATTTAATCAAGCATCTATGAGAGTTCCCCAAGATCTGGATTTGAGATATGATATCAACATCCAAGTCACTGATGGAACATACAATCTCCATGTCCTTATCTCCAAGTATCCATGGAGAAAGCTCATTATTCTTGAAAGAGTTCAAGAATGATTTCAGATAAATGTATATACAAACATTAAGAAATGGATAATTAGATGTGATTTAATTATCATGAATAACGCAAATTTGATTCATATTATTTAGATGTATGAGAAAGATGATCCAATCTAATTAAATGTGATGCAACTATCATGGATATAAATAATGTGAATAGTACTATCCATATTAACCATATATATTATAAAGGGAAAAATGGAGATGCCCCGTGCCATTTTCCTTCAAATTTTATTATTTTTTGAAAAAATATCACCAAGTATATTTCCCCCTCTCTCTCTCTATACATATATATATATATATCCCTCCAATATGCCATTCAAATCTCATCAGAAGATGGAGACTCCTTTGCCCTCTATCTAGAACAGGTATTTTTAATGGTCTAAACATTGTTGTAATTGACCTGTTTTAAATGGAGTGTATAGGAGTCTCTATTTCTGAAGAAATTCGAATGACATATTGAAGGGATACATAAATGATTATACATGGTGATATTTTGCAAAAAAGAATTACGTAAAAATGATGTGGGGGCGGTCCCATCAATCTTTATTATAAATATGCTTTATAATATATAACAGTTCATATTTATAAATAACATTTACAATTTAAATGTTGATGTGAATTGAATTCAGATCGGACAATTAATTGAAAATGTAATTTACATTTTATTTTAAAATGTGAATGTGATTCATAAATTTCCAATGGCATGACTGATATTTCACAAAATAATTTGGGATTATTTTTGTGAAATAAGTAACAATAAAAGTTGATGTAAATAATTAAAGGATAATGTGAAATTCACAATATCACGTAATACGAACAAGTTGAGTTCCTTCCTTGAAGGGAGGAGGATGACCACCCTAGTCCTATTTCATGGTGGTTGTCATCCCTCCTCATTAGAAGGAGCTTGCCTCTTTTCCTAAATCTTTAATATCTCTTTATTTTATCAAATTAACTATATTGATGATTATTCAATATATTTAGTTTAAATAATTTAATTGTTGTTGTATTTTTTACAACAAAATCATGTCAATTGAAAGAAACACAAATCAATATCAATTATTGAATTTGTGTTGTCCTTGGATTGAAATCGATTGACTCACAAAATATTATAAAAGAAGAGGTAACCCAAACTCTTCTTTTACAAACATATAAATCACAAGCCCTCTCTCTCTCTCATCGTCAAACATGCCCCCACTCTTTCTCTAACTGGTCGTCCACTTTATGACATAGAGAGGATCATCATCGTCGTTACGCCGTCGCGTTGCCCCTTCGGATGCTCGTGGACATCCATACTTATAATAAGTGAAGAAGAACTCAGATTTCATTGTGACAAAATCAGTAGATCCATAGCTTGGATCAACATGTTGGATTGTGAGAAGGACACATTTCATCAACGCGCGCGCAAACTTCTCCTCTGTTGGGTAGGACTAGAGATAGTTGGTCTCCTCATTTAGAGACTTTGATTGCAACCATACTTCAAAAGGTATTCCTATATCTACTTTGTGATTTATATAAAACAATTAGATAAGTATAATCATATCACATGGTTTCATCGCTTTAAAATTTCTAAATCATGCTGCTCCGAGCAACTAGTCCAACTAGTCCCTCCCGATCGCATATGATGCGATCTTCGCGCTTCTGTGGCGTGCTTGAGATTTTCCCCATAAACTTCAAGTGATATCAAAGCCTTGATTAGGTATTGGATGAAATCCAAGATCCTAGGTGAACAAGATTTATGTTTCGATTGTGCGGTACTTGTTGTTTTTGCATTGGATGCAAGATTCAATTTGATTTTTCGCTAAAATAAAAACCAACTATTTGTGCATTGTTTTGGTGTATTTGTTTGTTATTAAAATATATTTATATTGTAAAAATAGTAACCGACTATTAATACCAAAAGTGCATTAATATAATTCGAAAAGATCCCGCTATGAAATTGTTTTTCCATGTATTCACGGATCTATAAGAATTTATATCGCGCGATTCTGACTCGGTTTACCATAGATATTTCAAATTTAGTGGAGATGGATCGGAAGATGATCAAATCATCAAATGCATTTGCTTAATGTGTTTATTATTTGACGAGCGTTGATGACCTACCCTTTTAATAATGTCGTTTGACTATTTCGTTCCAGTTAGATAGATCCGCGTCGATCAAAAATAACCGCACAACTCGATGATTCGTCGAATTAAATTAAAGTACGGTTTTATGTTTGTTTAGCCTTGGCAAGCCCCAGGGTCGACTCAAGAAGGCAAAGGAACAACTCGGGATCAAGTTAGATGGATTAGATTACGGTTTTCCAAGTGGGATTTTTTTGTAATTTTTTTATGCAATAAAAATGCCAAATGCAGAAGATGAATGAACTAGGTTATAAAGAAAATCAACAAATTAGCCAAATTTAATTTTAATATGAAATTAATCCAAAATGACCAAATTGTATTTTTTTCTATAAATCTAATTCAATGATTAATGCAAAATGGATTTTTTGGAATTTTTGGGTTTAAAATGCACAAATGAAAAATGCAAACTTTTTTGGAGTTTTTATGCAATTTCTCATGAAAATGATGCGCAAAAAATATGAAAAATTTATTGAAAGTTAAATATGATGAAATGAAGCTATACTATTTTTTTTGGAATTTTCCGACACTTTTTTATTTTCTTATAAATATTTTACTGAAAACAGAGCAACTGTGAGTATTTAATCTCTAATAAATACACGAAGTTAAATTATCTAGAGGTTGATTTATCTAAAATAGATATTTCAATGAGGAATACAGGAGACTTGAAATTTCTCAAAAATGTTATTCGTGGAATTAAATAAAAATCAATTACCGAAATCACTCAAGAATTTATTTAATGCAAACGACAATCCTAATTGGACGAAATTTGGACAGTAATTAAAGAAAAATTAGATGCATCATTTACAATTTTTTCACAATTTTTAGAGCAATAAATAGGCCTGTGCGAATTTCAGAGCGTAAATGAGTAAAATACGGCTGATTTTCAATCTCTGATTTTTAAGAAATAATCTAATAGCCACAAAAATGCAAATAAATAGCAACAAGATAAAGATTTAGTTTATCTACAACATGCTATTTTTCATTGAATAAAATGATGCAAAAACATTATCCAAACTAATGACCAAAGTCAGGGGTGTCAATGCAATTACAAAATCAAAATGACTGAACTGAAATGTGGACAGAGACTGTTTTGCAATTAAATAAAATTAGAAGAAAATAGATGCAATTTTCACAAAAATAAAATAAAAGACAAATGGACCTCTTCTTTTCCTCTTCTCCACGCTACGGGGCGGCTAGGGCACGACTCCAAGGGCGGCGCGTCGAGGGCAGCGGAGCGGGGGCCGGAGCTTGGGCGGCGCACGGGATAGCAGCAAGGATGGTCGGCGCACTGCGGAGGCGCTGGAGGGCGGCACGCCGTTGCGGCGCGGGTCGGAGCTGGGCGGAGGCTGGAGCAGGTGGGGCGCGTGGGCTGGGAGCCGCGACGGCGAGCGGCGGCGCGAGGAGGTTGGCGGCGACGAGGGGGGCGCGTTGAAGGCGGCGGGGCGGCGCGCGGCTGTGCTGGGCGGCGCACGCCGCGCGCGGTGGTGGAGGTGCGGCTGCCTGCTGGATATGTGATGGCGGGGCGGCGCGCGGCTCCAAGCGCTGGAGGAGAGCCGGCGGACGAGGGTGGCCTGGCGGTGCTGGGCCAGCACGGTGGCGCGGGAGGAAGCCACGCCCGCGGGGAAGCCGCGTTGTGGCAGCGCGGCCAGGGGCGGGCGGAATTGATGGGGCGTCGGAGGCTACTGGGGCGGAGAGGATGACCGGCGTAGTTGTTGACGACGAAGGGGGCGGCCGACACACGGTCAAGGGTCGTCGGGGCAGAGGAGGCGTCGGTGGTGCCGTGGCTGAAGGTGATGGTCGGATGCCTGTGAATGGCTGAGACAAGACTCGATCGTGGTCGTCGTTCGAAGTCGCGGCTAGGCTGAGCTTAGTAGCTCCGATTAGGTGGCTACGAGGGTGATGAGATCACCGGATCTCGCCTGCGAAGAAGGTGGATCGTCGCTCGACTATAAAACTCCCTAGCTGTCACCTAAGGTTGATAGGAGCTCTCTTCTCCCTCACTATGAAAATGGCGGATGATGAACAATGGAGAAGATGAGGTGAATATAAAGAGGAGTGGGGAAGTTAGAAAATAGGTGGAGAAAGTGGAGAAGATGGGGAGTTATTGGCTTGGAGTGAGGAGTAAGAAAAGGGAGAAGAGGTAAAAGGGGGATATAATAATAATAGAATAATAATATAAAATAAGTATGCTCCTAAAAATAACAATAATTAAAATAATAATAATAAAATAATAAAATTCGAAAATAATAAAAAATAAATCCGAGAATAAA
Organism: Ottelia alismoides; assembly: GCA_037367405.1. Classification (NCBI taxonomy): domain Eukaryota; kingdom Viridiplantae; phylum Streptophyta; class Magnoliopsida; order Alismatales; family Hydrocharitaceae; genus Ottelia; species Ottelia alismoides. Next base: position 628,566 of record JAZKJV010004468.1, on the reverse strand, counting down.
AAAATGGGGTGACATGTGGCGGCTCCAGGAGCTGCCACATGTCGCTCCTAGAAAATTCAAAGATTAAATGTAAAGAAAATAAAAAAGAAATAACAAAAGGGATAAATCAAAAAGTGGTCAACACGAAAGTTGCTCGTCTCGACGAGATCTACAACTTTCGTGAAGGACGGAAAATCAAAGGAAATCATTTGTACAAAAATGTATTTTTGGGTGGTACCTTATAGATATAAAATACCGTATTTTATCTTTTGTATTTTTTTGTCATTTTTAAGGAGAGAAAAATCAAAATAAAAATAGAGAAAATATGAAAAGATTATTTACAACTTAATCTAATTTTTTTGGATTTTTAATAATGAAGAAAATAAAAAGATAAAATATAGGGGTAAAACGGTCATTATGTACAATATACAAAAGGGGTCCAAAACTCAAGTTTCCCATACAAGCTCCGATTTTAATGAAATTGGTCTTATTTCGAAGGTCTCTGAATGTATATTACTTTAAAAGTGAGTAGACCTAATTCGGAGGTCGTATGAGAGAGATGTATGCATTTTAAGATTTCTAGTTTCAAACTTGGATTGGGGTTTTATTGGTCGATTTTACAAGTTAATATTTTTTGATATTTTTTCTTTATTAGTGTTAGTAATATATACACTATGGAGTTAATTTTATTGGATTTTGAGTTAGTATAAAATATATACAAATAGGGTATTTTATCTAATATACAGGTGAATATTTACAAGTAAAATTGGCTTCTTATTTTATGCAAATATGAGTGCTAAAATGTAAATATTATCAATGCATGCATGAATGCTAATTATACAATATAAGTAGAAATATGCCTCTAATTACTCAGGAAAAAAGTTCTATTTTCAACTTTTAGAGTGATGAATCACAGATTCATCAACCCCCTATACTTAAACCTTGCTCGTCCCCGAGCAACTAAAATGAAATGCAAGAATGAAATGAGATTGGGTTCCATACCAAGGTCATGAACAAAAGTTGAAATGGAGCTTGACTCAATCTTTGGATTAATTGTGTGGTGGAACCTTATTGGGATCTGAATTTAAGACCTAACAGACTTCAAGTTCCACAAGTCTTCTATTCAAGACGCCTCAACAGTCAGGTCAGAACAAATCCTCAAACGCAAATTTCTGATGACTATGATTCTTACTGTACTGTGTAAGTGAAATGTAACTCTCCACATCAGAAATGGCTCAGAACCAGCCTCCTCTAACAAGGTAACTCAATAACCCGGTCCAGTATGATAAGCGCTCCCGCACCCTTGTTTAATTCGGTCAAGTTATTGTCCAAATTAATTTAAAGTGTTCGTTGCAGTCGGATACGAGAGGGCTAATCAAAAACCACTTTAATTAGATTTGAGTTAATTTCAAGCGGCAAAAATTTTTTTACTTGGTGAAGTCCAAGGTCGAACTCAGGGAGGCAGTTGTCTCCTTAGGTGAATTTTAGCAAAATCCAATGTTCGATTTTCAGAGGGAATATTTTTGGTCTTTTTCGGTTAGATCATGCAATACACATGCAAAAACAGGCCAAATTGAATGTTAATTCAAAAAGATGGTCAAATTAATTCCAAAAATTATCAAACTTGGCCAGATTATGAAATGGAATGAAATTAGGCTACCCTAATTTTTTTGTAATTTTTAGATGCACGGATAATAAAATATGCAGACTTTAGTGAAAATGACTAAATCAATTTTAATAATTACCAAACGATGATATTTCTCAGAAATAAAATTAATCCAAATAGATCTAATTAAGAGCTATCCAAATCAACTTGAATTTCCTTAAAACACTTCATGGCTGATTAATTAAAAATCGATTAAGGTTTTCACTAAATGATTTTTCTAAGACAAAATATACGTGCAAATGGTGTGATTTTTGGATATGTTGTAGTATAGACTTAGATCTACCAATGATGATTTTTCAGAGATTTTTCGATAAGCAGACAATGCGCAATAAATTAATCAATCAACATGGGCAAAGTATTGCAATTTTCACCAAGTTAATTTCCATAAATATTCTGCAAATCAGAAAAATACAATTAAATACTAAAATGGTAGAACAAGAGTTATCCTACACAATGCAACTTTTGGACTTAAAAATGGACGACAAAATGATGACAAAATAAATATGCAAATGCAAGGGTATGAATGAAATACAGAATAAGAAATATGGGTGCGGCGGCGTGAGGCTAGTGGCAGGCGGCTGCGCGCACTCGCTCGAAGGCCTGTTGCGCCTGAGCTGCGGGGACGGCCAGGTTGGGTGTCGCCTCACTGATGCGTGTGGAATAGCTGGAACGACAGATGGAGCTCGCGGCGGCGCGGGCCAACGGCTGGAGGGGCCGCGCAGCTCGCGGGTGGTTGTTGCGCACGATGCGTGGCGTGTGAAGGTGCGGGGGTGGCAGACCACCGCGGGGCAGGTGAAGCGCGGGCGGATGGCTGGCGGAGTTGATGGGGCGGAGAGGATGACCGGCGTAGTTGTTGACGACGAGGGGTGCGGCCGACACACGGCCAAGGGTCGTCGGGGTAGAGGAGGCGTCGGTGGTGCCGTGGCTGATGGGTGTGTGAGTGGGACGTGATGAGAGGAGGAAGAAGGAAGAGGGAGGGTGTCACCACCTCCTATGTTTTCTCATGCAATTATTTAAGTGGCTTAAATAAAGGATTAATCGATTGACAAAATCTTGTCAAAAAATTAGTTAATAATCACTGTTGCATTCGCAATGTGTGATTTATCTGTAGAAGTGCAATTGGTTTTGCGAATCGATGAATGGAGCACTGATGTATTGATGAGAGAGAGTGTGGGTGTTATTGAAAAAAGATAAGAAGAAATAAGGAAGAAGAAGTTTACCTGAAGGTGATGGTCGGATGCCTGTGAATGGCTGAGACAAGACTCGGCAGTGGTCGTCGCTCGAAGCCGCGGCTAGGCTGAGCTTAGTAGCTCCGGTTAGGTGGCTACGACGGTGATGAGATCACCGGATCTCGCCTGCGAAGAAGGTGGGTCGTCGCTCGACTATAAAACTCCCTAGCTGTCACCTAAGGTTGATAGGAGCTCTCTTCTCCCTCACTATGAAAATGGCGGATGGAGATGAATGGAGGAGGGGGAGGGGATTATAAAGAGGAAGAGGAGGTTGGAGAAGAGATGGAGAAGGTGGAGAAGATGGGGTAGGATGGGAGGTGTCGAAGGGTGGCCTCTCCCTTAAGTTAAGGGAGAGTGGGAAGGAATGGGTAGAGAGGAGAGAGAGGATGCCACTTGGCGTGCTAGGATGCGGCCATGTGGCATTTATTTAATTAGTAACCAAAAACCAAGGGATTGACACGTGGCGGCTTCCGGAGCCACCACGTGCCGCTCTCAGAAAAATCCAAATCTAAATGGAAAGAAAAATCGAAAAGACATAATAAAAGGGATAAATCAAAAAGTGGTCAACACGAATGTTGCTCGTCTCGACGAGATCTACAACTTTCGTGAAGGGCTAAAAATCAAACGAGATCATCTGTACAAAAATGTATTTTTGGGCGGTACCTTATAGATATAAAATACCGCATTTTATCTTTTGTGATTTTTTGTCATTTTTCAATAAGAGAAAAATCAAAATAAAAATAGATAAAATATGAGAAGAATATTTACAACTTAATCTATTTTTTTGTATTTTTAAAAATGAAGAAAATAAAATGAGAAAATACAGGGGTAAAACGGTCATTATGTACAATGTACAAAAGGGGCCCAAAACCCAAGTTTTGCATACGAGCTCCGATTTTAGTGAAATTGGTCTTGTTTCGAAGGTCTCTGAATGTATATTACTTTAAAAGTGAGTAGACCTAATTCGGAGATTGTATGAGCGAGATATGCGCATTTTAAGGTTCATGGTTTCAAACTTGGATTGGGGGTTTATTGGTCAATTTTGTAAGTTAGTATTTTTTTGAGATTTTTCTTTAATTAGTGTTAGTAATATATACACTATGGAGTTCATTTTATTGTATTTGGAGTTAGTATAAAATATATACAAATAGGGTATTTTAGTTAATATACAGGTGAATATATACAAGTGAAATTGACTTCTTATTTTATGCAAATATGAATGCTAAAATGCAGATATTATTCTTGCATGCATGAATGCTAATTATGCAATATAAGTACAAATATGCCTCTAATTACTCGGGAACAAAGCTCTATTTTCAACTTTTAGAGTGATGAATCGCATATTCATCAATTATTCAATGTAAATCATGGAAATTATGAATTTTCCTTGATTAATTTGATGCCTAATAATTATAGAAATAATTGATTAAACATCTTTGGTCATAGAATGAATGTTTCATGAAAATCCTAGTTTATCTTACATTAGTTGTAGGACAACTTTTACATGTGAAATATGGTTGCTTGATATGCTTAGAAATGTAGGATATCAAAATTATTTTAAAATGACTAGTATTTTTTAGTGATTATTATATAGTATAATGTCGATCATTAAAGTTGATCAATAGAGCCACAAGTACATTGATATTATTTTGTATTGTTCTCAAATTGGAATGGTGAATGTGTCTAGTCTAGGCATGCTGGCCTAGTTAACTAATTAGTGCCTCGCATGTCAAGGAAATGCTCCCTCTCAATATAATTCGTGTGTACTGACCAGATTCGCTTTTGAGGAAAGAATAATATGAGTAAGTCAAGTTGTACTCTAATTATTAAAATATAAATAATATGTGTTTGTTAGGGTGTATACTATATATTAATATCAAGCAAACCTTAATCATTTTTTTGGTTGATTAAATTGGATTGATGATTGATTTAATATGATTAAATTAGTTAAATCTAGTTAAATACTCTATTATGAATAAAGTTACTTTTTTCCTGAAAGAATTAATTATGTGAATATGATTCATAAAATTAATTAAAATGTGAACAAGATATGGAGGATCACATAAGTGACATCCGTGGTCTCTCGTCAAGGTGAAGGGTTTCGTTGCCATGGATTGTATATAGGAGACCTATGTCTGAAGTGACAGCTCCTACATACAAGCGCACATGGGTTAGGCTCTTTACTTCTCAAAAAAGTAAGGTTGAGCGCGCAGTGGCCCCAATATCAGTTCCTCATACTATTGGAGCGATATTGGATTACGTATAGCGAGTTCTAATCGACTGTTGGTTCAATTATAAGTCAACATCGCCTTAGGGGTGGTGGGCCCAAGTGTTAAAGATCAATTAGAAAATACAAGCTGGACTTGCAAGGCGGAATGAGTTTCCATTTCTTTTTACCTGAGTTACAGTTTCTCATACTATTGGGATGTAACAAATGTAGAAAAGGAGATCCCATTTCTTGCTAGAGGTATGAAGGTAAGTATATCTCTTACTTTGAAAGTGATTAAGGGAATGAACTTTTAAAATTGAAAAGCCAAGACTAATTTGAATAAAAAATTCTTAATCAAAGAATTTAAATTTGAATGTATAATTATTTATATGTTCTAACATAGTGCATTCTTAATTTTAGACAATGAAGTCCACGAACTCACTCAGTAGTCTCATGGAGGTCAACCAGTTGACCGATCCAAATTACTTGGATTGGATCCGTAATTTAGATACTATCTTGTTTGCATACCGCATATCTTATGCGTTGTCTAAGGACAAGCATGCAAATCCTAAAACACCTGAAGAAATCAAGTACTATAAAAAATATGATGAAGATCATTCATTGGACAGATGTTATATTCTGGGATCTCTCCAATGTGCTTCAGAAGCAACATGTGGAGATGGATAATTGCCAGGATATAATGCATATTCTGAATAAGATGTTAGGTGATATTAACCGCACACAACGCTATAATGTCATGAAATAACTAATTCACTACAAAATTAAGAAAGGGAGTTCAGTCCAGGAACATGTGATCAAAATATTTGATTGCCTCTTGGAGCTGGAGACTCTTGGGGTTGATATGGATGCAGACATGCAGTCTGACTTCATTATGTTATCTCTCCCTCAGTTTTTCACAAATTATGGGCATAGCACCACATGAATAAATTGACATTATCCAACGTTGAACTCATAGCTTCATTAAAATATGTAGAAGACATAATGAAGAAGGAGAATCCCTATAGCAGTGCAATGGTTGTACATGTCAAAGGGAAGTGTAGTCAGAAGTAAAGGTCTCGGAAAGGTCCAGTCTAGAAGAAGAGGGAGAAGATTACATTATTGGCAGAGGCTTTAATGCATATAAAATAAAGATAGGGGTTAAACTTCAATTTTTCACCAAAATTTTATAACAGATAAAAAGTTCCATGCCTAAAAAATACAAATATCTCCAGGTGTATGCTTGCAAAATGTCACCTCACATGGGGCATCGCGTGAGATGATGTGGTGTAGACCTGGATGTAGTTAATAAAAGGATCGAGGGCCTACTTGTAGATGATACAAAAATTAAACATTGTCATATGAAAGTTTTAGCGCTAAATAATAAATACAAAATAACACGTGGACAGAACTGCAAAATACTTAAGTAAGGCAAGATCGAACGGTGGTGCCTCCTTTACTTATCCATGTAGCGCTACAAGGGAGCATGATGCCCCTTCATCTGGACGGCAGCTATTAGATGGCCAAGGAGAATCGGATGGTTGTGGCAGGCTTGATCTTATGGTAGTTGAAGCTTCTGGGGATGAGGCTTGATCCGACGGTCGTGGACTCCCCTAGATGAACAGGGCAGAGCACAACCTTGATCGAGCTTCAATCGATAATGGTGCACTTCTCCAACAACCTCCAGCATTGCAAAAGGTCTCTAAAGATGCCTGGAAGGTTCCTTGAACCAACATCCATGCCAAAATGGCTCGACGAGCACCGGTGCACCATCGCGAGGTCAGGAGGAGTTGGTGGTTCCAGGTACCTCGGTCCTGCAAAACCCAATTCCAAAAGGAGTTCCTTGTCCCTCCAGCACCTGCAAGAATGTTAAGAACGACAAGAAAAGGGAGCTGGGGCCTTATTGTCAAGGAGGGAATGGTTGGTGGCATGGGTGGAGGTGCTTCGGTGTGGTGGATGAATTGGAGCACCGAGCTCTAGATCCTCTAGGATCTAGTTGGATGGAGATGTGGTGGGCATAGGTAAATAGCTAGGGAAGGAGATGTGGTGGTTTGGCAGGTCGGAGAACAGTCGAGAACGAGTGGAGGAGTTAGCCAGAGCGGGGCTCCGGCGAACTTTGGATGAGGTGCTTTATAGATAAACATGCGATAAACCTAAGACTACCACTAAGCTAGGGAATACAGGAAAAAAAATGATACCTCAGTGGTCGAAGCCATGAAGTACAAACCTCGACGGCCAAGGTTGGTCGGAGACGATGGAACACCCCTAAGATGACCCCTTTAATCAGCCTAAGAGCATGGCGAGGTCTCTGTCACCTCCCTCGGATATTTGCACACCAGAAGGGAGAGAAAGAGCGGTCAAAAGAGGTTCAAAAAATGAAGGTAAATTTGGAGGGGCTTTTTGTACAGGGTGGACGAGGCACTCCAAAGATCGATGGTAGATGGCGATGCAATGATCAAATCCCCGAGAAAATGTCTGGACGTGTAAATGGGATCCACGAGGTGAAAAAGTGAAGAATATGCGATCACAAAAGATGCAATGAGCGGTCTCCAAAAATTCGAGAAATGAGGAAAAAATGTAGGTCAGACATCCTGGAGACCTCAGTCAGAGAGTTGACCGAGGTCAACAGGCGAGGGAAGCTAGTTAGTCCACGTGGACCAATCAGAAAAACCCTGCAAAATTTATTTAAAAATTCAATAAAAAATAATAAATGAATTTATCAATTTTAAGTTAAAAATAAAAATCGTTTACTATTTTATTAAATATTTTATTATTATTTTTATATATTTTCTAGATCTTTTTAATTACAAGTCACTTTTTAGGGTTACATTCTAGGTATATTTATCTATGTTTTAAAGTATTTTATTTTTATTTTGTATTTTTTTATTAATTTAGTGTATTGTTTTGTAAAATTATAACTTTTTTAGATACTTAAATATATTTTTACTATATTTTTCTGATATATTATATATGCGTAATTAAATAGGTGTATTTATTATATAGGTATAGGTAATTCATCTATACATTTCTTTCCATATTTTATTTTTAATGTTTTCTTTATTATTTTATTCCTATTTTAATATGTATATATATTATAAATAATATTTAAAAATTATAAAATATAAAATTACAAAAATAACGAATAATAAATAAAATGAATATTTTAATCAGGTAAATTATACAATATGGGTCCAAAACTTAACTTTCACACCTTAACTCCAAAAAATATAAAACTACCTTCATTAAATAGCTTATAAAAAGTTGTACACATTTAAAAGTGATTTTGATACATTTTGAGTTTTTATTTGGAAGATATAGGTCTGGGAAGTTGGGACTTTGGATTCTTATTTAGATTGTATCTTTTTCTCTGTGTATTGTTTTTGTATGAAATAAATTTTGTATTTTCTATATTTTATTATCTATAACTTTCTTGTTAAAGTTTATTTATTTGAGGTATAAAAAGTGGAACTAAAAATAGGTCCCAAAAATTAAAGAATGAATGAATAAAAGGTATTTTTATTGTATTTTGAACCCTTATCTCCCCATACTTTATTTCTTGTCGACCTAGTCATCAAGATGCCTTGGTCTCGAGATTTAAGGTCATAAAATATCTTTAATATTTTATTATTTTTCTTTTCTTTCTTTATCCTACAATTTTAGCATTAAAAACCGGATTTTATACAACATTTACACAACAATGAATGAATGTTAATTTCTGGAAATTAAATGTATTTACATACATTTACTAGGGTTTTTAAGGCCAAAATGATAGAATAAAGGTGATGAAATGGAGATTCATCACCCTATACTTGCCTTTGCTAGTCTCTGGTTTATTCAATAAGTGCAGAAAATGAAAACAAAAGAAAAGAAATAGAAAGAAGGTGGATTAAGTTTAATTATCAAACTTGTCTTCACAAAATCAAAGTTTGGAGCTCGAGTCGTATCTTTGGAATTTTAGTGCATGCGGAGCCTTATTGGGAATCGGATTTGAAATCCAACCACCTTCGAGAATCCCAAAACTCTGCTCAAGTCCCCTCAATAGCCAGGTCAGAATATTTCAACTCATATGCAAACCCTTATGTCTATGAATCTGACTTGTACAATGTAGGTGATAAAGGCTCCCCTCAACAGAAATGACAAAGAGATTGGTTTCTCCAGCATGACAACCCAGTGATTCCCCAATCCATCAAATCCTTCCTCGAGGAGTAAGGTATTCCCTTCTATGTTCAAGTGACAATCAACACAAGAGAAGGGGGTCAAGAGAAGAATGGATGGTAGCGAGTGTAGCTACCTATCCTGAAATGCAAGACCTGTGTAGCCAAGTCATCCAGCTGCAGACTCACATGATTTGACTTCGAAGCTCAAGCTTGCTTATTGACTATACAAATATATACACTCCTGCAAACATTTTATTTTCAATCAAGATTGGCCAATTTTTTTGAGTTTTTGCTTTTCTTTTCTTTTTGAAATTCTATTTTCAGCAGCATTTACAAAAGGAGTTTTAACTCTTGAGCTAGTAGACTATCCCTCTTTTGAAGCATCATTGCAACCTATACTCTCATGTCTTTAGATATCAACGCTGCTGGATGCGTTGGGGTACACTTTCCTCCCTAGAGGGGGACAAATGTTTCCACTTGTATGCATCTCATACCGACAAATCCAATCACCTCACTACTCCAACTTAGTTGAGCCAAGTGAAAGGTGCAAGTGTCCAAGTTAGGTCATTATCGACAAGAGCCATGCGTGTGCTCCGAAATATTCTACTTATGTAGTCAAGAATCCAACATTGTAAAAGTCGCCCGACTAGCCCGACTAGCAGGTCTGACTAGTCTAGTTAGTGGGGTGGCCGATCGAGTACCGACTAATTCCGACTAGGTCCACAAGTCAACCCAGTTTTGCTTGCAGATACCATATTTTTTACCTTTTTAAAAAGCAAACTTATTCTAATATACTTAATGTTTTATTTAAATTCAATTTCTTCTTTTGATGGATTATGATCGTATATGTATGTGTGTAAATATAAAATAATATATGTATAAAAATGATTTATGTATTTAAAAAATCAAAGTCTATTCAAGTCTGACTAAATCCGATTAATCACCTCACTGTCGATTAATCCTTAGTCAGTGACCTAACGGATCAAGTACCGACTACCGGCTTTAGCAAACTTGCAAGAATCCATTGAACCAAATCTTGTCATTCTTAAAGAATTAAGTCAACTAGACCTGAAGTACCTCAATTCCAGTTCCTATAACGTTCATGTTAATTAGGTAGATTTAGGGTCCAACCAAGCACCAATCTTTGGATTTTACTTAGACTTGTTCAATTATCAAACTCAATCTGAAAAATGATAATGCAAAGCAAATGCTATTCAGAAAATATTTTTGTGACGCAATTTTCAAAATTTTGAACTTTTTGGAAAGATGATGCATATGCATTTTTTGGTATTTTTCAAAAAGATTTTACAAATGTTTTTGGTGTTTTAGTTTTGCAAATATTTTTAGGATTTTTTGAAAATAAAGATTTTGGCTAAAAATTAGGTACAAATATTTACAGGGGGATGCATCTTATATTTACAAGAGTTAGGATTTTAAGAATTTATAAGGGATAAATGATCACTTTTATTAGATATATATATAAAGAATTTTAGGGTGATGTATATATTCCTCAAACTTATTTGAAAATCATTTTATAAACACTTTTTGAAATCAGTAGTCCAAAATAATTTTTATAAATAGTTTTTACAAATATTTACAAACATTTGAAAATAATTTTGCAAAGGTTTTTCAAACAGTATATATAGATTTTTCAAAATAATTTTGCAACCATTTTCCAAACATTTGCAAATGATTTTTCTAACTTTTTTTCACGCAAAGGAAAGACATTTTTTAAACAAAATATTTTACAAAGGTTGAAAATATTTAACAAAATATTTTTCAAATAGTTTTCAAAAGATTTTTCAAAAATATTTTCAAACTAATTTCAAATATTTTGCAAAGAATATTTTTAGCTGATTTATTAATCAGTATATATAAAAAGAATTTGAGGAATAATATGCATCTTTTTATAAGTGTTCTTAATGAATTTAATGGTATTTTTAGCCATATTTATTGATAAAAATACGAAAATAGGAGTTATGGCTAAAGTATATACGGAGTATATACGACCCCCCTATACTTAGCTTGAGCTATGTCCTCATAGATCAGAGAGAAATGAGAAGACATAACTCATACTGAATATAGAAAAGTCTAAAGAATAAATTAATATGGAATGAATGAATGAATAGGAAGTTGACCATCCCCTCTATACACAGGATCAAATAATCATAAATATAGCAGACGGTGCACAAAACAGGTAGGGTCAAGGGTAGGAATGAAGATATCGTACTTAGACTGTCTCCCCCTATACTTAGGGTAAGATATACCTAAGTATAGACAAGAAGAGGAGACAATAGAGAGGATCAAAGAATAGAAGAAATAAGGTTGCACACCCCCTATACTTAGGACAAAATACATCCTACGTATAGAAGGCTGACACAAAGGGGCGACACCTTTTTGGTAGAAAAAATGAAAAGGAAAAGAAAAAAAGACAGATGAAGATGAAAGAAGATAAAATATGATATACACATCACTCCCCCTATACTTAGGGTAAAAGTGCCCTAAGTATAGGCAACAACAAGAGTGATGAAATGGAACGAAGAATGAACACTCGGCTCGTACACCCCCTTTTACTTAGGATAAAGTACATCCTAGGCAAGGCACACACGAATGGGGTGGATGAGCGAAACAGTGGGTGAACGGAGATAAACAAAAGCGAATATACAACATAGTAGATATACATAGGTCAAGAAGGTAGAAAGCGAACCTTCTTTCGAGATCATTAAGGAATGGATCTGACAAGGTAGAGGTCGATATCGGGGTCCATAGTTGACGGAAGCCGATTAGGATCGACCTGGTGAAGATCCTCAATAGTCGTGGAGTGAAAAGGCACAGATGGATCAATGGAAGTATTGTGGCTAGGTCTGGCCTTGGGTGTCTCATTGATGTCGAAGTTAAAAGGGACAAACTCGTCATTGGAAGAAGTAGAGTCAATGTCGTCCTGTGAGGTCTCATCAAGGTCAAAACCAAAAGGAACGAACTCATCAGTGGAAGTAGTCGAATCATGTTCGTACTCAAGAGTCTCAATCGAATCATCGTTCTCATCAAAAGGCCCGAATTCCTGGATAAAAGCAACAAGATCAAATTCCTCCTTAGTCTCATCAATCTCTGTCTGCCACTCAATGGTGTCAATCGTGTAAATCTCGCAGTTGTCACCAACACATCGCCAAACACCAGAAGAAGGAACTTCAAGGTCCATGCTTTCCGAGTCTTCCTCCTTGGATAGGATTTCTTAGGTCTCAGTGGAATTCACCATACAACAAAAGTCTCGGATCATCTCATCAAGGTTATAGTCCTTAGGGTCGGCCAAGATAGGTGTAGTCGAATTAGGTGCAGGTCTCTGATCGGTAGTGGGTGTAGTAATGATCACCTCACTTTCGTTAACAGGACGGAAGTGAATCTGTCCAGATTTATAATCAATAACGACCCTCACATGGGCGAGGAAAGGTCATCCCAGGATGATTGGAGAGTGCTCCCCAGTGGAGGTCTCCATGGGAAATATGACAAAATCAACATTGTAACTCATGTCCTGAATCGAGATGATGGCATTCTCTAGAATACCTTCGACCTCTTTATTGATACATCGGTAAACTAAATGATCATCCTAGTTTTCTTTAGAGGCCCCAAGTAAAGAGATTGTACCAACGAGAAGGGTAAGATGTTAATTAAAACACCGCCGTCAAGGACAGTGTGATCAAAAGTATGGTCAGAGATGGAGCAACTAATGAAGGGTGTGCCAATGTTCCTCTTCCTAGGAATAAGACGGTGTGTGATGGCGTCGACAATGGTCATGGTCAAGATATGATGCTCAGATCTACTCCCCCGCTTTCTTTTCTTGGGTTGAAGAGTATATAATTGGGTCATGGTCTGGTGAAGTGGGGCTTTAATTATCTCATGAATAATGGCCATCACTTCGGGTTCAATCAACCATTTTTTAAAATTTTGAATATCCTCCACACAAGGGAGAAGGTAGGAATCATCATCTACATGAGGAATGCCAAGAGCAGTCTGTACAGTGGCATCCTCGAGGTCAAAGGTGGGACCAGGTGTGAATGGATGTGTGGTCAAAGGGTCTGGCAAGTGGGCCCTCTCCTCACAGTCTGCATCGACCACCTCTCAAAATCATTTTGTATTTTTAAAATTTTCTCATTTTTTGTATTCTGGGTGATTATAAACTCTCATGATAATCTTCAAGTAAATCTGTATCCTCAAATAGTGTAGCGACATTCTGGTTCTTTTTCACGCTAAATAGATCATTCATCCTCGAGTTCATATGCTCCATCATTTGATTCAAGGTTTTAAGTGTGGATATCATGAAAGGTAACTCCAAAATCTCAGGATCGGCTGTTTCGAATGAGGTTGGCAGGTGTAGACAAAAATCACATTCTGGATCAAGGTATTCTAAGAAGAGTGGGTTGTCGAAATGTGAAGATGATTGTGGTGAAAATGATAGATCAAAGTTCTGGTCCTGAAATAGTGAGTTGGTCAGATATGTACAAAAATCACGAGTAAAGTCCTCTTGGAAAAAGGGTGGTGGACCGGCTAGAGTGTACGAGGGATCTGCAAAATCCGGACAAAAATAACTCCAGTCAGCCATCTTGAAACAAAAAGAAAATATTGGGAGAGCACGATGGTCAAATCAAGAGGAATGAGAAGAAAGGCGTGAATGCGCAGAGGTGATCTAGAATTCACACAAACAATCATAAACAAATGCATACAAAACAAACCCCTCAATTCACCTACTCAACACGGTGAAGACTGTGTATATTCGATCTTTTTATAATGTCTGTTTTAAAGCTAGGTGAGAACTACAAAATTGTACAATCACTTGGGAGGTTGAATGGGATTTGGGCACTAGTCCTTTGTGTGTACGCGAGCAATGTAAAATGAATACAATGAGGGGATTACTTGTCCCAAGACAATGATTTGTATTTTAAGTCAATTTTAGGGTCAAGTAATTTTAGCAACCCTAAATTTATTTCTTATCTTTTTTTAATTTTTAATGAGAGTGCACACGCCTAACGAGGAGTCAATTTTACTTAGCACCTAGGTAGTCAAAATCAGAGGGAAAGTCGGAAAAGCAATGCAAGCCGCAAATTTATTATGTGCGCTAAAGAGAAATGCTCACCTTGCCTCCAGTACTCTACATGCAAAGATGCTCAGCAGAATTGAAATCTACACTATATGAAAATGCAAGCGATGAAATTTCCCTAGGTACAAAAATTGCTATTAGCGTGAAGAACCGATGCTAATGATTTAGAATGGAACCTAAGAGTCCAGTCTTGAAGTCTCCTCGGTGCCCACAATAGTTGGTCCTGCAAGCATTGTATGGAGGACTCTCACGATACGTGGTTCCGAGACTAAGTGAGAAGCAGTTTAGATTTGACTAAGTCCAAACTTTTTCTATAGGAGCATGCAAAGATGATTAACTGTTTGGACCTAATACTATCGTCAAGCAAATCCTAATGCTAGGGCTCAATCACACAAAATAAAGAAAAAAATCGAAAAAGAAATGAAAAAATGCGAAGAAAACATGGCAAAACCGACAAGGCCCCCAAGGGAACAATCCCTCAGGCATTGGACCTCGTGAAGTGTCGTAGTGTCCTTAGAATCCTGAATTATTACAAGTTATAGTCTCTCTCTCTCACACACTTAAAATTACACAAATAAATAAAATAAAGTCCAAAGTGCAACGGTCTCCCAAAAATCTTCTAAGTATCCTTTGATGTTCTCTCCTGTTGGTTAGGGTAGAATAACCGACTCCACTTCCCAAGGTTACGTCGAATCACCTAAGCGATCCTCCTCGATCTGCGGTCCCTCGCAACAAAGTCAACAAAGAAGATGTGATTAGACAGATAAATAATTAATATCAAAAATAAATGAAGCAAAAATAGACAAATGATCATAATTAAAATAAGGACCAATCTATGTGTTAAACTAAGATTTTGCGAGGGTCTAAATATGTCTCACAAAAGGTGGAGACAAAGTCGTTGTGGCGACCACTCATAAAATCTTAATTAATCAACAATTAACCCACAACAAATAATCAAGAAATGAAATAAAGGTGTGGAGTTAAAATTTATTTTATTTAACTCGATAACAAAGATGTGTATAGTGTGCAAGTAGGTGTAGAGCGTCGAACGCAGACAACAAGTAGGATAAATTGGGCAAATTAATTCAAAAAAATGATTGTGAGGTATTTGTCTATGCATTTTTTGTGGGTTTCTAATTTTAATTTTTTAAATTTTATTTTTATTTTATATTTTTATATTCATATTTTTTATTTTGTGTGTTTATATTTTATTTTTATATTTTTATAATTGTTTTTCTTTTAAATTATAAATAAAGCTATATATCGGATATGTATACAATATAGACTAGGGTAGATGTAAATATTAATAAAAATTGTCAAAATGAAGAAAATAAAATATTTTTTGGTTTTAAATATTTGCTACTATTTTTGTAATTTCTTAGGATTTCGCAAATGTTTATATATTTTTATAGAAAAACCCTAATTTGTTGTTTAAATAAATAATCGAAATTAAAACAGAGATTAAAAATAGATATCAGATTCAAAACTTCTCTAAATTATTTTTATATGTAAATAAGATTATAAATAAAATTTAGAAATAGAAAATAGTTTTTGGAGTTTTTGAGAATTTTATATATTTTGATAATGGTTTTCAGGGTTTTGTAATTTTTATGAGTTTTATTTTATATTTTTTAAGGATTTTTGGTCTGAAAGTTAAACATACTAAAATAAACAAAATATATTTTTGGGGACTTTTTCAAGATGATTTTATATTTTTATGGGTTTTCTATTGCAAATAAGGACAAAAAAGGCTCTTTTTACTTTTAATAAATATTAAAAATGTCAAAATTGAAAATAAAGTCTGTGTGTGGAAGTACGTGCAATCAGGAGCATACATGTATTTTTGTAGATTTTTCTAAGCAAAATTGCTATTTAAAATAAATACAAGGAAAAAAGAGAAACGACATTACTAGCAGGGGCTTTTATGCAAATAAAATAAAGCTTAGGGGTTAAGCTTCAATTTTACTAAAAATTTATAACATGAATAAAAATTTCCAGGCCCAGACAAAATACAAAGATCTCCAGGGGTATGCCTACAAAATGTCACCTCACGCGGGGCATCACGTGAGGTGACATGGTGTGGACTTGGATGCAGTTAACAAAAGTTTGAGGACCTACTTGTAAATGACACAAAAATTAAACAATGGCATGTGAAAGTTTTAGCGCTAAATAATAAATACAAAATAACGCTTGGGTGGAACTGCAAAGTGCCCAAGGAAGGTAGGATAGAACTACGGTGGCTCCTTCACTTATCTGCGTGGCGCTACAAGGGAGCACATTACCCCTTCATCTGGACGGGAGCGATTAGATAGACAAGGAAGATCGGACGACCGTGGCGGGCTTGATCCTATGGTAGCTGGAACTTCTAGGTATAAGGCTTGATCCTACAGCCACGGATTCCCCTAGATGAACAGGGAAGAATATAGCCGTGGTCAAGATTCACTCGACGATGATGCGATGCTCCTACCACCTGCAACACTGCAAAAGGTCTCCAAAGATGCCTGGAAGGGTCCTCGAACGCATGATGGTGCCAAAATTGCTCGACGAGCACCGGTGCGCTGCCACGAGATCAGCAGGAGTTGGCGTCTCCAGGTACCTCAGTCCTGCAAAACCCAACTACAAAAGGAGTTCCCTGGCCCTTCAGAACCTGCAAGAATGTTAAGTATGACAAGAAAAGGGAGATGGGGCCTTATTGACGAGGGGGAATGGCTGGTGGCATTGGCGGAGGTGCTCCGTTGTGGTGGAGGAATTGGAGCACCGAGCTCCAGATTCGCTAGGGATCTAGTTGGATGGAGATGCAGTAGGCGTATGGAAACAAGTGGAGGAGTTCGCCGGAGTGGGAGGCGCTTTACAGCTAAACACTGATTAATGAGTAAATCAACAACAATAATGAAATGTAAGACAACCACTAAGCTAGGGAATACAGTAAAATAATGATACCTCAATGGCCGGAGCCACAAAGTACAAATCTCAACAACTAAGGTTGGCTGGAGATGATGGGACGCCCCTATGATGACCCCTTCGATCAGCCTAAGAGCATGGCGAGGTCGTTGTCACCTCCCACGGCCATTTGCACGCAAGAAGGGAGAGAAAGAGCGGTCAAAAGAGGTTCAAAAAATGAAGGGAAATTCGGAGGGGATTTTTGCACAGGGTGTACAAGGCACTCCAAAGATCGAGATGTATCTGGCGATGCAATGATCCTATCCCTGAGAAAACATATGGGCGTGTAAGAGGGATCTGGGTGGAGAAAAAGCAAAGAAGACATAGATCACAAAAGATGCAAGGAGTGTACTCCAAAAATTGGAGAAACGATGCAAAAACAAAAATCTGACAACCTGGAGACCGGGCGGGGGAAGCTGGTTGGTCAATGTGGACCAACTAGAAAAAGCACTACAAAAATTAGTTAAAAATTTGATAAAAAAATAATAAACGAATTTATTAATTTTAAATTATAAAATAAAAAATGTTTAATATTTTATGAGTTATTTTATTATGATTTTTATTTATTTTTTAGGTCTTTTTAATTACAAGTTACTTTTTATGGTTACATTATAGGTAAATTTATCTATGGTTCAAAGTATTTTATTTTTATTTTGTATTTTTGATTTTATTAATTTAGTTTATTGTTTTGTAAAATTATAACTTGATTTTCGAAAATATATTGTTATTATTTTTATGATATATTATATATACTTAATTAAATAGGTGTATTTATTATATTGGTTTCATCTATGTATTTTCTTTACATATTTTATTTTAATGTTTTCTTTGTGGTTTTATTTACATTTTAATATTTATATATTATATAAATAATACTTATAGAATTATAAAAATATAAAATTACAAAAATAGTGAATAATAAATAAAGAAATATTTTAATCAGGTAAACTATATAATAAGGGTCCAAAACCTAACTTTCACATTTTAACTCCAAAAAATGTAAAACCAGCTTTATTAAATATCTTATTAAAAGTTATAGACAATTAAAGGCAATTTTGATACATTTTGAGTTTTTATTTGGAAGATATGGATATGGGAAGTTGGGATTTTAGATTCTTATGTAAATTATATCTTTTTCTCTATGTATTATTTTTTATGAAATAAATTTTGTATTTTTCTATATTTTATTATCTACAACTTTCATGTTTAAAATTTCTTTATTAGAGGTATAAAAAGTGGAACTAAAAATAGGTCTCAAAATAATAAAGAATGAATAAATAAAAGGTATTTTTACTGTATTTTGTACCCTTATCTCCCCTACTTTCTTCCTTGTCGACCTAATCGTCAAGATGCCTAGATCTCGGGGTTTAGGGTCATGAAATATCTTCGATATTTTATTCTTTTTCTTTTCTTTTCTTTTCTTTATTCTATGAATTTGACATTAAAACCGCATTTTGTACAACATTTACACAACAATGAATGAATGCTAATTTATACAAATTAAGGGAATTTACATACATTTACTAGGGTTTTAATGCCAAAATGATAGAATACGGTGATGAAATGGAGATTCATCACCGTAGTAAACTTGTCATAAGTCATTATGATAAATATATTGCGGATGGTGTTCTAACTTATGAGGACTCTATGAATTATGCATTGATGAAAATATTATAAATGTTGCTACCACTAATAAAATTCCTAAACGAATAAGGGAGGATGGAAATCATTCTAACATGATTTCGCATCAAAGGCTTGGTCATTTATATATTGATTAGATTGATAAATAATGGACCTTTAGATTTTCTGGAAGTCCAAATTTTGTCTTCCTGCACATTGTATTCGAGGTAAAATGATTAGGATGCCTTTTCGTAACAAGGTTATACGATGTGAAGGTATTCTTGACAAGATACATACTGATGCAAGTGGTCCCTTTAGTATCGCAACCCGAAATGGATATCGATATTATTTGACATTTATTAATGATCATTCACGGTATGGGTTTATCTTCTTACTACATCATAAATGTAAAACCTTTAAAAGTTCACAGAGTTCGTGGCTTTGGTTGAGAACAAACTAATAGGAAGATTAAACGAATTTGATCTGACTGAGATGACGAGTATATCTCAGATTACTTGACAGTGGGTCTTCTATTAACTTGTTGTCATCATCACTACTCTTAGAATTTGGGTTAGGACCGCTTAAACCTACCAAGATGATTATGCAACTCGCAAATAAATCAATCAAGCAGTCTCGAGGCATGTTGGAAGATGTGATTGTCAGTGTCCATGGGATGCAATTCCCTATTGATCTTGTTATCTTGGACATGGACACCTCCACACCTTTACTCCATACCATTATCATACTTGATCGGTCGTTCCTTCATATGGCAAAAGCAGTAGTTGACTACGGCACTGGAGAGACCACATTCCACTCCAAAAGTGACAAAGTGTAGATAGAGACCTTCCCTGAGCCTAAATCTGCAGAAGTTGTGTCTGAGATAAGGGTACTTCAATATTAGTGTTCTAAAGACTGTGATTTTTTAGTTGAGATCAAAGATACATGTCTATTTCTATATGATAGAGAAACCCTAGAATTCCTCTCCCTTGAGGAAGGACGAGAAAGCACAATCCAACTACCTGAAGTCTTTGAAGATGAGATTTTCGTTGACATGCCATTAGAAGAACTTGAACAATCCCTCTCGTCTAAGAAGAAATATTTCATTATCGATTTGTGTGATATATTGAATGATGAAGTTGAACTGCCAGAGGTGGAGAAACAATAGCCGAAAGAGCTTACACATGTAGTTGTCGTTAAAGTCACCACTGAAGTCGCTCCCACTCCACTAGATCTCAAACCTTTGCCCTCCAATATGAAGTATACCTTCCTTGCTGAAGAATCGAACATGTACCTTGTCATTATCAATGCGCACTTGAGCCGAAGACCAAGAATATCATTTGATGGAAGTTGTTGAATGAAACCGCAAGGCGATAGGTTGGAAGATATATGATCTCCATTGGATTAGTCCATCTTTATGCTCGCATAACATCTACTTAGAAGAAGACAACAAGTCGTCATGTGAATTCTTGTGTCGACTGAATCCAAATCTCTGGGAAGTGGTGATGAAAGAAATTCATAAATAGTGTGATGCAGAATTCATATATCACATCTCTAATTCTAAATGGATGAGTCCCATGCATGTATTACTGAAGAAGTCCAAGATCACCATCGTAACCGATGACAATGGAGAAGAGATTCTGACCAGAGTACCGACATCTTGGCGAGTCTATGTGGATTATAGACGTCTCAACCTTGCCACCAAGAAGGATCATTTTCCATTACCCTTCATTGACCAGATTCTCGAGAGTATGTCCGTGAAGGAATACTTCTACTTCTTGGACGGTTACTCCAGATATAAACAAGTTGCAATCACGCTTGAATACCAAGAGAACCATGTTCACCTGACCTTTTGGGATGTACGCCTTCTGATGAATGTCGTTCAGGTTATGTAACGCCCCTGCTACATTTCATCGTGTATGCTAGTCATATTCGCAGATATGGTGTGCAGTTTTCTCGAGGTGTTCAATGAGATTTTTTGATCTATAGAGATTCATTTGATCAATGTCTTCATTATTTGTACTGAGTTCTAAGGAGGTGCTATGAAGTGAACCTCGTGCTCTCGTGGGAGAAGAGCAAATTCATAGTGACTGAATGGATCGTTCTGAGTCACATTGTATCTAAACATGGCATGGAAGTGGACCCAGGCAAGGTAGAATAATTTCCAAACTTAAGCATCTGACCAATTTAAAACATTTTCAGTCATTTTTGGGGCACATCAGCTTCTACTGATGATTTATCAAAGACTTCAACAAGCTTGCTTGACTGTTGATAGAATTGCTAGGCAAGGAGACTAATTTTGTTGTGGATGACAATGTTCTCCAAGACTTTAATCAGTTGAAAGACTAGATCGTACATGCTCATGTCCTGTTGTCACCTATTTGGTCCCTATCTTTTGAGACCATGACAGACACATCAGATTTCGCATTTGGTGTTGTCATAGGACAAAGACGAGATGGGATTCCATTTTATATTCGTTACGCTAGATGAACACTATATGAAGCTAAAAAAATTACACAGTTATAGAGAAAGAAATGCTAGCCCTAGTGTTTTCCCTGGAGAAGTTCAGATCACATCTCCTCAGATCAAGGGTTATTATTTACACTGACCATTTTTCCATCAAGTATCTCCAAAGTAAGAAAGATACCAAGCCTCGTCTGATTCGTTGGATTATTCTTCTCTAAGAATTCGTCTCGGAATTTCATGAAAAACCAATATGGTGGCAGACCATCTTTCTAAATCATCAATGCATAGCCTCCTGAGCACAATTCAATTCCAATTACAGATTCTTCCCGAATGAGGCAGTCTTGTCTATATCCTCTCTCCCCTAGTATGATACAAATTCTTGGCAGACATTCATTTCTACTAGTGGTAAAGAACCACATCTATTCCTAGAGGGCGAAGACTACATCTGGAGGAGGTGATTATGGGTTACCTATACTAGTGTCAGAAGCTCGAACTCGGTGGACACCACTCTGGAAAGAGAATGATGGCAAAAGTGCTTCAATGTGGCCTTTGGCGACCAACTTTATTCAAGGATGCACATGATTATGTATAGAGTATATTGACTATCAGTGAATGGCTAAGAACATCAGCACGCGTGATACAATGCCTCTGAAGTACATTCAAATATCTAACGTCTTTGACGCATGGGCTATTGACTTCATGGGGTCACTCCCTAACAGTCAGGGTTTTGAGTGCATCATATTTGTCGTCGACTATGTCAGTATATGTGTGGAGGCAATCCCCGCCTGAATCGTAGATAGCTGCACAGTGTGTCATTTCTGGAAAGATAACATCATCTCGCAGTTTGGAATCGCCAAGATTCTTATTTCTAACGGGGATCCATTTTATCAACAAGGTGTTCAAGAAGTTGACCAAAGAATACGACATTGAACATCATGCCACCGCATCATACCACCTACAATCAGATGGCTTGGATGAATGTTCAAACAAAGAGATCAAGACAATCTGCAAAATCTTGTACGCCTGCCACCTTCCCATGGAACTCAATCATAAATCCTTGTGGCCATTGAACTTGTGCAACCTTGATTCTGAGTAAGGAGGGAAGAACAGGAAAGTTGATCTGAACCGACTGCTTGAATTTCGAGACTATGCTTATGATAGCAGCCTGATGTACAAAGAGGAAGTCAAGAGATGGCATGAAAAACAAATCCAGATGAAGACTTTTGAACTTGGACAGAAGGTGTTGTTATTTGACGTGAAGTTGAAAAATTTTCTCGGGTAAACTGAAGAGAAAATGGACATGGCCATTTATTATGAGAAATGCATGTGATAATGGAAGTCTACTCATATCTGAATTGTCACCTTATGCACAACCTTTTGTGGTTAGCAGAAAGTTGCTGAAGCCATACCTCGAGCACGACACATTCTTGTCCACTGTTGATTCGATTGAAGTTGCATTCCAAGATGATCTCTCAAAGACAGAAGGATCAAACATTGAAAGCTGAAAATCTCAAAAAGATTTTGTTTTCTTCTTTTCGTTTTCATTTTTCTATTTCTCCCGAAAAAGTATTCACCCCTTTCATCATTGTTATACTTAGGACGTACTTTGTCCTAAGTATGGGGGGGTGATCACCCCGAGTTGTTCATCTCATGATCCCTCACCCGTCCCCTCAACTCTTGATATTCTATCTATACTTAGGGATATTTTAGCCTAAGTATAGGGGGGGACAGATCGAGCCGGTGAGTTCGTATATTCCCACCCTTAACCCTCCATGCCTTGTGCATAATTTGTTGTACTTAGGATTATTTCATCCTAAGTATAGGGGGGGTCAGTCAGCGTCTCATTCGTTCATTCTCCAGTCATCATAGTATAGATTGTTCTATACTTAGTATGAATTATATCTTCCATTTTTCTTTCTGATCCATGAGGACATGGCTCGAGTTAAGTATATGGAGTCGTATATATGTTGTATGTACTCTAGCCAAAAATTGTGCTTTCGTATTTTTTAAATAATATGGCTAATTAATAAAAATTAAAACACGCATCCAATTCTTTGTATATACTAATTAGTAATCATGTTGAAAATGATTTGCAAAATGTTTGAAAATGGTTGGAAAATCTTTTTGAAAAATATTTTGAAAACTGTTTGAAAAATGTTTAGAAAAATATGTTCAACCTTTGTAAAAATGTTCTGTTTGTGAAAACTTTTTTTGTTTGTTTGAATAAAATAATTTGAAAATCTATTTACAAATGATTTGGAAAATGGTTGCAAAAATAATTTGAAATATATATATATATATGTATATATATTATTTGAAAAAACTTTGCAAAATGAGTTTTAATTTTTGTAAATGTTTGTAAAAATTATTTGTCAAATTATTCTTTAAAAATAAAATTTTCAAAGTGTTTGTGAAAATCCTTTCAAATTATTTTGAGAGCTATGTACGTGATTTCAGCAAATAAAAATATTTTACAAACCTTTTATATAAAAACTTGTAAATTCCTAAATCCTTAACTCTTGTAAATATAAGGTACATTCCCATGTAAATATATGCACATAATTGATTGACAAAAAACTTTTTTTAAAAAAAATCACTAAAATTTGCAAAATAAAAAATCCATGAAAATTTGCAAAATCTTTTCAAAATTGCTTAAAAGTTTGTAAACTTTTCAAAAATCCATAAAAAGTTTAAATTTTGATTGCATCACAAAAATATTTCCTTGCATTATGCATATCATTTGCATTTTCGGATTGATATTGATAATTGAATTAATCTAAGTAAAATCCTAAGACTGGAGCTTGCTTGGATCTCAATCCACTTAATTCTTTGAGATCACGAGACTTAGTTCAGTGTCGTCTTGACAACCTAAGTAGAATATCGAAACACATGCATGACTCTTGTCCACGGTGACCTAGCTTTCACACATGCACTTTACACGTTGCTCAACTTAGTTGAGTTGTAGAGGGTTGGAATTGCTAGCATGAGACACAAGCCAATGAAAACATCAGAAGTCACGCATTTGCGGCCATTTTACCCCAACCCGATACAACTGCCATGAGGTCCAACATGCTTTAAATGAGGGATAGTCTACTAGCTCAACAGGAAAAATTCCCTATGTAAATAATGTAGTATATGGTATTTAAAAAATGGAAAAAAATAAAAAAAACTCCAAACGAATATATGGGCAAAATTCCAAGAAATATCAATTCTCGTCGAAGCATGTACATAGCTAATAAGCAAACTTGAGCTTCAAAGTCAAGTGTATGTGAAACTACAGCCGGATGACTTGGCTATATTGGTCAAGCATCCTAGCATAGGTAGCTAACTGGCTACTGTCCATTCTCTTCTCCACCTCCTCTTGAGCTGGTTGTACTTGAACTTAGAAGGGAATACCCTCCTTCTCGAGGAAACAAATATTGGATTGGGGAATTAGGGTCACCATTTTGGAGAAGACTGACTTTTAACGCTTCAACCGAGAGGAGTGCGTATGACATTGACTTGTTCTGACCAGGCTTTTGAGGAGACTTGAGCAGGATTTTGTGGATCTTAGATGTTGTTGTGTTTCAAATCCATTTCTTAATAAGGTTCCGACCAAACCTAAATGCTACAAGTTCGAGTGAGCTCCAAACTTTGATTTTATGAAGACAAGTTTGAAAGTTAAAATCAATCCAAGTTCTTTCCCTTTCTTTTCTTTATTTTCTTTTCTGCACTTACATGTATAAGTGTTTGCTAGGGACTAGCAAAGGCAAGTATAGAGGGTGATAAATCTTCATTTCATCACCTTTATTCTTTCATTTCGACCTTCAAACCATAGCTAAATGCATGTATATATCATTATTTTACACGAAATAATATCTATTATTTATTGTGTAAATAATGTATAAAATACTCTATTAAAAGTCAAACTAAAAGAATAAAGAAAATACAAGAAAAGGAAATGAAATATCAAAGGTATTGAATGACCCTAAATCCTGAGACCTAGGCATAGGGATGGGCATTGGGCTGGACCGGCCCGGCCCAGCCCGAAGCCCAACCCGAAAAGCTTGGCCCGGCCCAAGCCCAAATAGATAATGGGCCGGGCTTGGGCCAAATTATTGGGTCTGAATGTTTTTTGGGCCGGGCTCGGGCTTGGCTCGGCCCAGCCCGATCCGGCCCGAGGGCCCGGCCCGATAGTAGCCCGATCCGGCCCGAGGGCCCAACCTGAGTCTGCAGCTCTGCCTCCTGTCTTCATGGGGTGGTTTATCCCACTTTTATTTTTGGATATATTCCCGAAAAGGAATGAAATGGGATATAATAGCTCCTCATCGTTTAAGTTATTACAAGTGGAACCTTTTCAATACAATAATCTCGTACTTATAGTTCAAATATTGATGAAAATGAGCGCAACCTTCACAAGATTATCAAATCAAGTAATCAAAGAAAATTATTCTACTTGTAGGTTGTTGGCCAATGTGTGAACAAAAGAACCTAATTGATATCCAGGGCGTTACTACACCCCTCGTAATGTCACCTCTTCCTCCTTGCATTCTCGTGTTCTAAGTTATGATAAGGAAAATGTATATAATATATTCATATAATAACATCCATGTCTTTCTGCTGTTGCTGTAGGACAACGTGTAGCAATTTAAGCGAGAGATATGCTATCAACCCATCATTAGGTGTAAAACAGATCCACTAACTGTACTCCCAGATCCTTTTTCTATGTAAATGGTAATGGGCTTTTCATCTTCTTGCTTTTACGAAGACCTTAATAAGAGTTTCTACTTTCATCATTGTACCATGAAGAAAAAAAGGAAATCATTGACATTGTCTGATTTCTATGGCATCAATCCACATGTTTCTCGTGGCTTTGCATTGCTTCTTCACCTCTGCCTGAAAAGTGATGGATATATGCGAAAGAAATTATACAATATAAACTCTTATCAAGTTATCAACAATGGCAAGCATGTCAAATATGGGTCATGATTATATCATGATAACTTATATTCATGTCTTCCCATTTCTCTATCATTTCTATGCATATATTCATTCATAGCCTGGTTAGGACCGTATCAGTTGATATATTCTTCTTCTGCAAGTGGGGTGCTCTTATTTGTGTCATCATATATGATAATAATGAGAAGAAATTTCGTATGTTCATGCATGTGCACCTCCATTCCATATGCACACTATATTCCAGAATGAACATTCACCCATACATGTGGATTAAATGATGGGCCTAGTACCAATAGATGGGCCGGCCCGACCCATGCCCGGCCCAATGGAATTGGGTCGGGCCTGGGCTTGGGCCGAATCGGCCCAAGGCCCGAATTTTTTAAATGGGCTTGGGCCTGGGCCCTTCAGGGCCCGGCCCAGCCCAGCCCATGCCCATCCCTACCTAGGCATCATGATGACTGGGTCAACAAGGAATAAAGCAGGGGGAGATAAGGGTCAATAAATAAAAGAAAGTCTAATTCATAAATGCCCACTAATACATTTTGGGGACTTATCATTATACATAAAATCAATAAACTTTGCAAATGAAAGTTGTAGAGAAAAATATATAGAAAAATATATAATTTATTTCACATAAAAATGATGCATATTATGCATTCTACACTCAGAATAAAAATCCAAAATCCAAACTTCCCAGACCCATATATTCTCGATATAACATCAAAATGCATCAAAATCACCTTTAATTGTGAATAATTTTTTGTATGCTTAATAAAGGTGGCTTCATTTAATTTAAAGTTAAAATGCAAAAGTTAGGTCTTGGAACCCTATTGTATAATATATCTAAATAAAATATTTATTTTGTTTATTCTTTATATTTTTCATACTTTTATATTTTTATAATTTTGTAAATATTATTTGCAGTACATGTACACTATTAAAATAAATAAAACCGTAAAAATAAAATAAAATAGTATACAAAATACATAGACGAATTACTTATACATATACCTATATAACAAATCTATTGATTAAGTGTATAAATGACATTACAAAAATATAATAAAAATATATTAATATACATTTAAATAATTTATAAATATATAAAATATGCATATGAAATGATAAAATTAAAAAACAAAATAAAAATTAAATATTCAAAACATAGGTAAATATACATATATTTATACTTACAAAAAGTAACTCGCCTTAAATTAACTCAAAAACATAAATAAAAACATAATAAAATACTATATAAAACAAACAAGTTTTATTTTATAAATTATATTTAGTTTACTTATTTATTATTTTATTTTCATTTGTTTATTCTATTCCATCATATTTTGTCCTCTAACGATCCACGTGGACGAATGGGGAGCCCATTCAGTTGACCCCAATCAACTATCTGACCCCCTAGTCCTGTAGATGTCAGGGGACTTTGAATTCCCTTCATCAATTTTCCTCATTGATACAATGCTCGAAAATCCTCGATTTCTTTATGAAAGTTGACCCTCGATCCTTGCTCTTTCATGCTAATGCGTTGCCTCGATCATCGAATCACCACCTCGAGTAGAATCCACTCGCCAACATCGTCGTGAATATAGTTTCACTTCCACCCCTCATAACTCTTTTATCCTTGTTCCATCAAGTAAACCCTAAACCTAGCACCGATTGAACCTCTTGGTGATAACATAAAGGTCCTCCATGCTAAAGGGGTGGTTGTGGTGTCGATTCAAGGTTGATCCAGTTGTCACCGAGGATCCTCTGCTGCGATCCTTTGACCAGCCTCTCCAGTATGGTAACTTATCTTTTCTCTGCATTTTTCAATTCCTAGTGTACCTAGTAGTGTAGCATTGCTTTCATTTCCCCCCAAAAAACTTTGATTGGTGGAGCTTCTTCTCTACCATCTTTTTCCATCCATTCTGACCATCTTAATGCCTCTATCACATCCACCATCCTCCCCAACATCCACTCTACATTGCAGTAAACTTAGTTCATCTCGGCCAAACCTCGATCAGGGAGTTCATCTCTCCTCCTCTGCCGCTCATTGGAGAGCTCTGCCCGAACCATCTTCATTTTATCTTCACCCCCCAAAGCCTTAGGTGGTTTTGCCTTTTGTCTCTCGAACTGACCCTTGTATAAAGCAAAATATCACCTTTTTAGGGGTATTCGATGCAAGGCGATACCCCCAGATCTTCACTAGAACCATCAACCTCTAGGGCTTGATCCGCGAGCCCGATACCTTCCTGAAGCTCCAGGGAGGTGGGGGGAGACTA
>JAZKJV010004466.1:95000-403769 GCA_037367405.1 Ottelia alismoides | reverse complement strand
TACTTAAAAGATTTTGATTCTCTCATCATACTTATTTCAAATTCATAATGCATTTGATTAGAGAAAGTTGACATAGAGTTTCATTAATAATATGATCAACATATGATATTTGAACTAATAATAAATCTTTTTCGGTCTTTTTAATGAAAAAAGTACGACCAACTACCCATAAAACAAAAAAAAAAAACGATTAAAACTTCACAAGCATTCCTATCAAGAACAAGAAGCTTATCTAAGACCAAAGCTGAGCTTTTTTAGATGGAAGACATGGTCTAGAAAAACAGAGAAGAGAATCGGAGAAGTTGCCTAGCATTGGCTTCCTTTTTGATAACCCCCTTCCCCCCACCCAAACCCTAACTCTCCCCTACCGCCGCCACACCCCCCTACCCTGGGGAAATAACAATTTCTCCGCCACCGTCCACTCGTCGAGCCCTCAGTGCCTCCTAGAACAAATACCCCAATCTTCACCCCAGCAACACCCTTTCCCCTGAACCCCCAAGACCTTCTGGAGAAACGTCAGGCCATCCTGGCGTGATATTTGTGGGGTCACCCCATAACCACCCTCGCGCAGGATGGGCTACATGCCTCCGGTCCTCATTAACAGTGAGGAGGTTGCTTTTGTTGACAAGGCTGACGCTGGCATTTTGGATCGTTTGTGGGAACACACGCTGGTGTTCTATGTCCTGGAAAGCGGTCCTTTCTTAAGCACCTATGGAGCTTCATCAGTAAGGTGTGGAAACCCACGGGATAGGCGAATCTGCATCCTCGTCCAAACGGTTTCTTCTATCTCAAACTCTCTTGTGAGGAGGACTGTGAGAGAATTCTTACTGGCGATCAGTGGTTGTACCAAGGCAGATTCATGGCAATCAGGCGTTGGGAGGCTGGTGCATGCCAGGAACGTGACCTCCTGTCCGAGATCTCGTTGTGGGTCCAATTCCACAGCCTTAGCCACTCTCCGAACCTTATCCTGAACAAGATTGAAAGCCTCATTGGTACCCCTTTGTTCATGGACGCTGCCATGGCATCAGGTCAGAGGTATGAATATGCAAGATGCTGCATCTCCATCCATGCCACGGAGTCCATTCCCTCGGTGGCCCCCTGGTCTTCTTCTCAGGTAAGAGGGAGATAATCGACGTTGAACTTGAATGGCAACCGCCAAAGTGCACCCATTGTGTTTCCTTTGGCCATGCTATGACCTCATGCCCATTTTACAAGGAGGCTCTGGTTCTGAAGTCCTCAAGCTTGGGGGACCTCGACTGAGGGGGAGGGTGGGGACACACCCTTATGGCTTCCCACAAGAGGAGGCAGCTGACAATCAACATGCTCAATTCAAACATTTGGGTCAGCATGCGAGGGACGGACCCACGTCGGAGACTGCTCGCCACACAACTAAGGAAGATGCCCACGCCCAACAGGAGCGCTTGCCTCCCAAATCGGCAAAGAAGGGAACAACTCATGGTAAATCATTTAATGCTTTTCAATATGGTCATAGGACCTTACTTAATCGAAAAATTGCAGTGCCTCGTAAGCAAGCATCATCGTCTGAATCGTCTTTAGAGAGGCACAAGTTTGACTTAAACAACCCTTCCCCGGATATTGCGGGGGGTATGGCAAACTTGGCTCTCCGAGTTCAGATAGAAGAGGACACCCAACCCTCTGCTGGGAATAACTCCATCTCGAATGCATTGGTGACGACCAACCCTGCATGGTCCACTACGTCCCACAAAAAGAGGCAGCCCCAAAAGGGCCCCTCCAAGAACAACGGCCCTCGGCCCCAACCCACCAACGTTTGTGATGTTAGTCGCGGTCTGTAATGCTCGCGGACTAAACAAGACCCGTAAATTGAAATCCTTGTTGGGGACCTCATAAACAAACAAGCCATAATTATTGGGTTGGTTGAGACAAAAATAAGGCCGGATGCAAGATTGCGATTCGCGGCTCAGGTACCCAATGGGTGGACATTCGTCCAAAACGACACTCCTCTTGGTCATGTGTATGTTCTTTGGAATACCTCTACTTGGAGCTGTACTACCCTTGGAATGCCCTCCCAAGCCATCACAATCGGTTTCTCTAATCATGGGGGCTTGAGCGTCACTATCTCCGTTATTTATGGCTTCAATGTCCCAGCTGAGCGCAAGGATTTCTAGGCACACCTACACCAAACATCGACCTCTATCAATGCTCCTTGGCTACTGATGGGAGACTTCAACATGGTAAGGTTCAGCCATGAAAAAGTTGATGGCCAACCACCGCAGCAAGAAGCAATGAGGGAATTCAATGATTGCATTGACCGTTGCTGCTTGTTAGATCTGAACTCCTGCGACAATCAATGGTCGTGGACTAACTCAACTATTGGACCAGCTAGAATAGCTGCTAGGCCTGACCGTGCCCTTGTCAACGAAACCTGGCTCACCGTCTTCCGAATTCTAGGTGCTCCTATAGGCACCACCCTTCGAGCGATCACCATCTGCTTTTTGTGGAGCTCGCTCGTCTCCCCTCCCAGCCCAAGCCTTTTCAATACTTTGATTATTGGTCGAATCGCCTGGGGTATGACGACATTGTGCTTGGTGCTTGGAACCTGCTCGTGACAGGCAACCCCCTTTTCTGTTGGCACACAAGCTTAAAAATGTTAAGCTGGGACTGAAGTCCTAGACTGTGGCTGAGGGGAACGTGTTCATTGACTCCAACATCGCCAGTGCCTTCCTTAACCGCATCGATGTAGCCTTGGGGGAGGATCCCTTGGACGACATCCTTGCTAATCTTGATTTAGTTGCCAAATACTATATTGAGGGTCTATATAGGGATTCAGAATCAACATGGAAGCAGAAACGTTGGGTGGATTGGCTTAAGCTTGGAGACAGGAACACAAAGTTCTTCCATCTTGCGACAAAGGTCCGCAAAAACAAGAATAACATTTCCTCCTGGACGACCTTGGGAGGGTCATTGACATGCCGAGGGAGGTCGCTGACAGTGCAATGGCATTCTTCAATGCGCTCCTGGGCCCGGATTTGCCCTGCCTACTTAGGGCCGCCCTCCCGCCTCTAGGGATGAAAATGAATACAAATATATTCGTATCCATTCATATCCGCATTCGTCAAACAGAGGATATGGATGCTATTTTCTTGTATCTGGTGAATGCGAATACGAAAGCAAATGTCCAACATTCACCAAATACAAATACAAATATAATATCCTCAACTTTGACAAATACTAATGTTAAAGATTTTGAGGATACGGATACGAATATTCATTTTTTTGAAGGATACAAATACAGATATGAATATGAATATGAATGTTCCAATTCTAGATGATACCATTACTTACATGGTATACAAATAAGTAAGTTTGGTAAGCTTTCTTTTATTATTTAGTTATATCTTTACATTTTATTTTATTATTAGTTATTTTTATGTACATATTCATTATTAAAATATTTAATATGCTTTTTATACAATTACAAACCTAAAATGTTTATACCTTTTAAGTAAATTTTGACATGTACAACATTCATATATTAATTCGTATTCATTTGTCAAATATCTGTATCCGAATTACCAATATTCGTTTTTGCATTCATATTCGTATTTTGAGGATATGATTTTACTTTTTACACATTTGTGTGATATTCGTATTCGTATCCTGATTTTAAAAGGATGAGGATATGACTACACCCATATTCGACCGTTTTCATCCCTACTTGCCGCACAAACAGATCCTTACCGCATAGGCAAATGAGTGGCTCACCAGGCCTTTCCTTAGAGGATGAAATATGAGATGCCTTGAAAGAGATCCCCTCCAATAAGGCCTCGGGGCCTGATGGCTTTAACTCAAGATTTTTCAAAAGGCATTGGCATATGGTTAAAGGTGATATATGCTCCGCAATGGCCTTCCTCCATAGGGGATGGAGCATGGTCATGTAGTTGAACCACTCCTTTCTAACATTGGTACCTAAGACTCCATCACCTGTGGGGCTGGGTGACTACCGCCCAATCTCTTGTTGTAATGTCATATACAAAATCTTCTTGAAAGTGCTAACCTCTCGCTTGACGGAGGACCTCCAACAACTAATTTCTCCCAACCAATCGACCTTTATTAAGGGCCGTGCTATTGGGGACAACATAAGCCTGGTGCAGGAACTCTTGTGGGGCTTTAACGGGCGACGTAACATAAACAAGGCCTGCCTCAAGGTTGACTTGACTAAAGCATTTGAATCCATCGAGTACTCCTTCATCTTGGATGCTCTGAAGTCTATGGGCTTCAATGACATCTGGATCGATTGGATTGAGAACTGCATTGCAACTACCTCCTATTCCATCCTCTTAAATGGATCCCTGCATTGTTTATTCAGGGAAACTCATGGCTTAGGAAGGGGGATTCGCTTAGCCCACTCCTTTTCACAATTGGGTTGGAGTCCCTATCGTGCTTGGTGGAGGCAACGTAACATGAAGGAAAGTTCATGCCCCTGGGTAAGGGCCAGACCACTGCTCCATCTTACCTCATCTACGCGGATGACCTGTTAATCTTCTTCTAGGGCTCCATGCACTCCCTTTTTGCGGTCAAGAACATCCTCAATGTATTCCATAACATCTCTGGACTCCGGATGAATGCAATGAAGAGTAAACTATTCTATCCTAAGCACTTTGAAGACATCTTCTCCTACTCCTCATGATTGGTATTCTTAGCCAATCCTGTCTACAAAATACTTAGGCATCCCCCTTGCTCCCTCCTATGGTAGCAGTCTTATCCATAGGGACTTGGAGGATAGAGTTAGGGTCCTGATTGGTGGCTGGAAGGCAGCGAATCTGACTATGGTCGATCGCGCACAACTACTTAAGAGTGTGGTCTTTGGTTTGCTGCTTTATTGGGCTGCAACAACACTCATCTCGCTCACCACTGCTCGCAAGATTGATATGTGCTGTGTTGATTTTCTGTAGGGTAGGACACTACACGATATTGCTTGGCCCACATTATGCCTCCCTAAACAGGAGGGGAGGCCGGGGGGGGGGGATCGGTGCGGGATGCCATGATTGTTTCCTGGATCCGGTGATTATTAACATATGAATCTTCCATCTGGTCAAATTTTATGCGGAGAAAATACCTACATAATAGCTCCCTTTGGGAGACCCAAACCTCCCCCGCACATAACTGTGCTTGGAGGAAGATTTTGCGTGGAAGGGAAGCTTTCAATAGGGCTGTCCACTCCACCGCCCCCCTCCGGTTTTTCTTTCTCCAGCGCGGTGGACCTCATTCACCGCATTGCTTCACCTAAAGCTTGGGCTCCCTACGTCTGGGTGAAGGGAATCCCTCCCGGATGTCATTCACTCTT
The DNA here is from genome assembly GCA_037367405.1 of Ottelia alismoides. Lineage (NCBI taxonomy): Eukaryota > Viridiplantae > Streptophyta > Magnoliopsida > Alismatales > Hydrocharitaceae > Ottelia > Ottelia alismoides. The sequence goes on along the minus strand of JAZKJV010004466.1, from coordinate 398,443 downwards.
TATAGGGCGATGCTGGAGCATCTCACCACCATTGATCGGCTAGCTAGATTTGGCATTTGCCCACCAACAACTTGCTACCTCTGCTTCCTTCAGCCCGAATCCCATGGGCGCTTACTCGTCGACTGTGCATTCTCGAGATTCGTCTGGACGTCCTCCTGCTGTGCTCTTGGTATGGCAATTCCACCGGTGTCTCCCCTACGCAATCTTCTATTCTGGTCTGCCAATATCACCGCTCCTTCACTCAGAGAGCGCATGGCCCTTATCCTTGCTGCGGTGGTTGCCTTCATCTGGAAAAAAGGAACATTAGGTGGTCCTCAGGGTCCCCGCGATCTCCTGAGGCGATCGTTGGCAGGGTCCTCCAAACTTGCTGTATGATGCTTTGATACTAATGCGGTCGAGTTTTTGTTCCCCTCGGTCGTTATGTTTAGCCTGCTTTACAACATTTTGGGGTTCTTTTTTGTTTGATGTAACCATGGCCGATTTGTGCCTCCTGTAAATGCCCTTTACTTGGAATAGAATCTTACAAAAAAATGTTCAAAAGCACACTCTCAACGTCCATATAGAAGAAACTAATGCAACAAAAATAATCATAAGTCAAAAATAATTAAATTAACTCAAGTCTAACAACACTTTATAGGTGAACCAGCTCAGAATCATGAGCGTTAATCGTGTTAATTAAGTGCAAATTTATGTCATTGCAACTCATGAATCAAAATTTCACATAAATTTGTATTTATACTCCTAGAATGATGTGCATTGGCAAGTTACGAATGTAGAACTCAGGGAGATGAAATTATTTTTGGAATTATTCGGGTCAAAATTTATGTCAAATTAATATGCAAATTTATTCTCGAAAGTTTAAAGTGTGGTGCTAATGCAATTTTTTTGTGCGATGAAAAATGTGCAATTTAGCAAGAACAAAATGCAGAATGATGTATATATGAAAAGCAACCTAAGTTATTATTTTGTGATTTTTTCAGAATTATGTGGAGTTAATTGAAAATGAAACAATATCGAGTTTTTGGAATTGCAATTAATGAATTGTCAAACTAAATAAATTATCTCAAAAAAATCTAAGAAATTTAATCAATTAAGATCACGTCATTATGCAATAGTTGGTATTTTAATTTTAAATGAATTTAAACGAGGTTCAATTAAGAATGAATCAATCAACACACGGAATACACTTATTAGAGCAATGATATCAACGGATTGCATTCAAATCAGATGTCAAAATTTCTTCATTCAATTCCCTTAATAAGGATTTTCACACTAGATTAAGACATGAGAATAAATAGACATGACTTTAAGGGTTCGTTTGGTTGCAGGTTGGTCATGGTTGGGTTGAGGTACCCTGTGAATAGTAAATTGTGAGGAGGATTGAGATGTTTGGAAGGAGGGGTATTTTGAGTTGGGCCAACCCAACCCTGCAACCAAATGAACCGTAAAAGCTCAGATCGTATGTCTTTATAAAAAATACGTCCATAATCTACTTGAATTCCGATCAATTAATAATTTACCGGATTAAATAAGCTTCAACATGAAATATAGTTGATAATAAATGGAGTTCCGAGTGGAAAGTTATTACAGTCCAAAGGCATTTTTGCAATAAAATAAATAAATATTTTCGAAAAGGTCTAGAAAGGACTTATCCTCAATTACGATAGCAAGAGGGTCATCTTTGCAATTTCCTACGCGCGGGGCCATTTCTGCAATTTTGGATCAAGTGGCGTAAGAAGGCATGCGCTGCTTTGATCTAGTGGCTTGCAACACGCCATGTGGTTGGCTTTTGTTTTGTTGGATGAGATGCGATCCAAAGTTGGAAGTTGGGGTATCGTTGGCTCTGATCTGATCGGACGGCTCAACCGGTGATGGACCAGATAAGGCGATGCTAGTGATCGAGTGCTTGAGATATAGACACGTGGACGTTTCTTGATCAATCATTCTCCGAAACCTGTTTGTCGTGGATGTCAGCCCTCCGATCTCGACCGGAGGGTAACTAATTAACTATACGTTCTCTTGATCTTCGTCGGGCGACGTTATGATCTGATGACTGATGAGCTTCGCTGTTCAGTGCTTCACCATGGAGATGTGCGGTTGCTCGAGTCCTAAACTACTGATGCTATGAGATCAAAGGGACGGCAGATCGAAGAGACTGCTTCGAGGCTTTGGTTGATGTTCTACGATGTTGGGTCGACCGCGAAGGACCTGCACCAAAAACTATGGCTCATGCCTAATCACACGGCACCTGAGGGTTAAGTATAGCAAAAGATTGGTGGGCGAAAGGTTTCATACGGAGGCGGAGAAACGAAATCTGAAGACCCGACGACATTCTTCGCCGAAAATGGGTAGTTCTGGAAGGGTCGAAAGAAGCGATGAGGGGAGGTTTTGCGACGATAAGTTGATTCTTTTTTTTTGTTGATCTGAGATGAAGAAGAAGATGTGGGAGACGAAGAACGGGGGGAAATAGGGGTGGAACAATGGATTCTACCAATGAGGGGCCCACTTTACGTTTATCATGTAGGCTTAAAATTTTTAAAAAATGCTATATTGTAAAATGATATTTTTAAATAGAGTAAAAATTTCAAATGATATTATTTCAGTTTTGGTAAACATACAATTTAAATATCATTTAAATCTATCACTAAGGTTGGATTTTCAAATATATTATATTTTTAAAATTTGACAAATCTAATAATTTAAATTTATTTAACTCAGTTCCTATGGTTAAATTATCAAGTGAAATTTTAAAATTTAAAAATCATGATCTAAATGAAACAACCAATTTATTTCTTTTATAAGGAGTGCTAAAAATAATGGAAGAGATAAATGAGCTAGAATAATACTTTATATCAAACTACACGTATAATTTAAAATTTTAAAAATGATTGGAACAAAATTTATGAAATAAAATATATGCAATTAATATTAAAAAATTAAAGTATAGAGGTGATGCTTCCTCTCAAGGACCCCCACCCCTCCTCCCGCAACAAACCCTAACTTCTCACCACCGCCGCCGCCGCCCTCCCTTTTCGGCCCCAACTCCGCCTCCCCTCCCTCACTCCCTCCCCCACCCCCTCGACTACATCAACCTCCACTACCAATACCCCTTCCCCCATCCCAACTGACCCCTCAATACCCCTATCCTTCCCCTTCTGATGCTGGTAGGTCCTCTGGCATGATGTTTGCGGGGCCATCCCAAAGCCCCCTCCGCCCTCCCACCGTATGGCCTATACGCCCCGTGTCATTCTGGATGGGGAGGAGGTCGCCTACATCGACGAAGCTGATGCGAGCGCGATGGATCGAATGTGGGAGCACATCTTGGTCTTCTATGTCCCGGGGAAACACCCCTACCAAAAGCTCCTGTCTAACTTCATCGAGAAGGTGTGGACACCGTCAGGAGAAGAGAAGTCATTCCCATGCCCTAGCGGCTTCTTCTATCGTAAGCTATCACGTGAGGAGGATTGCCAACGAATCCTGACAAGTGGCCTGTGTTTGTTCCAAGGAAGATTCATGGAGATTCGACGTTGGGAAGCTGGTACCTCCTTGGAGCGGGATCTCATGTCGGAGATTCCCCTGTGGGTCTGTTTCCATGGGCTGAGCCTTGGTCATTCCTCAGATCTCATCCTAAATAAGTTAGCTAGCCTATTGGGAGCACCCCTGTTCATGGACGCCACCACAGCTTCGGGCCAGCGGGATGGCTACACAAGATATTGCATCTCCATTCGTGCGGTGAAATCCATCCTCAGCCGTTCCCCCTGGTCTTCTACTCCGGGAAGAAAAAGTTAACTGGATTTGAACTCGAATGGAAACCCCCGAGGTGCAACCACTATATCTCCTTTGTTCACTCCACTAATAGTTGCCCCTAATCCCCGAAAGTCTCTGTTCCGAGCGCCGTTCCTAAAGGCCCATCCTCAAGCCCAGATGCATCTCCACCGAGGCCGGTGCATCCCGATGCCTCCCCACAAAACCAGTACGCCGAACCACCTGAGGTGGCTGGCGAGAACCTATGGCCCCAATTCTTCCAACCTGGCCTGAAACAGTGGTCCAGTCCTACAGAGGAGGGCGGTGACCACCTGCAACTGGAGAGCATTCCTCCTAAACCGATGAAACGACTCGTTATGCAAGGAAAACCCCTAAGTGCTTTCCCATTTGGTCACAGTACCCTGCTGCGTCGGAAAATCGCAATGCCTCTCAAGCAAGCCTCATCGTCGGCTGAGACTATTATGAACTCAAGGTTCGATATGAACAACCCCTCTCCTAAGGCCCCGGGAATAGCGGCTACCATGACCAATGGGATTCCTATGGATATGGGAACACATACTCCTCATGGGTATATACCCATTCCAGAGATTTCGACGATGACCAATCCCTCCTATTACATAACTACTCACAAGAAAAGGAAGCCCCAAAAGGCTTCCATTAAGGCTTCCATTAAGAACAACATGCACCCGACCCCTCCTCCCAAAAGCACTTAATGTTAGTTGCGGTCTGTAATACTCGAGGACTCAATAAGCCACATAAACTAAGGTTGATACTGGGGGATCTCAAAAATAGACAAGCAGAAATAATTGGCCTAGTTGAGACCAAAATTAGGCTGGAAACGCGAGCGAAATTCACTGCCCTTGTCCCAAATAGGTGGACATTCATCCATAATAATACCCCACTAGGCAGGTGTACTTTCTGTGGAAGGAATCTTGCTGGAGCTGTACACTAGTGCGCATATCCTATCAAGCTATCTTCATGACTTGCTCCAATCAAGGTGGGAAAACCGTGACTATATCAGTTATTTATGGTGCAAATTCCCTTGCCGACCGCAATGAGCTTTGGGACCAACTCTACCAAACCTCTATTGTAAACAATGTACCTTGGCTTGTGATTGGAGACTTTAATATGGTGAGATTCACCCACGAAAAGCAAGCTGACCGCCCACCTCTAAGTGAACCAGTAATAGATGTTAATGACTGCATCAACTGGTATACACTTCTTGGATTAGAATCTTGCGGCAACCCCTGGTCTTGGCCAAACTCCTCCATTGGCTCGTCCAGAATCATTGCCAAGCTAGACCGTGCCCTTGTCAGCACATCGTGGCTCACCATCTTCCTGCAAACCAATTGTACCTACTCGCCACTGCATTACAACAACCACCAATTACTCTATGTGGAGCTCGCACAATACCCCAACCACCCCAAATCCTTCAGATACTTTAATTACTTGGCGGGTCACCCTGGGTATCTAGAGGTCATCGAAGGGGGCTGGGGGCTCCTTGTTGGCAGGAATCCTCTGTTCTGGGTTGCAAGAATGTTACAAAATGTCATAATGGGGCTACAGATATGGGCTGCCACGGACAGTAACATTTTCAATGACATAAAAGCAGCATAGACTTTCCTTAATCAAATCAATGATGCCCTATCGGTTGACCCCATGGACCAGGTCTCGGCTGAACCTGAAAAGGATGCGAAGGACTACCTCGACGGCCTAGCCAATGACCTTGAATCATCTTGGAAGCAGAAGAGTCGCATGGATTGGCTTAAACTTGGAGACCGCAACACCAAGTTCTTCCATCTCTTTGCCAAGGTATGCATCAATAGGAACAATATCCCATCCCTATTGGACGATAATGGATGAGTCATTGATTGACTGTTGGTGGTATCTTCGAAGGCGGTGGATTACTTCAGTTCTCTGTTGGGGCTGGACTTACCTCGCCTACCTAGGGCTGCTCCCCCCTCGCCCAGACATATGCTCACTGCGCAAGATAGGGAGTGGCTTACCCGACCCTTCCTTGAGGAGGAAATTTGGCGTGCGCTTCGCTCGATCCCTTCTGCAAAGGCGCTGAGGCCGGATGGCCTCAACACGGGATTCTTCAAAAGGAACTAGCAGGTGGTTAAGGGAGACATATGTGTTGTTATGGCTTTCTTGCACAAGGGTGGGAACATGGTAAGACAGGTAGATCACACATTTTTAACCTTTGTTCCCAAGGCATCTTCTCCTGTCGGGGCTTGGGGACTTCTGACCCATTTCATGTTGCAACGTCATATACAAAATATTCACTAAGCTACTGGCCTCCCGCTTGGTTGTGGTTCTTCCTCAACTGATCTCTCTCAACCAATCAACCTTTATCAAGGGACGCTCCATTGGGGATAACATCTGACTTGCATAGGAACTTGTGTGGGGTTTTAACATGCGATGAAGCATAAACAAGGTTTGCCTCAGGATTGGCTTGGTTAAGGCATTCGAATCAATCGAGCATTCTTTTATACTTGAGGCCTTAAGGGAAATGGGGTTCTGTACCACCAGGGTCAAGTGGATGGAAAACTGCATTGTAACTTCCTCCTTCTCTATCATGGTGAATGGATCCTCGTATGGTTCTTCCGTGGATCTTGTGGGATTAGGCAGGGGGACTCGCTGATCCCACTCCACTTCACTATTGGGATGGAGACCCTAAGTTTCCTGGTGGAGATGGCATCGGTCGAGGGATGCTTTTGGCCCTTGGGGAAAAGGAGGTCCACCGCTCCCACCTACTGTTAGACATGTGAGCCCACGACGAGCCATTATGCAATAAATGTTATTGCAAATATCATTCCCTGATCTGAAATGAAGAATAAATAATTTGCATAATAGGTCCCTCTGTACAATTAGGGTTATGTACCATGGCTGTCTTAATGATCATACAGCTGTTGATTCAATTATTGAATCATAGAGGCTGGTGCTTGGGAGGAATATCTAAAGAGTTAGATTGAGGACTCATCAAGCACCGTCAAATGATTGTTAAGATGTGATCTCCAGCCTGAGTAGGAGATGGCAATCCTTTCTCACATAGGCTGATATCTGACCGACCTCTTGATGCAGGTCCTCTGCATAGGAATAGAGATTCGGAGGTGTCAGATTAGTTAGGTCAAAGAGTTGACTTAACGAGATCGAGATAACCTAAGTCCTATGTTGAATGCTGTCACAACATAGGCACTCATCCTCTGACCGGAGACAGATGTATTGCTATATGTCTGAGTATGTACATTTGGCAGACCAATAGGTTGATGACCTAACCAAGGTCTATACACCGGCGCGCTGGTGTGCATATAAGGGCATATGAGTAATACGATCTCTCAAAGGGATCATACAGGTTCATTACTGAACCGGAAGACATGAGCTCACTCATGAGATATTGGGAAGAATCAAATTCCGTGCACGGTCGTCTTGCTTTGGAAGCTTGACTGAATTTGTAGGTTTGATATATACTTTTGGAAAGTATATGATCAAGACCTAGGTATGATATATGCTTTGGAAAGTATATGATCGATACCAAATCCCAATGATCAAATGAGAAACTTGGTGATCAAACCCTGAAGAAGACAGTGTAAAATAGATCTTGATCTTCGGGTTGACCATGGGTCTTCCAGTATGCAGGATGTACAGGTATTGGGAATACCTGAAGGGTGATGTGATCATAAACGATTGTATATACATGACGCTTCCATTCCGAGGGAGTGATGAAACAGGTCTGGATTTTAGTGACTCCTTTCAGTAGAGAAGCAATCCGATCTTAGTCCAAGTGTTGGACATTGGTCTGAATGGGATTCAGATTCAATGAGAAGATTGGATTTGCGGTCTTGATTTAATCAAGCATCTATGGGAGGTTCGTTCGATCTGGATTTGAGATAATATCTCAATATCCAAGTCACTATACATGGAATAATACAATCGCCCTGTCCTTATCTCCAAGTATCTGCGGAGAAAGCACATTATTCTTGAAAGGGTTCAAGAATAATTCTTTTGATGAAATATCCAAGCAAGGACTTGATGATTAAATGAGATTTAATTATCAAGCTTAAATATGAATATGATTCATGTTGTGAAAATGATTATCTAAGATAATTAAATGGGATTTAATTATCAAGGATTAAGAGAATGTGGATAACACTATCCATGATATATGTGTGTTATAAATATGATTTATAATATACATATATAAGAGAGAGAATCCATGTAAATAGCTTTTGTTAATTAATAGTGTGGATTGGATTCACATTTATTAATTAATTGAAAATGCAATTTACAAATTAGTTTGGGTTATGAACATGATTCACACAATGATCAATGGCATGATTGAAATATTCACAAATTAATTTGGAATTAATTTGGTGGATATTATTGCAATAATAGTTATTGCAATTTATTAAGAAATAATAAGATAAAATAAAAGGAGACAAAATAACCCCCTATAATTTAGGATGGTTGGTTGACTCCATTTTATTTATCACATTATCTCTTAATTAGTTAATGTTAAATTAAATTATGTTGATAATGTTGCAACAATTTTTAATTTAAATTAATGTTGTTGGTTTTAACCAACAACAATCATAGCCATTGATTTAGCATGGACCAAGCATAGCCCTTGGATCCATGTGTCCCATGGATTGAGATCCATTGGATCCTAAACTAGTATAAAAGGAGGGCTAGGGTAGCCTTTCCAAATTACAACATTCTTGAGTTGAAGAACTCTACTCTCTCTCTCTCATTCTCGTGGGGTCTCCCTAATATTCAAGTGGCCGTCCACTTTGTGTATTAGGAAGAAGATCATTTTGCTACGCCTCGACGCTTGGATCTTCGTCAAAGGATTGCGGGAAGGACGCGACTCATCATCGTGCCCGCAAGCGCATTCTCCGTGGGTCGGACTTAAGATAGGAGGGATCTCTACTTTGGGATCTCGCGATCACAACCACGCTTCAAGAGGTATTCCTTGTACTTTGTGGTTTGATGAAACGATCCGAGAAGTGTTCTCGTGATCATGTGGTTTCATCTTTAAAGTTAAAATTTTAATTTCCGCTGCATCTAGCATCTAGTACGACTAGTTGCTCCGATTGCATACGATGCGATCGACACGCTTCCGTGATGCGCTTAAGGATTCCCAATATCCTTCAAGTGGTATCAGAGCCATAGGTCGAATAAGGTTTGGATATGATCCATAGACCTTAGACGATTTGGTTCTTGAAAGGGTTGCGAAATTTTTACTGCATTTCAATTTTCGCACCTGTGTCTAATTGATTTTTTCGGCACTGTTTAAAATGTTTAAACACGAAATTTTCAATTGGATTTTGTTCCCCATTAAACAAGGAAACCATAGGACTTGAGTTTACTAAATTTGGACTTTATTTGCTCAAGATATGGCTTTTTGAATATGACTATATTCACTGTTGCGGGAACTGCGGATTTGAACGTAATTAATGAGATAATTACGGTTTTAATCCGCCTTGAAATACGTGAATTATCACTTGGGTTCTTTAATAAATCAAATAAGCAATCTTTGGAAACTGAGTTTGCATTTTTTGGATTTAAATTGATCAAGATAAGTTAATTTTAGTGATTGGGGGTCACTGCTGGAAATTAACAATTTTGATCTTGAACCTTGTGATATGTCATTCAATTATCATGATGAAAATTAATTGTTAATTTTCTGGAATAATTAGTGATAAATATTTGTGAAATATTTAAAGAAATAATTATTTCATTGAATGACACTTGCCTAAACCACAATGATGAGATATTAGATCTTGATCATTGGTTCATCAACAAACATTGCTTTCATGAAAACCATAGTTTATCCTACAATTGTTGTAGGACAACTTTTACATGAAAACCCTTTTGCTTGAATAGGATTGGGGATTTGTCTAGCAAATCTCCTTATAATAAAAAATGTTTTGATTTATATTATATGGTATAACTTCGGTTGAAAAACCGATGAATATCTCAAAGTACATGATGGTCTATCTGGTATTATCCTTTCCCGAGGCGGATGTGGTGCCTAGTCGGAGAGCATTGGGGTAGCAGGTTGCAACGTATGTGGTCCGTCCCACTCTCGTCGGTACTGGCCATGACAGCGGGTAGGGACTGTATAATGCCGGAGACAGACAATGTGTATTTTTCTAATTATTAAAATTCGAATAATACGTACTTTGAGTATATACCTACTATTCAAGTAAAAGACATGTTTGTTGATTGATGTTTGGATTGATGATTAATTTAATGTGATTAAATTAATTATGTCCAATAAACACTCTATTATGAATAGATGTGTATTTCCCTTGGAAGAATTAATTATGTGAATATGATTCACGATAATTAATTACAATTTGAATATGAGGTGGAGGATCACATAAGTGACATCCATGGTCTCCCGTCAAGGCGAAGGGTTCCGTCGCCAGGGATTGTATGTAGGAGACGCCTGTCCGAAGTGACAGATCCTATATGCAAGCGCATCTGGATCGGGCTCTTTGCTTCTCGAAAGAGTAAGGCCGTATGCGTAGTGACCCCAATATCGAGTCCTCATATTATTGGGGCGATATTGGATTGCGCATAACGAGTTCTAATCCTGTTGACAGTTGGTTCAATTAGCAACGGGTCAACATCATCTTAGGGGTGGTGGGCCCGGGTGTTAAAGACCGAATTGGGAATGCAAGTTGGACTTGCAAGGCGGAATGAGTTCCCGCTTCTTTGTATTGGAGTCGTAAGTTCTCATATTATTGGGATGCGACAAAGATAGGAAAGGAGATCCCAGATCTTGCTAGAGATATAATGGTAAGAATATCTCTTACATTGAAAGTAATTAAGGGAATGAACTTTCAGTGTTGACAAGGCAAGACAACTTTGATATAAAAATTCCTAAATCAAAGTAAAACATGTATATATAATATATATACACTTATGCAAATTTCTTATTTCAGATAATCCTTCATTAAACCCACTCAATGTTATACTTAATGATAACCAGTAAAAATATCTTGGATTGGACTCATGATCCAGATATTGTACTTGCAATTGGACACATAATGTATGTGGTTGCAGTGTGCAAGTCCCCTCAACATAATGAGGAAGGACAATTAAATAAGACAATAAGACATCACCTTAGGGTTTGTATGTCTCTATGTTTTTGATCTTTCATCGAGTGTACTTTAGAAGTGACATGTAGATGGTGATCATAATTGTCAAATAATCCTTATAAAATAAAAGAAGATACTTTGGCATATATTGTGCTCTAGACATTTAATCATGAATGACACGGTTCTCTGCATTATGCAGAATGGTAGCTAGAAAGAGATGATGCATTCAAAATGTTTGAATACCTACCTGAACCTAAGTCCCAAAGAGTTAAGATGTATGTAGATATGATGAATGTCATCATTCTACTATCTATACTCAAGTCATTCATGAAGCTTCATAATAATCATTTTGAATGAATTTAGTGAAGCATGTATAAATGTTGAAATACTCTTGTATTGAAATCCTTTGAATTCAACATAAGAGATTCTTTGTCTTAAACAATGGTTGTTTATTGATGAAGAGAGCACAGTGGAAGCATGGGTCAGACCCGAGTAAGAAGGAAAGTCAAAGAGTTGACCTACTTCTGTGACTTCCATATGACATCCAAAGAGTTGGATGAATGCCAATACTGCAATAAGTTGATGTGTTGATAGTATGACTATCAAGTCTGTCTAAAATCCTTAGTGAAGGACTCAGATAGAGCATCAGAATAATCTACATATAATCATTGACTCTGACTTTATTATTTCATAAGATAAAGTCTGACAATTGTATCCCAATCTTCTAATGACAATTGCAATTGGTTGCATATACATATTAGAAGATTAGAAATTTGATCTTAAGGTTTAGTAGTCATCTACATGGATATTGCTGTAATTGTTGCAGCAGTCTCTGTTGGATAGATGGACTTCATATTCTCAGTGGGAGAGCCCTTAGTCTTAGAGAATGTCTCTATGACCTAGATATTAGAATACCACATTGTTTGTTTCTAAATGTTGGAAATAAACATGAATTCTGAGATAGAACTATCATAAAAGGTTATGATGGATATATTTCAGATAGTAATCTAACATCTAGTGGACTCCACAAAATTAGAAAATTAATGAATGGTTCATTAAGATTTCTAATACTGAAAATCAAACCTTATAAGATCAATAGGAGGATGAAGATCATTTGACAATGATCTGGCATCAAGCCTTGGACATTTGTCTATTGATTTGATCAATAGACTAGTAAGATATGAAACTTTAGAATGTCTAAAATTTCAAATCTTACATACTTGTGAATATTGTATTCAAAGTAAAATGTCCAATACACCCTTCTCTGGGAATGGTGTTAGATGTCAAGGTATTCAAGATCTCATACATATTGATGTATGCAGATCATCTATATCATAGTAAACATTATGGATATGTAATATCTATTGATGATTACGTATGAATGAGATTTCTTCTCTTCACCTGAGAAACCTTTGAAATGTTCAAAGATTTCACAATTTTGGTTTAGAACCAAAGTTTGAAGAAAGATGAAATGAATTTGATCTAACCTAGGTAGCTTGTACCTATTAGATAAAATTCAAAGAATACCTTATGGAGATATGAATATCATTTCTATCTCACTCCTCCTGATAAACCTGAACTCAATAGAGTTGTAGGGAGATACAATTGGATCATGTGTGACATGATTTGATCAATGATGAATTTTAGCATAATTATCCTCTTAGTTTCCTGGTATATATGTGTAGTAGAGACTACAATATATATCCTTAATAAGGTTCCATGGATGTAAGCTGGAATCTTGCACTTGAGAGTGCTACTTCATTAGGAAAATAAAGTGTGGTATTGGATACCTACTTTATGACCTTGAGATTCTTAAAAGATCTCATCTCTGAGAATGTGATTCTTGGAGAATTGAGACTCTTGAGAATCAAGATGAAAATGAAGTAAAGGAACTCATTTAATCTTGAGAAGATAATGAGGCTGCTGAAATCGGAAACTAAAAGGACAGTTAAAGATGAAACATTAATACCTCTTCGAATGAGTTTGAGGATGTATTCCATGTGTCAGCCAAGTCTGACAATGATCGGACTTCATGTGATGAAGCTCCTAAGGATCATGACATGGAATGATGGATATTAGCAATAAAGTCTAAAGTAGACTTCATATACAAGTGTTGTATATGGACCCTCGAGGATCCACCTATAAGGGTTAGACCCATTAAGGTGTAAATGGATCTTCAAGAGAAGAGGAACCTGATGAGAAGGTAGAGACCTTCAAAGCTCGGTTCGTAGCCATAAGCTACACACCGTAAGAGAAGACATTGCTTGCAATGAGACTTGCTCTTCGGTAACCATTCTTAAAATCATCAGAATATTGCTAATCTTAGCTACACAACTTGACTGTTGCATCTTCAGGATGTAATTCAAGATTGCATTCCTCTAAGAATACCTCTCTGAGGATATTCACAATGAAGTAGCCCCAGGGCTTCATGGTCGAGGAAATTAAGGTGTGAAAGCTAAAGAAATCCATCTGTGGACTCAAATAAGCTTCTTGAAGTTGGAACATAAGATTTGATGAAATTATAAATGTTATGATTTCAAATAGAATCTTGATGTACCATGTGAAGCTTAGTGGGAGTGCCATTGTGTTCATCATGCTAAATGTAGATAATATCCTAATCATTTGGAATGATATAAGGATGAGAATAAGTGTTTTATAGACTGACTATTCCATACCTTGAGATATGATCTCAAGAATACCTCTTAGATCTTAGTTCTGAAGTTGTTCAGAAGCAAAGAAAAGAGGGTATTGGGACTGTCACATTTGTAGTACACCTTGGACGTATTCCATTCTTGGAAATTCCAAGAAAGGCTTCCTTCCCTTGAGATTTGGTACTGACCTATCTAAAGGGATAGCACCTCAAAGAGTTGAGGAAGTGAATACTAGAACTGCTTGCACCTGTGCATCAGTTACGAGAAGCTAAGTGTATGCTAGATGTGTATAAAAGCCAGATATCTGCCATACAGTGGGAGTAGTAAACTGTTACTAATCCTATTATGGAGATAAAACACTTGATTGCAGTAATAACGATATCTTCAAAGATGAGAAGGCTATAGAGATAGTGATCTCTAAGTCTCATCTTCAAGAAATTAAGATTTTTAGATGGAAATCTAAAAGGTCTTAACTGCGAATACCGTATGAGATAGTGATCTCCAGGAATAAGGGTATTCTGGTAAGGATTATGGAAATACTGGTTATAATAGTTATTAAGCAATAGTGTCAAAGACACTATAACTGCTTTGACTAGATTGAGTATTGGTTGCATTAGATGCAACATTCGCATTGGATGCGAGCACTGTTACCTAGGGATATGCAAGTGCCGTAAAAGGACTTGGCATAGTTTTTTGGGAACAGAGTGACTGATCAGCTTACCTAGCTATTTCTAAATAGCATATGATTGTCACATGAGTGAGGGTTTAAATGATTAGCCCATTAATGGCTCTTTAGGCTAGTGGGAGATTGTTAGACATGTGAGCCCACGGCGAGCCATTATGCAATAAATGTTATTGCAAATATCATTCCCTGATCTGAAATGAAGAATAAATAATTTGCATAATAGGTCTCTCTGTACAATTAGGGTTATGTACCATGGCTGTCTTAATGATCATACAGCTGTTGATTCAATTATTGAATCATAGAGGCTGGTGCTTGGAGGAATATCTAAAGAGTTAGATTGAGGACTCATCAAGCACCGTCAAATGATTGTTAAGATGTGATCTCCAGCCTGAGTAGGAGATGGTAATCCTTTCTCACATAGGCTGATATCTGACCGACCTCTTGATGCAGGTCCTTTGCATAGGAATAGAGATTCGGAGGTGTCAGATTAGTTAGGTCAAAGAGTTGACTTAACGAGATCGAGATAACCTAAGTCCTATGTTGAATGCTGTCACAACATAGGCACTCATCCTCTGACCGGAGACAGATGTATTGCTATATGTCTGAGTATGTACATTTGGCAGACCAATAGGTTGATGACCTAACCAAGGTCTATACACCGGCGCGCTGGTGTGCATATAAGGGCATATGAGTAATACGATCTCTCAAAGGGATCATACAGGTTCATTACTGAACCGGAAGACATGAGCTCACTCATGAGATATTGGGAAGAATCAAATTCCGTGCACGGTCGTCTTGCTTTGGAAGCTTGACTGAATTTGTAGGTTTGATATATACTTTTGGAAAGTATATGATCAAGACCTAGGTATGATATATGCTTTTGGAAAGTATATGATCGATACCAAATCCCAATGATCAAATGAGAAACTTGGTGATCAAACCCTGAAGAAGACAGTGTAAAATAGATCTTGATCTTCGGGTTGACCATGGGTCTTCCAGTATGCAGGATGTACAGGTATTGGGAATACCTGAAGGGTGATGTGATCATAAACGATTGTATATCCATGACGCTTCCATTCCGAGGGAGTGATGAAACAGGTCTGGATTTTAGTGACTCCTTTCAGTAGAGAAGCAATCCGATCTTAGTCCAAGTGTTGGACATTGGTCTGAATGGGATTCAGATTCAATGAGAAGATTGGATTTGCGGTCTTGATTTAATCAAGAATCTATGGGAGGTTCGTTCGATCTGGATTTGAGATAATATCTCAATATCCAAGTCACTATACATGGAATAATACAATCGCCCTGTCCTTATCTCCAAGTATCTGCGGAGAAAGCACATTATTCTTGAAAGGGTTCAAGAATAATTCTTTTGATGAAATATCCAAGCAAGGACTTGATGATTAAATGAGATTTAATTATCAAGCTTAAATATGAATATGATTCATGTTGTGAAAATGATTATCTAAGATAATTAAATGGGATTTAATTATCAAGGATTAAGAGAATGTGGATAACACTATCCACGATATATGTGTGTCATAAATATGATTTATAATATACATATATAAGAGAGAGAATCCATGTAAATAGCTTTTGTTAATTAATAGTGTGGATTGGATTCACATTTATTAATTAATTGGAAATGCAATTTACAAATTAGTTTGGGTTGTGAACATGATTCACACAATGATCAATGGCATGATTGAAATATTCACAAATTAATTTGGAATTAATTTGGTGGATATTATTGCAATAATAGTTATTGCAATTTATTAAGAAATAATAAGATAAAATAAAAGGAGACAAAATAACCCCCTATAATTTAGGGTGGTTGGTTGACTCCATTTTATTTATCACATTATCTCTTAATTAGTTAATGTTAAATTAAATTATGTTGATAATGTTGCAACATTTTTTAATTTAAATTAATGTTGTTGGTTTTAACCAACAACAATCATAGCCATTGATTTAGCATGGACCAAGCATAGCCCTTGGATCCATGTGTCCCATGGATTGAGATCCATTGGATCCTAAACTAGTATAAAAGGAGGGCTAGGGTAGCCTTTCCAAATTACAACATTCTTGAGTTGAAGAACTCTACTCTCTCTCTCTCTCTCATTCTCGTGGGGTCTCCCTAATATTCAAGTGGCCGTCCACTTTGTGTATTAGGAAGGAGATCATTTTGCTACGCCTCGACGCTTGGATCTTCGTCAAAGGATTGCGGGAAGGACGCGACTCATCATCGTGCCCGCAAGCGCATTCTCCGTGGGTCGGACTTAAGATAGGAGGATCTCTACTTTGGGATCTCGCGATCACAACCACGCTTCAAGAGGTATTCCTTGTACTTTGTGGTTTGATGAAACGATCCGAGAAGTGTTCTCGTGATCATGTGGTTTCATCTTTAAAGTTAAAATTTTAATTTCCGCTGCATCTAGCATCTAGTACGACTAGTTGCTCCGATTGCATACGATGCGATCGACACGCTTCCGTGATGCGCTTAAGGATTCCCAATATCCTTCACCTACCTCATCTACGAGGATGACCTGTTGGCCTTCTCCAAGGACACTAAGCGCTCCCCGATGGCGGTAAGGGATATTCTCAACGAGTTCCGCTCCATCTTGGGGATCCAAATGAATGCTAAGAAGAGCAAGCTCTTCCGTCCCAAACATTTCCATGACAACTTTGACACTACCCTCAAGATTAGCATCCTTAGCCAGGCCCTCCGACAACTTACTTGGACATCCCTCTAGCCCCATCCTTTGGGTGCAGAATCATCAGTAGGGCTTTGGAGGATAGAGTAAGGGTCCTTCTTGGTGTCTGGAATGCAACGACCCTTATTATTGTTGGACATACAAGCCCATGGCGAGCCATTATGCAATAAATGTCATTACAATTTACTCCTTAATCTGAAATGAAGAATGACTAATTTGCATAATAAGTCCCATAGTACAATTAGGGTTATGTACCATGGCCACCTTAATGATCACACAACTGTTGATTCAATTATTGAATCATAGAGACTGGTGCTTGGATGAATATCTAAAGAGTTAAATTGAGGACTCATCAAGCACCGTCAAATGATTATTAAGATGTGATCTCCAACCTGAGTAGGAGATGGCAATCCTTATCTCCAAAGGTTGATATCTGACTGTAACGTCCCGGGTTTAGGTCCCCGGTCCGTTATCGAAGTATTACTGGCCCTGACAACCTCTTGGAATCGGGCCCATACACCGATTAACCACCCCCAAAATGCTTAAGCCGGGTTGTTCGGTAGTAAGCCCCTCACTATTTATCCCACCCGGAATTTTTTATGTTCCACGGTGTGGGACATTTGTTTGGGGTTTTACAACCTCCCCCACTTATATTCGCAACGTCCTCGTTGCGACATGGCACATTACTTCTTCCCAGTGACAGTGGCGGCTGCACGCTCCGGGTAGCCATTTCCTCCAACCTCTTGTAGGGGCCGACTCCACCTCTCGAGTAGCCCTTTCCACTGTCAGAGGGCGTTCGGCTCTGATACCATTTGTAACGTCCCGGGCTTAGGTCCCCGGTCCGTTATCGAAGCATTACTGGCCCTGACAACCTCTTGGGATCGGGCCCATACACCGATTAACCACCCCCAAAATGCTTAAGTCGGGTTGTTCGATAGTAAGCCCCTCACTATTTATCCCACCTGGATTTTTTTTGTGTTCCACGGTGTGGGACATTTGTTTGGGGTTTTACACTGACCGACCTCTTGATGCAGGTCCTCTGCATAGAAATAGAGATTCAGAGGTGCCGGATTAGTTAGGTCAAAGAGTTGACTTACCTCTGACCGAAGACAGATGTGTTACAATATGTATGAGTATGTACATTTGGTAGACCGATAGGTTGATGGCCTAATCAAGGTCTATATACCGACGAGTTGGTTTGCATGCATGGGAATATGAGTAATAGGATCTCTCAAAGGGATCATACATGTTCATTTACTGAACTGGAAGGCATGAGCTCACTCATGAGATATTGGGAGGGTCAAATTTCGTGCACAGTCATCTTGCTTTGGAAGCTTGACTGAATTTATAGGCTTGATATATGCTTTTGGAAAGGATATGATCAACACATATGTATGAAATGTGCTTTTGGAAAGTACATGATCGATACCAACTCCCAATGATCGAATGAGAAACTTAATGATAAAATCCTGAAGGAGACAGTCTAAAAGAGATCTAAAACTTTGGGTTTAATCTAGGTCTTCCAGTATGTAGGATGTATAGGTATTGAGAATACCTAAGGATGATGTGATCATAAACGATTGTATAATCATGACGCTTCCATTCTTAGGGAGTGATGAAACGGGTTTGGATTTTAGTGACTCCTCTCAGTAGAGAAGTGATATGATCTTGGTCCAAATGTTGAACATTGATCTGAATGTGATTCAGATGCAATGAGAAGTTTAGATTTGTGGTATTGATATAATCAAGCATCTATGGGAGGTCCGCAAGATCTGGATTTGAGATGTGATCTCAATATCCAAGTCACTATACGTGGAACAATACAATCGCCCTGTCCTTATCTCCAAGTATCCGCGGAGAAAGCGCATTATCCTTGAAAGAGTTCATGGATAATTTCATCGTTGATATATGTATCCAAGCATTGAGAAAATTGATAATTAAATCATTATCATAGATAATATGAATTTGATTCATATTATAAGGAGCATCATCTGAGATAATTATATGTGATTTAATTATCAAAAATGTGAATAATGTGAATGTGATTCATATTATTTTGGCATATGAGAATAGAGATCCAAGATGATTAAATATGATTTAATTATCATGGATATGAATAATGTGGATAGCACTATACATATTAATCATATATATTATAAATATTATTTATAGTATATTAGAGAGAGCATATTATAATTTATATTAATTAATTAATTATTGATGTGAATTGGATTCACATTGGATGATTAATTAAAAATATAATTTACATTTTATTTTGGGATGTGAATGTGATTCTCATTTTTCCAATGGGAAAAAAATATTTCACAAGATAATTGTGAATTATTTTTGTGAAATAATTTACAACAATTATTGTTGTAAATCCTGGAGATATCTTGAGATAATGATATCTCATTAGATAATGAGATCTCAAGAGATAATGAGTTCTCATGAGATGTTGGTAGCCGTCCTCCCTTTTTTAGGGGATGTGGTTTATCTCCACATTATATCCAATGACAATTAATTGATTTAATTTGAATTTAAATATATCGATTTATCGATACATATATTAAATTAAATTAATTATTATTGTGTTTTCACAATAAAAATCATGGCCATTGAAAGAAATACAAATCAATCTCATCCATTGATTTTGTGTTGTCCATGGATTGAGATCCATGGATCCCAAAATTCTATTTAAGATGAGGCACCCATTGCTCTTCAAGTTACATGATCAATCCATAAGCTCTCTGTCTCTCTCTACACGCCAAAGGTGCTCTCCCTCTCTCCCATTGTGGCCGTCCACCATGGAGCCCAAGAGAGAGTCGTCATTACCGCAACATCGTCGTTATGCTACTGGATCATCTACTCATGTATCTCCATCTCCTTCGGTGCGCCTTGCTCGTGAAGAAGATGTTGGATCTCGTGTGACGAAATCAGGATATCCACTGCTTGGATCATCAACATGGATTGTGAGGAGTACACGTCTCATCAACGTGCTCGCAAGCGTCTCCTCCGTTGGATCGGACTTGAGGCAGGAGGTCTCTTGGTTTAGAGACTCGATCGCAACCACGCTTCAAGAGGTAACCCTAGTACCTATTTGTGGTTTAGATGAAACAATCCAAGAAGTGTTCTTGGATCATGTGATTTCATCATTTTTTTTGAATTCCACTGCCCGGAGCAACTAGTCGCTCCCGATCGCATACGACGCGATCCACATGCTTCCGTGATGCGCTTTAGGATCTTCCCATATCCTTCAATTATGACCGGCCATGATCAAATTCTCAGGTCTGTGATTTCTGGAGTCCTTCTGTACTGAGCTGTTGGCACACTCATCCCTATTGGCATGGTTCATAAGATTGACATGCTTTGCACTAACTTTTTATGGGGGAGAAAGCGACATGATATTGCTTGGCCCACAATCTGCCTCCCCAAATTGGAAGGGGGGCCCAGAATCCGTTCATTGGCTATCTTGCGGGGTGCCTTGATTGCCTCTTGGTCTTCGAAGTTGCTCATTCTGAATCATCCATTTGAGCGATTTACACTCGACAGAAATACCTTTACGATCACTCCTTGTGGGAGATCCAACCTTTTCCTACTCATAATCATTCTTGGAGGGCGATCCTTGACGGTAGGGATGCTATCCGATTGGCAATCTCCCCTGATACTCCACCTTTCAGATGGTCGCACTCCCCAAACAGATTTTCGTTTGGTAGTGCTGTTGACCTTCTCAACCCTAGAGCTGTGCCCCAACTTGGGCCCCCAGAGTTTGGGCAAAAGGAATCCCCTCAAAATTCTCATTCACTCTCTACAGGGCTGCTCTGGAGCGCCTCTGCACAACTGACATACTTGCCAAGCTTTGAATCTATTCGCCGATGATATGCCATCTTTGTCTCCGTGAGCCGGAGTCTCATGGACACTTAATCTTCTACTGCAACTTCTTAAGCACCGTATGGTCAGGTTCCTGCTTCGCCCTCGACCTTCCGATACCTCCCATGGTTCTGCTGGCTGGACCTCTTGGATTGGATTGGTGATGTCCCCGACTTGATGGCACATGAGCAGCTTGGCGTCATCCTTATTGCTTTGGTATGGTTTATATGGGCTGAAAGGAACCGTTGGTGGTCCTTGGACAACCAGAAAATGGATATGAAGACTATAGAGTTGGTGGTTCAAACTTATCGCTTTTTGAGATGATTCAAGAGGATCCGAGTTTTTGTTCTCCTCGATCCATACTTTTAACCTGAACTGGAATTCCTACAGATTTTATCATACCATAGACAAGGCTGTTAGTGCTTTTTGTATATAGGATCTTTTACCTCGAGTATACTGATTACTTATCAAAAAAATATATTGTGCATTAGGGAGACTCGAACCCCGCTCTAAAATATAGCGAGAACACTATTTTACAACTAAACCATTAAATAAGTTTGTGTCCTTAACTACTCTCAAAATAATTTATTTTGCATTTAAGGAGAAGTCGTATTAAAAAAGTAAGACAACATGTAAATGAAATATAAGAAACATGGAGGAAACATGGCCCCCCACGACCTATTTTGGATCCGCCCCTAGGGAGAAAGATGGAAGGGGTTCTCCTAAACGATGCCTCACCTTGCTGGTGAAGAAATCAAGTAGGCTTGGGTGACTCCTTGGAGCATGCGCGTGGACCTCACCACCTCGAGCTGTCCTTCAGCTACGATTAAAGATAATATTCCCATAAGCCTGTCACCCTCGACCGGACCTCTTGACAGGAACTGGAGCGGTTAGGCTATAATGGCGGATCAAACCTTCATTGATGGGGATACAGTTTAAATAGGAGAGATTATAGGGGGTTTAAAGGTTTGTTACAAAGGGTAGAGTTACCATGGCTGAGGAGGTTGGGATTGTGGTTGGTTGTTTTGGGTCTTCGATCTGGAACTGTGTTTGTTTGCTGCGATGGAGATAAAGGATAAGGGGTGTTGGGTTTTAAAATGGGAACAAAGGAATAAACATGAAGATGGTGCTTAGGTAGTTAGAACGGATTAGACCGAGATGTAGAAAGTGTGGAGAAGAGAGATGGAAAGAGAGCAGAGAAGGGAGGAAATAGGGTGGGAGAAGGTATTGATAAAAAAGTCAACGGAGGAAGGCTTTGGTTTCCTCGAGAGTGATTAGCGACCGGTTGACCACAGGTCAACACCCGAGGTGAGGCGGTCTTAATTGTTAAATGGGGAAGACACGTGGAACCATGATGACCATGACTTTTGACTTTGCATTAAAATAAAGAAAATTAAATTAAAAATACCATATGGACCTGAATATAAAAAATGATACTGACATGTATAAAGTTCAGGAAACTCAACCGTACTAAAAATTGCATGAATGAACAAGCTTACAAAGTAGCAAAATGGAAGCACGGGTTCGACTCATCATAAGAAGTAGAAAGGTCAAATAGTTGACTACACCTCAGTAATTTCAACACATATGGCATCCAAATAATTGGATTATTGAACCTACTGCAATAAGATGAAATACTGAAGTACAACTATATAGTCTACCTTTACTCCATAAAGAAAGACATAGATAGTTCATCGACATATCCTACATTTAAATTCCTTACTGAAACCAACTTTCTTATTGGACGAGAAGGGAGTTGAATGGTTGTACCGATGCTTTTAATACCACTTGTAATCTGTTGCACGTGTTTTAGAAGACTAGGATACATGATCTAATGGGTGCTAGTCATCCACATGGGATCCAATGTAATTACTTCAACGATCGTCACTGGAGTTGATTGACTGCTACATTCCATCTGGAGAGTCCTTTATCATAGAGAATATCTATATAGTCCAGATGTTATGAATAATCCACTATCTATTTCTAAACTTGTTAGACATAAATATTCATTATGAGAAGAGCCTAACATAAATAGTTATGATAAATTAATTTCAGAAAATATTTTAAACATTCGGTGGACCTTAAAATTTGACATTAATGAATGAGCCAAAAATGTTTCTAATAATGGAAACCTAAACCCTTCATCAAGGGAGGATGAAGATCGCTTAACAGTGATCGACCACCAAGACTTGGACAAATGTCTATTGATATGATCAATGGACAAGTAAAAGATGAACCTTTAAATTGTCTAAAAGTCTACCATTTACCAAATTGTGAATATTGTATTCAAGGTAAAATGTCTGGGGCAACCTTCTCCAAAAAATGGTAAGATGTGAAGGTATATTTGATATATGGTCCATTTAGTACCACAAAACGTGATATACATCAATAATATGTGACCTTTATTGATGATCACTACAATTTTGTCTCCCTATTATGTCGCAAGTTTGAAACTGTTGAAAACTTCAAAGAATTCATAGTTTTGATTGAGAACCAAATTGGAGGAAGATGAAATGAATTCGATTTGATAGAGGTGGACAATACGTCTCAGATGAATTCAAATAATACCTTAAAGAGAGGAATAGTGCCCAATCTCACTCCTCAGGTGCTCTTTAACTCAACCGAGTTGCATAGATGCAACAAAATCATGTTAGAGACAGCGAGATCAATGATGAAGAAAGCACAATTATCTCTTAGTTTCTGAGGACATGCAATAAAGGCTATGGTATACGCTCTAAACAAGATTTCAAGAAAATTAGTACACATAACCCCTCATGAGATTTGGTTTGGAACCAAGCCAAGTATTAGATATTTAAGAATTTGAGCTTGTTTGGTTCATGCTAAAAACATGTATGCAAGCAAGTTGGAATCTCGTGCTCGAGTGTGCTACTTCATTGGATATGCAAAGAACAATATTGGATACATATTTTATGATCTTGAGACTCGAAAAGTGTTTATCTCTAGAGACACAAAATTTCTAGTGGTAAAATTCCTTACAAATTAAGATAATAATGAAGGAAGTCATTGAGTCTAATGAGATCGATTTAGTTCCTACACCAGGGACTGAAGAGATAATAAAAGATGACAAACGTACACCTCTTAGAAAGAGTTCAAGAGTTGTAAATTCACATGAGTAGCTAATGAATCTCTATTTTATCACCTTTATTCTTTCATTTTGGCCTTAAATCCGTAGCCAAATGGATGTAAATAACATTAAATTGTATAGAATAACACTCCATAATTGACTTACAAATATTGTATAGATACATGCCTTTAATTCCAAAATAAAAGAATAAAGAAAAAAAGAAAAATAAATGAAAAACACTGAATGACCCTAGACCCTGAGACCAAGTCAATATTGACTTGGTCGACAAGGAATAAAGTAGGGGGAGATAGGGCAAATAAATCACATAAGAATACACTCAAAACCCTAACTCAATTATTCAATAAATAACCTTTTTAGACCTATTTTATTTTTCATTTTATATGCCTAAAATAATAAAACTCTCAGCATGAAATTTGTAAATAAAATACATAGAAAAATAAAAATAAATTTCACATAAAAATAATGCACAGTGTGCTTGGGCCACACAGAAGAAAAACTGTAAACAAAACTTCACATACTCGTATATTTTCCATACAAGCTTAAAACCCACCAAATTCACCTTTATTTTTCATAAAATTAAATTATCTATCTAATGAAGAACAAATCCCAGATCTAGTCTAGGTCATTTAAGAAAAACGGATCAGTACTCATCTCAGATCGTTCGATCGCGCTTAAGTGGAATATGTGGCACACCCCATCGCCGTTTGATAATGCCTCTTTAAGGGGTAAATTAATACACCCCAACTGCTTTTTGTATTTACTACTAAATCCTGTAAATACCAAGTAATGTTTAAATATTTCTGTATATTTTTTAAAAGGCTCTAAAACTTCATTGTATTTACACATAAGTCCTCTACAAGGTCACTAACGAACTCGCGCGTGTGAGGGTTTGAGTATTTTGCAACCAAGAACTTGCAACTTTTGGTATTTAAGTTCACTCCCAAAACTTGTATAAATATCATTAAAATTGTGGAAATATAGCAAGCAGGGCCCCATCTTTTCATTTAATTACGTTGATACCATTGCTGAACATTTATTAAATGTATATTTAATTGAAAATTTTCATTTGTGCCCTTGGACTTTAGTTTTAAGGTAATTAAAAAGATTTTAAATTCTTTAAATGACAAATAGGTCCTTGACATCTTATAATTTCTTGTCTTTTACTTTTATTAAACGGTTTAAATGCTCTAAAAATTGTAGAAAAAATACCTTGAATGCCTGATACATAACTAATTCATATCTGTAATTTTATTAGGCATTTTATTTTATTTTTCTATTTTCTAAAAATAAAAAGAACATTTTATTCCCTTTTAATTATTAAAATAAAAAAACATTTTTAAAAACTTCAAAAAATTAGAGTTAGTATATTATCATATATTCTACCTTCAGACCAAAAATCACTTAAAAATTCAAAAAAAAACGTTAAAAATTACAAACCTTAAAAACTCTATAAAAATCAATAAAAATAAAAATTAGGTTCGAATCAAAAAATAGTTTTCTATTCTATATTTTATTTATTATATATAATATATAATAAAAAAATTTGGAAAAATTTGTCATTATTATCTAATTTTAGTACCCAAACAATTCAACATATTTGTCATATTCCCTATTTTGTACTTTTAATAACTTAAAAATAAATAAAAATTATCAAAAAATATATAAAAATTACCAAAATAAATAAAAATTAAAAACCACAAAAATACTTTATTTGGAAAAATTTGTGCTTATTTTATATTTTATTTTTTTTTTAAAATATTGTTCCTTATATATATTTAATATATATAATTTTTCTCTCAAAAAAAGATTACTATATACTCTATATATTATTTATAATATATAATAATAATATTATATATAATTATATAATATATTTCAAAAATAAAAAATAATTAAAAATTTGAAAAATTAAATATAAAATAATATTTAAAATGTAAAAAATATAAAAATTAATATAAATTTTTAAAATTCATAAAAATTAAATATAATTAAAACCCATAAAAATCTGACAAAGCAGAAAATTACAAAAATTATTAATATTATTGTTATTATTTATTATTAATAATTATACCCATCCACCATTTGCTCTAAGTGATTCGACCCCTACACTTGCTGACTATACACACATTTTGTAGTGTATAATAAATTTCACCTTGCATTTTATTCATTGTTTTACATATCATGGGTCGATGGTTTGTCTCATTAGATTGATTGGATATCGAGTGTCAAGAGAGCGACCGATACAAAGATTGTCGGTCTGACTTATCGGACACTGCATGCCTCCAAGATCGGACTTTAGCTACCTCGGTCGATCCACAATAACAAAATGACACTATTTTTGAGGAGCGATGCATAGGGTAGGTTAGTTGTATATATTATATTCATTATATTATTCTTTTATTTCTTTTTAATTAAATAATTATTTATATGTTCTGATCAATTTTCTTTGATGACTTCTTTGCGAGGTCCCGCTACACGAGGACGGTGTTCTAGGAGGCCGAGGTATCCAAGCAAGGCAGAGTCCGACTTTCTTGTTGAGTCGGTAAGAGAGAGTAAGAAGAAAACAAGTAGAGAGAAGATCATCATACATTTTATTTTTATTTCGAGAGAGAGACTTTATTTATTATTGTAATAATACATGCAAACACTCAGGGATATTTGGACATTTGCATGCCTATTTTATCAAGTGTTTGTTCACTTGGGGGTCTACCTTGTTTTCTCGATGTTTTTCTCGCTTTCTACATTTTGTCCCCCCTATTTTCCCACTTGTTTATTTTTGTTTTCTGCGATTTGAGTTTTCTGCCTTCTTTATATTTAATTTATGTCAACTAGCCCTTAGTTTTTAGGATTGCTTGATCGAGTAACTTAGGTTCGAATCCCTAATTATTGCATGTGGTTATAGTCTTTACACTTGGTCCTTTGTCAAATTAGTTGGTTCTCCATGCTAATAGCAATTCTTGCTTAGGACTATTCCCTGACTTACATTTCATGCAGTTTAAATTTCAATTCTTGTCTTACCTCTCGCATGGAGAGAGAAGGGAAGCACTGTAACTCTTCTAATCGAGCATACATTATTCATCACGATGATGCATTTTCCATCATAGTGATACTTGCATTGCTTTCCCAGCTTCTCCCCCAGTTTTGTTTAACTAAGATTTAAAAGAAAATCCAAAAAACTCGTTAGACGAATATTTTGAAAAATACTCAAAAAAGTGAAAATTCAAAAATAAAAGGGGATTGTTTATAACACTTTAATCTAAATAAAATTCGTAGCAGACTTTATTGTATTGGGTATACAAAGCCCACATTGTTTTTAGGTACACTTCAGATAGAGTGAGGCACGACCTTAGGACATAGAGTCAAAATCCCAGCCTTGGTACTGCCTTGTTGTTGACTGGATTTACAACGTATTGGTCCTTCTATCGTATGTAGGCAGGTAGGGCTTCGTATGCTTATAGACTTAGTCTGAAGTATTGAGCTTAGGCCTCCCCTTCACGGGGGTGTCTATCTTATCGTTACACATACGAGTACCCATCAAGGTGGAAGCATTGATTTCACCTATCAACTTCCTCCTTTATTCTTTGGCTAAGTAGTGGATCCAATCCTAAAAGCAAGAATTCTCTTAAAAAGTACATGCTAAAGGTTATAAAGGATGCAGGAAGTATGCGATACTTTTCTGGTAGTACTCACTATCCTATAGGGATAGCCTCTAAGGACATGCTATCAGATTGCCTGAATAAAAATAAAATTGAATATATATATATATATATATAGAGAGAGAGAGAGAGAGAGACGAACTCTTACGGCTTCAAATGTGTGATTTGGTTGCTCCGAGGTTTGTTTATTTTTAATTTAAAGTCAAAGATCAGTCCCTCGCACTTGTGCCATTTTTCATTTCTTCTGTTTTCATTTCTCTTTTGTTTTGCTCATTTTAAGTCTTGTTTTATTTTCTCTTCATTTCCTTCCTTGTTTACTCCCATGCTCATTATTATTCATCTATTTTCCTTTTCTATCTCAAGATATCGAGTCTTGGATGGCTTAGTTTGGACTCCGCAGATGACCACATTGATTCCATGATGCCGACATCTTCAATAATTTGCGGCGATTCCTCAGAGCCTGGTTTGGATTTTGCAAACCACTCTCCAGAATCTTTATCTTCTAAACTTGGATCACTCTTGTCCCAACATTCACTTCTTGTGGATGGAGATCGATTTATCATCACATCAAACACTCCATTCACATTTGATTGACCCTAGTTCTAGACCCATCTCAAATTCTAGTGCCCAAGATTGTTAGCCTGATCAGAGTATATTTCATGGTGCAGATCAAGAGCTGAACTTGGACCCTATTCAAATCAAATCCTATGAGTCTGATTTAGAGATGGCTCCCTAAGGAAAGGGAAGGACCACAACAGCGAAATCAGGGATCTCAACCAGATCACAATGTCATGAATGCACATTTGCTTACTTCCATACAATCCATTTAGTAGCATCTTAATCAATCTCTCGCCCAAGTCTCCTTCACTGATATGAATAATTTGAGGTAAGAAAGATGGAACACATGAGGAGAAAATTATGAACAAGTATATTGACCCGTGGAGGTGAAGAAGAGGAAAGAAGAGAGGCTCCTTAGGCTACATTAAAAGAAACATATAATCCTAGCGCTGGCTAGGTGACAAAGTGGATCCAAATTCCTCAGATCCACACACATATCGAGCTGAAATCGCAGCTCTGGGCTCTTCTATCCTCATTCCATGAGAATATGAATGAGGAACCTTATATCCATATCCAATAATTTCTTGCATTTGTGGAATCATACACTACACTAACATCTTGTTAGGTGTAGTTAAAATGACAACCTTCTCGTTCAACCTTCATGACAAGGCTTTATATTAGATCAATCACTTGGGGAAGGTAGTGACGACCTGGGAGGAACTTAAATTCATTCCTCCACAAATTTCAGTCTTGGTCGTCTCAATCAGATGCGTACCGGGATCATCAACTTCTCCTAGGGATTGTATGAGTCCATTCATGAAGCATGGGAAAAGTTTAAAGATTTGCAAGAGAAGTGCCCCCACCATGACATTCCTCGGACCAGCTTGCTCCAACATTTCTTTGGGGGCTTGACACATGAAAGTCAGAGGCTTGTTGATGCCACATGTGGTGGCTCTCACTTCAACAAGGACTAAGACATTATCTGACAAAATTTTGAAGAGATGGCTGAAGAGAGGTTGCATTGTCTTCGTCTCGTGCTTATCAGCGTCAACCACAGATCCACCACAAGCCCTTCAATATGGCAACATCACATGAAGCAGGCATAAACGAAAGCTCCAACCTGAGCATTATTGAGAGCCACCTGTACAAAGTAGATATCATTGATAAGCAATCACAAGACTTGGAAAAACTATCTGTGATCGAACAAATAACCCAACTTTTGGACAAGTTGGATATGATTACCATGTAGCTGGTTATAATGATTAATGCCTGTCAATCTGCGAGCCCACTGGCTATAACTCCTGCAGAGGCAAGGGAGCTTTCATCTCTACATCCACCTCAGCCGAGCTTAGGGCATCCTCAACCGATCTAGCATGTATATTATGTGCAGGCTCTACACCAGGTACCACGACAACCATCGCAACAACAACTATTCGTCTACCAGCTCGAGCGTTACTAATCTTATGTGGATCCATTTTTCTTAACTCCGCCCCCAAATTTAAGAGGTAAACGATGTTTGAAACAAGAATGCACAACTAGACCATCCCAGTGGACATCAACAGGGTCAATCCTCTACTATTCGACGATATCACTAGTCTTCCTATGGGAAGTTTGTCCAATCTCAACCTATACATTAGTATCGACCTTATCAGAACACCTGGGGACAGAATTCTCAATTTCATTATCCATTGTACGCCAGTACTATCTGTATCATAATTACACGACTACTTAGCATGCTACATAACCAATATCCCCCCTCCTCATCAATAGCAACAACATCCTCCTCAGCACTATTCACAGTTTTCTCATTTGTAGCCTCTAACCAATTACCTGTCTCAGTGTGGTCGACACACTGATCATTATGAGGTTGCATCTATCAAACCCGCTCTCGACTGCTTGTCTTAGTTGATGAAGAGTCTAACATAGAAGAGTTAGAAGCTTGATGACCTCACTGCCACAAAAACTTCCATTCCAATGTAGGTTGAGGCAAATCCCAATAATTTAAAGCGTAAAGATTAGGTATTATGTTATGTTTCATCCAATCTAGCAGGGTCAGATATACCACATTTTCTGTTGTCTAATGTTGTGACTCTGAGCGGTAGAACATGCAGCTATATGCCGCAACCAAGGGGAAAAATAAAGCAGCATCTGGTGAATCGTCATCTTCTGCATCAACCTATGTAGCATCATAGCTGGTTGAGGAGAAGGAAGAAGAAGGAACCACACCAGACAAACACCATAAGCAAAAATGCCAAAAAAATAAACAAAACCAAAATAATCAAAAATAGAATAAGAGACCATGCCAAGTCAATCTAGCCCAGGATGAGCCATCATCAGTAGTCGATCCAAAGTCGACTGATGAAGCTGAAGCTCCTACGGATACATTTTCCCCATTTTGAATGATGACACACTTCCTAACCAATCATTTGTAAATAATGATGTAATTAAGAACAATGATTTTTGTTATGTGAATATTCCTTTTCTTGATGCATAAAAATTTCCAAAAAAATAAAAAGTTGGAAAATGCTATGTCTGATCCTGACATTATTGAGATAATTCAAAATCTTATTCTTGAAAAGACATTGTTGAATGTCATGAACTAGATGCCAATTGTGAAGAAAGGATTAAAAGAGGCACGCACCTCAAAGCATCAGCCTCGCAAGAACAGATGTAGCCGAGGAGAAAAGCATGTCTTAACCATGGCCACAATGAATGCTATTGGTGATCTCCTGCAGAAGAAGAAAGACAATAGAGCACCTCTTATCAGATGCGAATATTCGATCAAATTTTCGAGCGAACACTCCTTGATAGCAGTTCTTCTGTAAACATCATACCTTCATCACTACTTAAGGAATTCAGGCTGGGTCCTCTTAAACTCACATGCATGATCCTTCAGTTTCTGATCGATCCATTAAGCAACCTAGAGGTTTATTATAGGACGTTATCATAATAGTGGAGGATATGCACTTCCCAATGGACTTCGTTGTCCTGGACATGGATTCACATGTACCGTTACTACAGACTCCTATTATTCTTGGTCAGTAGTTCCTTCGAATCGTCAAAACAATGATTGATTACACATCTTGAAAGATCACGTTTCACTATTGTAGTGAGAAAGTCACAGTAGACATGATCACCAAGACTAAAGTCGCAGCGAGCACATCTAATGAAGGCAAAGAAGAACCAACAACTGAAGACTGCGACATTGCGGATTTCAACAATTAAGGGTTGTCTTTGAATGGAATTTTGACACAGGAAATCCTCTCTTCAGTGGAGGACCTGGACAATACAGTCCAATCTACTCGCTCATCAACCGAGAGACAGAATCTGTATTACCGATCTACCTATTTAAAGAATATTCATGCCAAACCAAACAAGATGAAATCATTGCAGATATATTCAGTACATTTTTGAATGAGCCAAGAGTGACAAAAGTAGACATCACCTCATTATTCTCAGCAGAATATCCCCTACCGACACAATTTCAGAAGTGTCTGTGGAGTAGACTCCACAATTACCTGAATTAAAGCAGCTCCCGACAGATCTTAAGTATGCTTTCCTTCCGAGCCAAACATGTATCCGGTCATCATCAGTAGAAAATTGACCCCAGCTCAAGAATCTCGTTTACTCGAGGTTCTATAAAAGAATCACAAGGCACTTAGTTGGAAAGTCTCAAATCTCTAAGGGATAAATCCAACCTTATGTTCATACCATATTTATCTAGAAGATGATTGCAAACCGTCCCATGAATTTCAACATAGGTTGGACCCTAATCTATGGGATATGGTCATGAAAGAAATCACAAGATGGTGTGAAGTGGGCATCATTTACTCTATCTTTGATTCAAAGTGGGCGAGCCTCTTACATGCAATGCCGAAGAAATCAGGGATTATCGTGGTTACTAATGACCAAGGAGAGGATATTTCTACTCGAGTACCAATACCATGACTTATTTGTGTAGACTATCGATGCCTGAATTCAACAACAAAGAAAGACCACTTTCTGTTGCCATTCTTTATTCAAGTGCTTGAAAAGTTGGCAGGGAAAGAATTCTTCTATTTTTTAGATGGGTACTCCAGGTACAACCAGGTGGAGATCATCCCTGACGATTGAAGGAAGACTACATTTGCATATCCGTTCAAAACCTATGCCTTCATAAGAATGGCCTTTGAATTGT
Source organism: Ottelia alismoides (assembly GCA_037367405.1). NCBI lineage: Eukaryota > Viridiplantae > Streptophyta > Magnoliopsida > Alismatales > Hydrocharitaceae > Ottelia > Ottelia alismoides. The sequence goes on along the minus strand of JAZKJV010004466.1, from coordinate 366,155 downwards.
GCAATGGCTCTACTACATTCCAAAGATGCATGTTAGCCTTGTTTGGTGATATGGTCAGTAGCTTTCTTGAGATGTTAATGAACGATTTCTCAGTCTATGGTGATCATTTCTATGCTTGTCTTGAGCACGTAGACTGAGTACTTTAGAAGTGTCATGAAGTGAATTTGGTTTTGTAATGGGAAAAGAGCAACTTCATGGTCACATAAGGAATTATGCCGAGCCATGTCGTTTCCAAGCATGTCATGGAAGTCGACCCAACAAAGGTGGATGCGATTTCTAAACTAGATCCACCTCAAATATTTAAAAAGGTGAGGTCATTCCTTATGCGTGTTAGTTTTTATAGAAGATTCATCAAGAACTTCAGAAAAATTGTCTGACCTCTCACAGAGCTTTTATGCAAGGAGACCAAATTCAGTATTGATCAGAAGGTTCTCCAATCATTGTATGAGCTAAAAGATCTTGCCACTTCGGCTCTTGTCCTACAACCACCCAACTGGTTACAACTTCTAGATTCAGTTCTATGGGCTTATCCGATCATCCACAAGTTTGCCTTGGGCATGTCATCTTATCATCTTGTATATGAAAAGCCATGCTATCTGCCAGTGGAAGTAATTTACAAATATCTTTGGATAGTAAACATCTACAATCTCGACTCACAGAAAGGTTGTTAGAATAGAAAAGTGGATGTGAAAAAGCTCTTGGAATTCTGAGACTATGCATACAATAATAGCTTTATATATAGGGAGAAGGTCAAATGCTTGCACAGTCGACACATCAGACGAAAGACGTTTGAGTTTAGACGGATAGTGTGGTTATTTGATGCAAAGTTAAAAATATTATCGGGTAATTGAAGATTAAATGGACAAGGCTATTCATAGAGAAGAATGTACGTGACAATGGAAGCATTCAAATATCTGAACTGTCACGTATTTACAGCATGCCCATTTGTTGTCAATGGTCGGTTGCTGAAGTCATATTTAGAGTACGATACATTCCTGACCGTTGTCAATTCTATTCAAGTTGTATTGAATGAAGATCTCTCAACAACAATGGAAGATTCAGATGATGCAAATAACATCTTCTTTGATTAATTTTCTTCTTTTCTTCTTTTTATTTCATTCTTTAATTATTAAATTCTTATGTATTTGATTGATCCCATTCATCTGTGCTATACTTAGGATATGCTTCATCTTAAGTACGGGGGAGGGGGGGAGAGGGATGAGTGCACTTAAAGTATTCTTTATTTATTCTCTCGTTTCCGTCTCTACTAATTTATATTCTATCTATATTTATGTATACTTCACCATAAGTATAAGGGGACAAGCCGAGCCGTTTGATTTTGTAAATTCTGATCCTCGCTCACCCCTATTTTCTGTACAGTTTGCCATACTTAGGATTAGTTGAACCTAAGTATAGGTGGAACGATCAACTTCTCATTCTTTTATTTCGTCGTTGTAGTTTAGGCTTATTCTAACTTAGCACGAGCTATGTCTTCCTTTTTCTCTTCATCACTAAGAGGATATAGTTCAAGAAAAGTATAAGGGTGGTTGTATATACACTATCCAGAACTCGTACTTGCATATTTTTTAATAATATGGCTAATATACTACTTGGGACAGGGTATATAATCAACCAATTATAAAGAATAATCTTGTAATTATGCAGAAATTTTTTCAAAAATTATTTGAAAAGTGGTTTGAAAATATCTTGCAAAATGATTGGAAATGTTTTGAAAATCTTTTGAAACTATTTAAAAAACTTTTGTAAAACATTTTCAAGCCTTTACAAAAATCTTTTGCAAATATCTTTAAAATGTTTTTTAAATTTTTGTGAATAAAATATTTTGAAAACTGATTTGCAAATGATTTGAAAAATGGTTGCAAAAATACATTGATTTTTTTCATACCTTTGAAAAATATTTTGCAAAATGATTTTCAACATATGTAAATGTTTGTAAAAAATATTTTTTAGAAAATTGTTTGTCAAATTATTTATAAAATGATTCCCAAGGTGCGAGAAGACTATATGACGGATCGCGATCGGAAAAGCGGAGATGAGCCCGGGACCGGATTCCACTTCTTCAACCTCTGGTCTAGCCTTCAGAGTTATAAGCTCAGAAGATTTGAAGACTGGTAGCACGCTTCCGCAATAAATAACATGAGAAAGCGAGAGTTCTCTGTCGGGTGTCTTGCCATTTTCAATAAGTAAAGATCTTGTTTGGGCTGGCTTGTCTTGTTGGCTTGGAGAATCGGGGGAAAGGCAGGAAGCAAAAACCCCACTCTTTTTTCTTTTTTTCATAAGAGGGGTCTGAGTTGTTAAGCTGAGGAAAGTGGGTCGAGTGTGGTTTTCACGTCACGAGATGGTAATAAGTTTTCTAATGTTCGTACAAATATTTCAAAAATGTTTTCAAATTATTTTGAGAATCATGTGAATAACCCCTTTGCAAAAATCTACAAATAACATATACTTGTACAAAACTTGTATATTACCTATATGAAAATTCTTTGTAACTTGTATAAAATCCATGTGTAAATATGTAAATACCACTTACTCATTAACTTATTAACAAATCTCTAAAGATTTCAAAATTTTTGAAACCTATAAAAAATTGCAAAATATTTTCGAAAATTATGTAAAAATATGCAATTTTGTTAAAATCCATAAAAAGTTCAAAATGTGAAAATATCTTCACAAAAATAGCTTTTCCTACAATGCATTAGCATTAGCATTTTTAGAATGATAATGACAATTGAACTGGTCTGGAATACAATATGAAGATTGGAGCTTGGTTGAATCTTAATCCACTTAGTCACATGAACCTTATAGGAACTGGAATTGAGGCTCTTCAAGTATGCTAGGCTTAATTCTTCGAGACCACATGACTTGGTTCATTTCCATCTTGATTGCCTACGTAGAATATTTTGAGATGCATGCACGAATCTTGTCGACAGTGACGTAACTTGGACACCTTCACCTTACACTTAGCTCAACTTAGTAGGAGTGGTCAGGAGGTTTGATTTGCTGGCATGAGATGCACACGAATGGAAACATACATAGTCACTATAGGTGGTCAATGCCCCTAACTCAATCCAGTAGTGAAGAGGTCCAAAGACATGCTGCTGTGGGTTGCAATAAATCTTCAAAAGAGGTATAGTCTACTGTCTCAAGAGGAAAAACTCCTTATGTAAATGATGCAAGAAATATACTTTCGAAAAAAATATGCAATAAAAACTCTAAAGAGATAGATAGGCAAAAATCAAAGAAAAATCAATCCCCATCGGAGTATGTATTCAATAAGCAAGGTTGTACTTCAAAGTCAAAGATTTATGAGAGCCTGGAGTTGGATGACTTTATTACATTGGTCAAGCTTCCTAAGATAGGTTGCTACACTGGTTACCGTCCATTCTTTTCTCCACCTCCTGCACTTGAACATAGAAGGGAATACCTCACTCGTTGAGGAAAGAGTTGCTGGATTGGGGAATTAGGGTCACCATGCTAGAGAAGTCATTCTCTTTGTCATTTCATCTCAGCAGAGCTGTATATTACTTACACTGTACATGATAGACTCATAGTCATAAGGGTTTGCGTATGCACTAGACTTGTTCTGACCTGGCTTTTTTGGAGATTTGGATAAAGTTTTGTAGATCTTGAAGGCTATTGAGTTTTAAGTCCTGTCCCTAATAAGGTTCCACACAAACTAAAAATCCAAAGGTCTGACTAAGCTCCAAACTTTGATTTTATAAAGATAATTTTAAGAATCAAAATCATTCTAACGTATTTTTTTTATTTTCTTTCTTTTATTTTTAAGCACTCATTGTCACGAGCATTTGTTAAGGACTAGAAAAGGTAATTATATGGGGGGGGGGGGGGGTAATGAACCTCCATATCATCACCTTTATTCTTTCATTTTGTCCCTTGATGAAGATATGATCCATCCCTCTAATTAGCGGAAAATAGAACTTCATCATGAGAATTTAGGATCATTTATATGTTATCATAAAATTAACTTTCATGCAGTCATAATTAATTTGCATAAATTAGCATTTATTTCTGCATTCCTATCCATATACATATTTTCACTTAACTTAACCTATTTTCAATTAATTAATTAATGCTAACTCTAGTTGACATGAAACAACTTCATTGTGTACATATCACTAACCTTAATCAATGAAAAATCCTAAAAATACTAACTTGTACATATGTGAAATAATACCAAACTGAAGTTTCAATATAAAAAGCCGCACATGCTGATATCTCGCTCATACAATGTCCAAATGGACTCTACTCACTTTTGAATTAATGTGAGTTCAAATACCTACAAATAAATATCAAATTCAAAAAAATTGAAGTCCATTTGTGAAATTTGGGTTTTGAGACTTAACTGTGCATCCTATATTTTTTGCTAATATTAACCTATAATTTTATGTGCATATTTCACTCATTTTGATTATTTTCTTTTTCAATTCTTTATTTCTTTATTGCTTTAATAAATTACATAAAAATCAAAATTTTAAAAATAAGAAAAGAAATAAAAAAACATACTCTAACTTGAGCTTATTTATCGGATCCACCTGTATATATTTAACTTCTCAAATTTATTCTAACATTAACTCAACCCACAAAAATCCAAAAATGCCAGTTGAGTCCATTGCACTATTTCATATCATGTTTAATTTTTGCATGCATTTATTTATCATCATAAATCAAATAAAAATGCAATGCCAAAATTGGTATTTTATATACATAAAATGCCACCAAAAAATTACATATCTTGCGCAACTCATTTCATTTGCATATAAGTCCTTCATGCATAATGTAGATTACATTTAGATCTAAACTTTTCATGATGGGCATTTTCCATTGAGTTCATTCTCTATTTATTTTCTGCATTATTTCACACTGGTTAATAGTTTGGTCAATAACCTGCGCCACATCGCACCTCTTGATTCACCACCTCAAGTCTTGGTCAATATTGCTCCTGGTCAACCCCTTCCCCCTTTTCTCTCTCCACATGCCTAGCACGTGGTATCATTCCCATCTTCTCCCCAACCTTACATGTTCAAGGCATGTGCCCCCGTCTTCCTCCTCCTCACGTGCCATGCGCGTGAGGGTCGTCTTCCTCCGTTGTACCCAACATCGCAGTCGCGTCTCATTGGCTACGCCGCCTTGCTAGGCCCACTCCACCTTCCCATCTCGGCTGATCTCTGAATGAACCACCTTCCTCACCCACAGAACCCTATCTCCTCCCAACAACCGTCTCCTTATCCATTCTCCTCTAATGATTGTCTCCGATAGGACTCCCAATCCTTATCACCTAAAACCCATCCCCCTATTCTTATCTTATCTCTCATAAACCACCTGAACTAACTCCTCTGCGAGCTCTGCCTCGTCCAGTTGTAACGTAACACCGCCATCTCCACTACCCATCAGTTCCCATCACCATCTCAAGCAGCCCAACCACCTCCATTACCCTCTCCAATCACATCGCCATCCTATCTCCGATATCCCAACCATGAAACCCTAACTAATCAAATATTCGAAACCTAATCCCCACTATCTTCTCCAATTCCATAACAACCCTCACCTTTATCTCTTGTAACCTCTCAACGACCATGGCCAAACCCAATAGCTCCATCGACATCACCTAACCTAATCGCTAGCAACCTATGACTCTTTCCCTATAAGACTTCACTGCAAAAGCCTCGACATGATCATCCACCATTAACCACATGAAAGGAGGAGAGCGATCTTGGAGGGAGGCTGGTGACAACGACCAACCCTTTACAGAGAAAACTTGCTCTAGGTATGATCCGAGGTACTCCTTAATCACCTCGCCGCTGCACCATTAAGGCACATCTGAATCTTTGAGGAATCCTCCACCGTTCCTCGAGACAATCATCGGGAGTTGAGGAACCTCTCCTCCTCCAACCTATAGGCATCGTCAACCTCCAGGTAGTTCATATTCTCCTTCTCTAACCATTTATTCTTCTTCTCCTTCTCTCTTATTCTTTCTCTACCTCCATCCACCTTTCACTTCACGTACTTACCTCCTCCTCCTTAGCGCCTACCATTCGATCTTCAGCCCTCCCCCAAATCATCCTCTCCATAGACTACGCCCAAATGAAAGAATCTCATCGACACCGCCCCTCTTCTTCTCTGTCAACATCCCCTAACATCGACTCGCTTGGTTCTCGCAACGAATAAATCCAATAGGTACCCATCTTCTCCATCTTGCCACCATACCTCCATCTCACCCCACTTTGCCAAGTTCTAACACTGCATGTTAAGTCTATCGCCCAAGAGCAGCCGCAAAGGAGTTCACTTCTCTCCTCTAAGTATGTCTAGTAGAGAATCTGGCTCCACTTGCGTCACTACCTCGAGGGATCTGATTGTGTGTCGACTGAAATATCTTTTCCTCCACTATACCATCTTTATCCTTGCGACACAACTGGACACACAAGGATCTACCCCGATGACCCTTGGCCATGTGTTGTCCATTAGAGTAGCCCCCATCGAGAACCACATCCATAAAAGGAGACCCCAGGTCCAATCTACATGAGACCTCAGATAAAGAACATATCCCATCTTAGCCGTCCATCGACGCCCACTTAGCAATTGCCGGATTCAGCTTCATCGACGCTTCAGATCGCACTCGAGCCGCCGACTCCAACTACAACCTCGAGCGTTCCGAAGCTGAAAGAAGATGCCACGTGAAGGGCCTCTACCCGACCCAAGACCTCACGTTCCTAGGCACATGGTTGCGGGTCAATTTGGGACAGATCCCCTAGTTCTCAGAAATTAATGAAGGCCCGATCACGCACGTAGCGTGCATGACTTTGGGTAAATTATAGTGGCATCCTCTAAAGTTGCAAGAATCACACAAATACCCCTACCATGGGTAAATGAAGTTCAACGACTTTGGAAAAGTACAGAAAATCCTTTAGAAGGTCCAAATTGTTAGTATTTATTTATTTTAATTACATTTTATTCCTTGCAACTTCAAATAACCATACCTTAAGCACTATTTAGCAGATTTTGGTGATCCACGTATCTTTTTAAACCTTGTTTTATCATCTGTCATATAGGGCACTGAGATTCCACTTTTGAGACGATATTTTAAACCATTAATTTGAAATAATTCTTTTCTTATTTTGAGCACCTTTATTCTTAATCACTAACTCTTATTGCTCAATAATAAATTGCAAAATTGGGGATTTATTTTGAGAAATTAATCAATGCTTAATGATGAAGCCACGTTTCATCATCTTTATTCTATCATTTTGGCCTTAAAAACCCTAGCAAATGCTTGAAAATAGCATTAAAATCATCATCTTATCATTCATGCATATGCATCTATCTAGTGCATAAATCACTGTAATTAAGGCCAAAATTATAGAATAAACAAAGAAAAGAAAAAGAATAAAATATTGTAAATATTTTATGACCCGAAACCCCGAGACCTAGGCATCTTGATGAATAGGTCGATCAGGAATAAAGTAGAGGGAGATAAGGGTCAAATTCCTATATTTGTTAGTTCATTCTTTATTCATTTTGGGACCTATTTTTGGTTCCACTTTTATACATCAAATAAAGAAACTTTGTACATGAAAGTTGTAGATAATTTTATAACAAAAAAATACAAAATTAATTTCACAGAAAAAAAGTTATGGTCTGAATAAAAATCCAAAATGCCAACTTCCCAGACCCGTATCTCACAAATAAAAACTCCAAATGCAACATACTCACCTTTAATTGTATATAGAAGAAAATAATCTATCCAACGGTAGTAGTTTCGCATTTGGCGGAGCTACGGTTTAAAAGTTGAGTTTTGGACCCACATTGTATACTTGTACTGAATAAAATATTCAATTTATTATTTATTCATTATTTTTGTACTTTTATATTTTTATAATTATGTGAATATTATTTATAATAATTATGTGCCATAAACTTAGAATAAAAATGCAAATAAAACTCAAATAAAATACATACATATTTGATACATAGGTATTACACCTATACTTATACCTGTACAAAATACTCTTATAATTTATTAAATATACAAAATAAATCAGAAAATTAAAATAAAAAATACATTTGTGAATATAAAAGTATTCTATAATTTTAGAAAATAATAAACAAAAAAAAATAAATTAAAAGACACAAAATAAAAATAAAATACTAAAATACATAGGTAATATACCTATATAAGGCTAAAAGTAAACTTATAAAAATATACTTCATAAAAATAATTAAAAATCGGAATAAAATACTACATAAAAAAATAAACATTTTTTATTTAACAACCAAAAATTAATTCGACTGTTTTCTATTTTTTATCGAATTAATAAAATAATTTCTCTATCTTTTCCCTGGTTGGTCCACGTGGACCAACCAGGAGCCTCCGACTGTTGACCGGCGGGTCAACAGTCTGTCCTTGACCCCCTTGAGCTCCGCGCGCCTTGTTTTTCCCCCTCTTTCTCCCTTTTTTCGAGGCCACGCCCTTCGTCCTTTGCCGCCGCTTCCTTCATGGAAGTTGTGCACTGTACATCCATCTCCATCGCCGACCTCTTAGATCTGCTCAGATCTTCCTCGCCCACCCGTGACTTCTTCTCGAAGTCACGCATCCAAACCTCTTCAAATACGAGACCTCCACTTCCATCCTCGGGTTGAGTCCCCTTGGTCCACCCCTCTCCGCCTCTCCGGTGCTCCGAGCATTGCTGGAGGTGACAGCTCCACCGCGCGCTCCTTAGCCAAGGCGAACGAGGTCGAGGGTGCCTCCACCACCTCCGCCAACCTCCGGCGTCGAGGTTTGCTTCTCCCTCTAGCTTCGACCATTGAGGGCCATCCCCGTTTATTTATTTCCGCCATTTCATTCCTGTTAGCCGTAGGATCGTTTCGCCCTTAATTCCTCATCAAATCATCAACCGAATCACTCGATTGACTACCTCGCCGGAGCGCCACTCCGGCGAGTATCCACCTCGCCGTTCCACCAATTTCGAGAGCCACTGGAGGTCGAGGCATCTTGCCCTCAACCTTCGTAACATTTTTGTGCACAGGTCTTGCAGTTCTGAAGCACCTGGGGGCGGATTTTGACAGCCGGTCGAGGTACCTGGAGCTCCGTGCTCCGCCGACCTCGTGCCACCTCTCCGAGCTTCGTCGGAGCCTCTTGCTGCCACCAACATCTAGAGAATCGCTCCAGGAACCTCCCCAGCCACTTTGCATCTCGAAGGAGTGTGGCAGGTGGGAGCAGGCGGCCGGGGAAGCTAGCTTCGCGGCGAGTTCTTCCCGTTCGTCGTGATCCTCCTGGGACCGTCCGATCTGGCCTGTTCTTGGAAGGATACGGCCACCGTAGGATCTGCATCAGCCTCGGCCGTCCGATCATGTGAAGATCTTTTAATCAGGACCGTCGAGACGAAGGGGTATCGCGGCCTCCCGCATCGACACGTGGCTTAAGTGCCACCTTCTCAGCCGTTCGATCCGCCCCGCTGGGTATTTTGCAAACTTAGGCCAGCCATTTTTGTATATTTATTATCTAGTCCCTAAACTTCTGCATGAAGTGTAAAAATTTCTGTAATATTTGCAAGAAGACACTCAAGCTTTTAACATTTGCATAGAGGTCCCCTGCCACGTCACCTCACGTGACCAGTTCATGTGAGGTGTGGGCTTTTTGCACCGGGACCCTCAGCTTTGTTTGTATTTTATTTTGGTACCAAAACTGTGACATCACGTGTTAAATTTTTGGATATATTGCAAGTAAGCCCCCAGGGTTTGGAATATTGCATTTTGGTCCCTGCCAGGTGCGTGCGAGTTACGCGCCCTGGTGGGAAAATTGCTAGGACACCCAGGCGGGTTCTGTAATTGAATTTTGAAGCTATAAATTGAATATTAAGTTTAAACTTTTGTGGAATTTTGCATGTATGCCCCTGGATGTTTGAGAAATTGCAAATATACCCCTGTCAGGCCTGTTAATGATTGGATGCTTGTTCTAATTATTTAACCCATTATTTTAAGTCCAAAAATTCCATAAAAATAGGGTTTAGCTCCTGCTCACTTGTACTTTGACGCTATCAATTTAGTTTTTGATTTGATTTTATTTTTATATTTATTAAAAATAAAAAACATGCTTTTTCTCTACTGTCCAGCTTAGAAAATTCCAAAAAAATATTAAAACACTTCAAAAAATTCAAAAAAAATTACCTAGTGTATATTATATACTATTTTAGTGTCAGTCCAAAAATCACTAAAAATCTCAAAAGAAAAACCCTAAAAATTAGAAAATACATAAAAACTTCAAAAAAATATATAAAATCAAGGAAAAATCCAAAAATCACAAACTCAGTTTCTGTTTGTTCTCTATTTTATTCTCTTTATTTGAAAATTAGTGTGAAAAATTTTGGTTGCTGTTTGCCAATTTTAACTTCCATTTCATTCACAGCCAGCTCTTATTTCACTGTTCTGCCTTATTTCAGTAATCAAAAATACCCAAAAACCACAAAAACAGTAAAAAATCCTAAAAACATCAAAAAGATTTTATTTCTGAATTTTTGGTTATTTTTGGATATTTTTACACATATTTTGTCTTGTCTTTTCTTACATTGTCCTTATTTTCCAATATTGAAAATAAAAAAAAATATAAAATATAAAATATAAAAATCAGAAAATTAAAAATCAAAATACAAAATTAATTTTTTTTTTAAAATTAAAAACCCACAAAAATTTCATTGTTTGCTTGCTTAGTGTAGACACGTCACACACACACACACACTCACTCACGCACAATTGTTTGAATTACCCTGTTTGCTCCCTGTGTTCGAACTCTCTGCATACTTGTCACTATACATCATTTGTGCAGAGTTAAAAATAAATTTGACTCCACACTTGTTTTTCATTGTTTGATACTTGATTGTGGGCTCATTGTTGATTAATTACATTTTATTGTGGGTCGCCACAACGACGTATTTAGACCCTCGATAAAGTGTGATTATCACTTAACTAAATAATTAATTACTGTAACCATTGGGATCTGTGCTAATCATTTGGCTTGTTTTCTTCGACATCCACATCTATCATCACTTTGCATCATCATTTCACCATATTATCACATAATTTAAAAACAAAAAAGGAGATTGCAATTCTTTATTTATTCATCTTTCACGAGATAGCATATCCCTATTTATCTCATTAAAAATTATTTTAAAAATCCATGCATCATATTTGCTTTGATTATTAATTGCATCTCTTATCTCTAAAATCCATAAAAGTTGAAAATTATAGAAAACACCAAAATTATTCATTTCTATATGAAACAATTTTCTTAAATTATTTAAAGTTTGATTATAAACCTTCATATTACCTCCACGAGTTCGACCATGGGTCTTACCCAAGTAAAATAAATATCATGACTACATTGAGGTTTAATTTTCCATATTAATTACTCATTGTAGTTACTTTTTAACGAATCTTTGAGTTGCGCAGCTACAATAACAGATCAAGATTAAAAGGGTAATTTTTGAGTTCATCTATTGGCACCATTGGTAGAGAGGTATGCGGTTTAGAATTAATTTTTAAATAGTTTAAATTTTAGATTTTCCATCATCGGATAGTATGATTCCCGTTTTATTGTGCATATTACTCTGTTTATTTTTCATCATCATTTTATTTTATTTATTATATATATTATTGTGAATATCTCTCTGACATTTATTTCTTTTATTTTTCGTGCGAGGAACCTGGTGGACTTGGATTGACTTTCTCAAAAGCTGATGTAAATCTGAGCGATCATATGCAGATGACTTGGTAGGCCGAGCCTGCTGAAGAGGCGTGGGTATTTCTTGATTCTACTTGGCAGACCGACATGACTTTCAATTGTTGTATATATTTCTATTTACATGCATCATTAATTTCTTGAATTGAATCAACTTTCTGACTTCTTCCTCTGCATAATCTTACTTAGGGCTTAAAGGAAATTGGGACTGCTTAGTAGGCATGTTTGTTCTGAACTTCAAATCAAGTGATCCCCAAACAAAATTGGGAATGCTAAATAATATTGATGAAATAAAAATTAGATAAAACTTGAATACCACTACATTGCGAGAGAGTAATCCCGATCCTTGTCCACACGTACTTACCTCCATGCTATGAGTGGATGAAGACACAACCTTAAGGTTTGAGTCCAAAAACAAGGACATGCACCCTAAGTCTACTGATCTGACTCTCGCGGATTTTGGGAGCTACAAGTGCTCTCCTCCAACCATAGAGGGGCATTTTGCATGTGCAACTCTACTATTTCTTTAGGGATGTGATATAACCCGGCGGCCCAGGAAAATCACTCATTTGATTGAGGGATAGTAGAACAACATCTGGGCATCAAGGGGGCTCACTTGTGTGTAACATATTCTAAACTTGTATTATCACCTAACTTAAAATTGAAAAGATAAATGACCGGACCCTTGCGACCCTCATTGTGTTAAGCTGGTGAAATTGGGGTTGCATTGTGTATTGAATTGCGTGTTCAAAGACTGTGCATTACATGTCTTTACATATCCAATTGCCTCTTGGCTTGAATATCATTCTCTAACTCGTATCTTTTGAAATCAAAAGATGGAAATTTGGAGTGATGTTAGTTCAGACTCCACGAATACTTCACTGAACACTCCAAATCTCATGTATTTTTTGGTCTGCGATGACTCTCTTCGTTGGCTCGATCAGTTCCTAGATGACCTTGTTCTCCGACCGAAAACTATTCTGTAATGTTAGGGCATGGTCAGACCCAGACCACTGCCCTAGTCTCCTCTAGCACTGAGAGTGGAACTCTTCTCGATGCCTCTATATATTTTTAATTGGCAATAAATTACATGAATCAACTCTTCATTGATCATAACAAAGAAGAAGATGTAGATATACAACATAAGAAACCACCCCTCAAGGAAGATTACCATAATGCTCCGATCAAGAAAATACTGGATAGACTGGCGTAGACAAAACATAATAACCAGACCCTGAGAGATGAGGCAATCTATTTGAGAGCAATAGGAGGAGAAGATGGACTAATGCTAGAAATATACAATCTTACAGAGAACCAGATTCTGGGATGTCTTAGGCTAGTGCCACCTCAAGAAGCATGCGATTCGAAGCCGTATTTCTTGGATTTACTCCCCAAATTCAGTGGGAATGAGATATAGGAACCCTTGGCAAATTTATGAGAAGTTGAACTGATCTGTGATAACTGGAGTAACCCTCGAGTCAGTCAGGTTTGGCTACATGCGATCCTCTTTGCCTTGAAATATAAGGCATCATATTGGTTGAAGAATTTGGGGATAGTAGTGATCGCATGGAATCAGTTCAAGGAACCGTTCTTGAAGAAGTTTTATCCTCTGAACCGAACCAACCAGATGAGAGCACAGATTACGAGCTTCACATAGTTCTCTTATGAGCCCTTTCATGAAGCATGGGAGAGATTTCAAGATCTGTCATAGAAGTGTCCTTGTCATGATATTACAAGGCCGGTTATCGTACATAATTTATTTGAAGGACTTACATTTGAGATGCAAGGGTAGTGAGCATTTCCTATGGAGCCACCTATCTGAACAAGAATGCTGAAACCAGTTGGAAGATTTTCGAATAGATGGCAAATATGAGTTGCTCTAAGATCGCTAGTAGATCCTACCACCATGCTCCACGTGCCCAAACAATCACTGAGGGGGGCAAGAGAGCCATGATAGAGGTAGTAGAGGATCTAATTCCTAATATGGGAATTTTCTTGGATAAATTGACTTCAATGGAGCATATGAAAAAAATGTTAATGACTTGCACAAGCTTACCAATTTACCAAAGCAGATGGATAGTCTAGCTGAGAAGGTAGGCCAGTTGAGCCTTCCTGCCCCAACTGCATCGCCCTATCTCATGCACCAAGTTCATCATATTCAGGAGCATCCTATGCAGAGGTAGTACATTTGTGACGAGCAATACCATGTTCATACATACTGGAAGACCAAGCCACCGATTGAGGTATCTTATGAAGATCCTCCATAGATGTGGGAAGTCAATGGAGTTTGGGTTACCACCGATCCTATGAACTCCGCTCCCACACCACATCAGTATCATATGACCCCCACTTAGCAAAAGCCACATTAGAGACAACAGTACCAGCCGGGCCAACATGTCACACCCACGAGTCCCTAAACTTACCGTCAACCACCATAAAAATTTCAGCAGGAACTACCACGCGATTATCACTACCAACAACACCCCAAAGATAAGAGGAAGGACCATCCAATGCATGTACTTCAGACTTTTAGCATATTCTATATCAACTCGAGAGGATCAACAATGAGATGCACGATATAAGGGTTGATGCCAATCGAGTGTCGTGTTAGTAAGATGATCACTCTGTGCCAATGATCTTTCTCCCTACTGATCACGTTGACCCCGACAAACTGAACCAGCCACGACAACAGAAACCAAGAGATTAAGTATATAATCAAGAATGTTCATTTTCTGGGCATTGATCTTTTCACATGATGATACTCAACATATATATATATATCTTATGAGCGGAAGGATCATGCATATGCCTGATCGGGCTAAGGAGCGAGAGGAGGAGAAATTCGAGCATCCACTTGAGAAGGACTCGAAAGAGGAAGATAATCACTAATATCCAAGTAGGAAGAGCATGCATTGATCTGAACGTGAGTCATCCAGAGACGAGGAACCCACACCTCGAGGAGCAGCTGAAGTACCAGAAGAATCCCCCCATAGTATTTGTGAGCATCATGATCTTCCTATATAGAGTCTAGTCTAGACTCATATTTATGAACATCTTTCTGATTTAAATAAAAGTAGTAAGTTACCTGATTCTGACACGTCTCTTCTAATGCCTCCACTAATTCCTTATTCCCATGCTCTTAAAGGGGGAAGGAAGAAAAACACAAAAATACAAAAAGATGGCATAAATTTGGAAGGACTATGTCAAGATTAAAATTCCATTTGATGAATTTATAGATGTCACACCAACCATGATGAAATATCTCAAATCAAAATGCACACCTACAAGGACAAACATGAAGAAAAACTCAACAACCAAAAAGCATATGTTATCCATAGCCACAACTTGTGCCATTTGCAATGAGATTTCGAAGAAGAAAAGGGACATGTGCGCTCACTATGTGACTAGTCGGATCACTGACACTGCGCTTACACACACTCTACTAAACAATGGTTCCTCAATCAATATTTTACCCTATGTAATTATCGAGAGACTTAATCTAGGATCTCTTAAAAGTTCACGTGCATATCTCTAGTTCACCGATCGATTTATAAACAGACCTAAGGGTCTGTTGAGGAATGTTGTCATATCAATTGAAGGACATGAATGCGAAGTCAACTTTACTGTCCTGGATTTGGGGGTCCCTCGACTTTGTAAGAATTCCTAAATTATTCTTGGTTACCCCTTTCTGAGGACAGTCGGGGCAGTGTTCGATTATAATGATGGGAAGATCCAGTTTCGTGCTCACGGAGATGAAGTAGAGTTATAAATGAAGTAGACAAAATGACAAAGATTAGATTCTGAGGGCAGATTTGAGTACTCTATATCTGATGCAGAATGTGATCAAATGGACATTGTAGGTCCCTAGAAGTAGAACCCAATCGAGGCAGTTGAGTTTCTCTCACCCGAGGAGGACAATGCATTTGATACAATTGCGAGATTATCCGAGATCTTCTTCCCTACACAAGTATAGATACAAATCCATACACCTTCAGTGACTCGAAGGTCGATCTAGGATTGTCCGTCGTATTTCTTACATGATAATATGAATGTGAGGACGTGGTGGTTACCGACTTCCTTGAGATCTTTTCTAATCTGACTCTTGATCAACATACGCCATTGGTGGCAGTAACAACACCGATTGAGCCGTCCTCTGCTAGCATAGAGCCAGATGTAGTTGAGCACAATATTCTAATGATTAGACTTTACCCATGATTAAGACCTTACCTCCAACCCTGAAATATACCTTCCTTTCAGGATCTAAGGAGAAATATATGATCATCATCAGCTCGTGATTGATCAAGGAGCAGGAATCTCGCTTGCTAAAGATCCTGGAGAAGAACTGCAACACGATAGGCTAGAGCCTTTCCGATCTCCATGGGATAAACCTCATTCTGTATTCACACCTTATCTATTTAGAGGATGATTCAAAACCCTCTCATGAATTCCAACATCGACTGAATTGAAATTTACGAGAGGTCGTGAGGAAAGAGATAGAGAAATGGTGCGACATGGGTTTTATTTATCCCATCTCTAACTCCAAGTGGGTGGTACCACTTCATGTTGTCCCAAAGAAGTCGGGTATTCAAATTGTCACCAACGAGGACAGAGAGGATATTGTAAAGCGAGGGACCACATCATGTCATGTCTATGTAGATTACAGACACCTGAATGCCACAACAAAGAAAGATCACTTTCCCCTTCCATTCATTGATCAAATCTTAGAGAGACTATCTAGGAAAGAGTTTTTCTACTTCTTAGATGGGTACTAAGGATACAATAAAGTAGACATATCTCTCGAATACACAAATAAAACCACTTTCACATGCCCTTTTGGAACGTACGCATTCAGGCACATGCCCTTCGGGCTATGTAGTGCTTCAGGAACATTCCAAATGTGTATGATCGCAATCTTTGTTGAGATGGTGGGAGAATACCTGTAAGTCTTCATGGATGACTTCTCGGTCTAAGGAGACTCTTTCGATCTATGTCTAAATCATCTAGGTTGAGTCCTTATGAGATGCTGCGAGGTGAATCTTTTACTCTCTTGGAAAAGAGTCTACTCATGGTACATGAGGGTATTGTGTTGGGGAACATCATCTCCAAGAAGGGAATGGAGGTTGACCTTGACAAGGTGGACGTAATAAAAAACTCCAACCACCAACCAACGTCAAGTAGTTACGATCATTCTTAGTGCACGTTGGATTCTATCCAAGATTTATGAAGGACTTATCAAAGATTGTCTGACTGTTAACTGATCTCTTAGGAAAGGACACCGAGTTTATTGTGAATCACAAGTGTCTTGAGGTCTTCGAGCTTCTGAAGGGGAGAATTATGGATGCCCAAATCCTGCAGGTCCCTGATTGGTCTCCCTTTGAGATCATGAATGATGCTTCCGATTTTGTGGTAGGGGCCGCATTAGGACAAAGAAGGGGGATGTCCCATTCGTGATTCGTTATGCCAGTTAGGCTCTGGATCCTGTTCAACGCAACTACACAGTTATCGAGAAGGAGATGCTTGCTGTGGTATTTGCCTTGGATAAATTCAAATCACATCTCATAGGGTCAAAAGTGACAGTTTAGATAAATCACTCAGCACTCAGATACCTGATGGAAAAGAAAGACACAAAGGCATGACTACTCAGATGGATTCTTCTGCTTCAACAGTTTTGACTTTGATATCAAAGATAGACCTAGAGTAAAAATATAGTGGTCAATCACCTCTCATGTCCCGAACAAGTAGAATCTTCCAGCCTGACCCCAATTTGAGACTCCTTCCCTAACGAGTCAATTTTTGTCATTGACTCTCTCCTGTGGTATGCTAATATGGTGAAATACATGGTTTCTAGATAGGTTCCCTATGATTGGTCCAAGAGCCACATTGATCTACTCAAGTCGGAATCCAGGAACTACCATTGGAAGGATCCATTCCTTTTCTTCGAAGGATCGGATTGTGTTCGGAGGAGATGTATTTCTCAGGAGGAATACAATAATGTACTCACACATTGTCATACTTTGGAGGCGGGATGACATTACTCTGTTTCTATTGCAATGTGGTTTCTACTGCCTGACTCTGTTTCACGATGCATATTATTTCGTGAAGTTGTATTCAGTATGTCAGTGAATGGGAGGAATCATCGGTTCCAAGGATGAAATGCCAATGCACCCGATCATTATATGTGATGTAGTCGATGCGTGGGGCATTGATCTCATGGGTCCATTCGCTAGGATCCATTGTTTTGAACATATCCTTCTCCAATAGATTACTTGTCTAGGTGGGTGTAGGCTATCCTAGCCCGAGCCGCAAACAACAAACTATTTGTAAGTTTATCAAGAAAAATATAATTTCTAGGTTCGAAGTCCCTAATCTGATGGGGAAAGACATTTTGTGAATCAGGAGTTGAAGAAGATGTTGAAAGACTACGACATCAAATACTGCGTCGCTAGCCCATACCAACCAGAATATAATGGCATGGCTGAGGTTTTGAATGTTAAGTAAAGAGCATTATGCAGAATCTCATTCCCTCTAACATGAAGAATTGGTTTCAACTCTTGGACCAAGTTCTATGGGCTTACATGATAGCTTACAAAACTCCACTAGGTACTTCCATGTTCATGATGGTTTTTGAGAAACCATGCCATTTGCCCATGGAATTAGTGCACAAATCAGAATGGGACACTAAAAAGATCAACTAGAATAATCACTTGGGTTAGAAGCAGAGAGAAATGGATCTGAATGAGCTAGAGAAGATTAGAAATCGAGCATATGACAAAAACATGATCTACAAGGACAAGGTGAATAAATGACACGATAAACACATCGGGAAGAAAGTTTTTGTCCGTGGGTAGAAGGTATGCTTGTTCAATGAAAAGTTAAAGAATTTTTCAAGGGAAATTAAAATCTAAATGGATGGGGCCTTACATTGTCCGAGCAATGTTCGAGAGTGGAAGCGTTGATTTTAGAACTTATAAAGGGTGCACCGGCATTTTTAGTGAATGGGAAGCTACTGAAACCGTTCATTGGACCAAACAATCAATTTCCAAGAGTTGAGGAATTCTTCATGCATGAAATAGATCCATGAGACATACCAATAGGCTCTGCATGACACCTTGCACACGCACATTTCACATCTTCAAATCTTTGTAAGTGATCTAACTCCTAACTTATGTACTTTCTCTCCCAAGCCCATAAATTCACTTTGTACTTTTTTTTATACTTAGGTAAAAGCCTAAGTATAGGAAGACCGATGCTCACCCTGTACGTATTCACCTTCTCCCCTTTTGTCCTCGACCACCCCATTTTCTCTCTCTTCTATACTCAGCCTGAACAAGAGCCTAAGGGGCGGGAGGGGGGGGGTTCTGCCTCTCTTCCTTATTCTTTTGCATACTTCTATACTTAGTTAAGTATGTAGGTAATTCTTGTAAAACTTGAGACAATTTGTCTAATACATAGAAATTTGTACAATACGAATATTCTGAACAAAATTCTTCAAAAAATAAAAAAAAATTACAAAATCCAAAAAAATGACAAAAAATGTTTGCATTTCACACATCTACATTAGCGAAAAGCCCTAGGTTCAGAACCAAGTTATGAGAAGAAGTCGAGAATGGTCTTGACTTGGCCTTAATCCACCTAAATACCATAGGAACTTCATTGAGAAGTAGGATTTCATATGCTTCAAGTCATAGACTTAATTATCCAATGCATGAAAATGTCCAGACTTTGATTCTTGGTGTCTAACTTGGTCGCCTCATTCTGGGTATGACTCTTGAATATGGAATTAATCTACACTCTAGCACTATGCACTTAGCTCAACTCAAACAGAGTGTTGGAATACTGCGTGAGTCTCTTTTCCAATAGTGTAGACATCTAACGACCGTAGTATGTGTTTAAATAATGCTTCGGATGAGAGATGGACTACTAGCACATATTTTATAAGACATCAAAACATGTACGGGACAAAAGACTCTATATCTGTCAAGGCACAAAAGATCCATGCAGAGCAACAGAAAAAAGCCATACCAAAGGAAAGCAACTACCAAATAAATATTTACCAAAATGGTCCAAGCATCAAACAGACTACATAAATTGGTTACACCGGCCAAGCTTCACAGGAGAGGTGTCTACACTGGTCACCCTCCAATTCTTTTGCTCTTCTTCTAAAACTTTCTCCCTCTATATTCATTTTGAACTAGCATGTACCTGAACTTAGAAGGAAATACCAGACTCCTCGAGGATGGGTTATTGTAGGAGAGGTTTGTGTGGCAGTATGACATTTTAAATGGGAAGAGCTAACACTCTTCAGAAACACGAGATAGTTGTTCAATGTTCATGGGGTATGCTGCAGGAGGAGGATTGATCTAAAATAACTTCTGAGCCAAAATTGTTACAATGATGCATAGAACTTGGAGGCAAGATTTTGAAATCCTAATTCTTATAGGAGTTTCACCAAATTATTAATCTAAAGGTCATGTCTAGCTCCATTTTCACCTTTTACTCATGATCTAGGTATGGAACCTCATCTCATTTTGCCTCTTCATTTTTTGTTGCTTGGGGATGAGCAAGGTTTAAGTATAGGGGTAATGGACCGCTGGTCACCTTGTGTTAATAGTGTCATGTTGTTGTAGTCAGGTAATCAAGATCAATAAAAAATTAACCATACGAATTATTGAATCAATGAATTAATTAATGTGCAATTTTATGTATTTTTAACCTGGGCAAGACTCATAGTCGATTCAAGGAGGCAAAGTAACAACATCAACTCAAATTAGATGAATTAACTCACGGTTTTCCAAGCATTTTTTTGTATTTTTATGCAAAAAATGCAGTTGCAAATAATGTGAATGAACTAGGATATTAAGGAATTAAGAAATTTAACCAATTTAATTTTAGTGCGAGATTAATCCAAATTAGGTAAATTGTATTTTTCAAAAAAACATAATCCAACGATGAATGCAAAATATATTTTTTTTGGAATTTTCGAGTTTAAACTGCAACAATGAAAAATGAAAAATTTTTCGAGGTTTTTAATGAAAATTTTGACATAAATAGAATGAAAAAACTATGAAAATTTTACTGGAAGTGAAATATGATGAAATGTATCTACAATAACTTTTTTGGAATTTAAGACAATATATGATTTTATGATTTTTTAATGAAAATAGAATGACTATGAGTATTTAATTCTTAATTAATCTACAATATCAATTTATCCATATGGAAATTATCACAAAAAGATACTTTAATAAGCAATATAGGAGAGTTAAAATTTCACAAAAATAATGTGTGTGGATTTTATTAAAAATCATTTACTAAAATCATTCAACAATTTTTCCAGGAAAAGACACCTCTAGTTTCATTGAAATTTGGTTACAAATCAAAACACGTATGAATGCATCATCTCTGATTTTTTTTGATAATTTTTGGAGAAATATTTAATTAGATATGAATTCCATAACATGAATTGGGTAAAATAAGCAAAATTTTGCCAAAATAATTTTAATTAATTAACTACTGCTCATACAATTACATGTAAACATCCAAAATATTGAGGTTCATATGCTCTGCAATATAAAACTTTTTAATTAAATAAGTAATGCAAAAATAATGTGCAAATTTAAGAGCAAATATAAGGGTCTCATTGCAATATTGAAATACAAATTCAGCAAAAAATTGTGCATAAGGGTACTTTAATTAGTTATACCGTAAGAGTTGGAGGTGCATTTTTTTCCAAATAATTGATGAGTCCTTCCTCCTCTTTCATGGGTTCCAAGAAATAGATCCCATGAAAGGTTATGGGTGGCATGGGTGTGGAGGAGGCTACGATTGGTGGCCACAGGTGGAGGGCAGCCACACGTGGGACAACGTACATTCACACATAGGCCACTGCTGGAGGCGAAAGGGCTAGAAGCATGTAGAGGGAGCAACACGATTGAGCGTAGGTGGGTGCACGGAGGCTGGAGTGATGTTAGATAAAAAAAATACGGTGATGAAAATGTGATGAAGATGAACACGCCAAACAAGTGATGTTAGATAAAAAATGAGAAAGTGAAGATAAAGAATTTACATGTAACTCGTCGGATTTATGGAGTTGCTACGCTGGACTCCGGTTGTTGCCTCAAGAAGGATGGAAGAGTCCTTCGAAGCTGAAGCAACTTCCTGCAAGGGATGGCTGCGACGAATTGGTTTAGACCACCTCAGATCTTGCCTTGGAGAGTTCATTATTCGAGGAGGATGCTAGACCACTGTAATTGATGGAAACACTCCAAGCTCACTCTTTTTTTCGTTGAAACACAAAATAGCGGATCAAGATGAGTGAAGGAGGAGAAGGGAATAAAAAGGAGGAGCGGAAGGTTAGAAAAGAGGCTTGGGTGGGGAGTTGGAGTAGAGAACAAGTAAAAGGAGAAGAGAAAAATAAAATAAAAAATACAGTAAAATAATAGGCTACTAAAAATAATGAAGAGAAAAGAAATAAAAGTAGAATAAAAATATTAAAAAATGAAGATAAATAAATACATATAAATAAATAATTAGAATAAATAAGAAGTAATAAATGAATAAATAAAATAAAATAAAGTAAATTATGAAAATAATAAAAAATGAGGTGAAATATGGTGTCTTCAAGAGCTGCCACGTGTTGCAACTAGAAAAATCAAAAATTAAATGTAAAAAAATAAAAAAAATAACAAAAGGGGTCAAATCAAAAAGTGGCCGAGACAAAAGTTACTTGTCTCAACGAGATCTACAACTTTTGTGAAGGATTGAAAATCAAAAGGAGTCATCTGTACAAAGAGAATTTTTAGGGTTTTATATAGGTATAAAATACCACATTTTATCTTTTGCGTATTTTTTGTCATTTTAAAATTAGATAAACATAAAAATAAAATTATATAAAATATGAAAGGAATATTTACAACTTAATCTATTTTTTTGGATTTTTAATAATTAAGAAAATAAAAAGATAAAATAAAGGGTAGTTTGATCAATATGTACAATAATAATAGGGGCCCAAAACCCAAGTTTCACATACGAACTCCCATTCTTTTGAATTTGATCTTGTTTTGAAGGTAATTTAATGTACATTAATTCAAAATTGAGCAGGGGTCCATAGAAGACTGTATGAGAGAGATATACACATTTCAAGGTTCTTAATTTCAAACTAGGGTTTGGATTTTATTAGTCAATTTTACAAGTTAGTATTTTTTTTGATATTTTTCTTTATTAGTGTTAGTAATATATACACTATAGGGTTGATTTTATTGGATTTAGAGTTAGTATAAAATAGATACAAATAGGTGAAGTTAGCTATATACAAGTGAATATGTACAAGTGATTTTCGCTCCTCATTTATTGCAAACATGCATGCTAAAATGCGAACATTAATTCTAAATGGATGGGTAATTCACAATAAATGGAAATATGCAGCTAATTGTTCGAGAACAAAGTTCTAATTTCGACTTTTAGAGTGATGAATCACAAATTCATCAAAGGGGTTGATGAATATGTGATTCATCACTCTAATAGATGAAATAGAGTTCGTCTCAAGAATTTAGGATCATTTACATATTAACTTCATAAAATTAACTTTATTCCACTCATAATTAATTTTCATAAATTAGCATTTATTTTCGCATTCATATCCATATGCATATTTTTACCTCTTCTCATATTTTCAATTAATTCATGCTAACTCTAATTGACATGAAACCAACTTCATCATGTACATATCACTGACCTTAATCAATGAAAAATCCTAAAAAATAATAACGTGTACTTATGTGAAATAATCCCAAACCCTAGTTTAAGGACAAAAGGTCGCAAAGACGTATATCTCGCTCATAGAATGTTAAAATGAACTCTATTCACTTTTGAATTACTGTACGTTCAATATCTAGAAATTAAGACCAAATTCAAAGGACAGAATCCATATTTGAAATTTGAGTTTTGGGAACTAACTGTGCATTGTAGATTTTTCTGCTAAAATTGACCTATCATTTCATGTATATATTTCACTCATTTTGATTATTTTCTTTTCAATTCTTTATTTCTTTCTTGCTTTAATAAATTACATAAAAATCAAAATTAAAAAGTTAGAAAAGCAATAAAAAAGACATATTCTAACTTAATATTATTCACTGGATACTTCCCTAATTTATCTAACATTAACTCAACCCACAAAAATAAAAAAACACCAGTTGAGTCCATTGCACTAGTTCATATTATGTTTAAATTTTCCATGCATCTATTTATCACCAAAAAATCAAATAAAAATTATAAAGCAAAAAATTGGTATTTTATATACATAAAATACCACCCAAAAAATTACATATTTTCCACTGGTCATTTCATTTACATCTGAGTCTTCATGCATATTGTAGATCACATTTAGATGCACAATTTTCAAGTTTGGCATTTTTCCACTTGAGTTCATTCTCTATTTATATTCTAATTATATCTGCATCTTTTGCACTGGTCAACAATCCGGTCAATAACTCTACGCCACATGGCACCTCCTGATTCACCACATCAAGCCTTGGTCAATGTTGCTCCTGGTCAACCGTCCCCCTTCTTTTCTCATTCCATGTGCCAAGATTGTGGTCTCATTCCCACCTTCTCTCCATCCTCACACGTGCCATACACATGATGGTCTTCTATCTCAGTTGTTCCCAACATCACAACTGCACCTCACTGGTTGTGCTACCTCACTCAGTCCACTCCATGTTCCCATCTGGGTTGATCTCTGGCTGAACCACCTTCCTCACCCACGGAACCCTATATCCTCCCATCCACCATTTCTTTATCCATTCTCCCCTAAAGGCCACCTCCCATCGGTGACTCCCAATATTTATGGCATGAAACCCACCCACTCTTATTATCTTGTCTGCCATCAACCACCTGAATCAACTCCTCCATGAACTCCTTCTCGACCCACCTGTAACGTAGTGCCACCATCTCCCCTACCCATCAGTTCCCAACACCATCTCAGGTTGCCCAACCACCTCCATTACCCTCTCTAATCGCATCATACATCCTATCTCCGATATCCCAACAACGAAACCCTAACTAATACCCTTATCTTAGAAACCAAATCTCCCCCTATCTTCTCCAAGGACATAACAAACCTCCCCTATATCTCCTGTAACCTCTGTTGAGCACGAGATCTTCGAGGATGGATATTAATGACATGTAAATGAATTGTCGTTGCTATCCCCAAAAATCCTGTGATAAACAAATAAATATTTATTTTTTTCTTTTTACTACTTATTAACCTGTATAACAGATAGGGTCGAACTCAGGGAGGCTACAAATCCCGAGGGTTATTCAATTAATCAAAAATCAATCAAGAGAAAAATAGGAATCTCAAAGGATAACTATTTTTGGTTTTTTGTGATTTATTATTTTTTTATTTTTTTAATTTATTATTTCTATTTTTTGTATTTTATGATTTTCAAATTTTAGTGATTTTTTTTTGCATTTTTTTTAATTTTCAAAGAACGAACAATATGCACAAGCACAAGAAATATGCACACCAATTTTTTTTTGTAATTTTCAATTATACAAAAAATGGTCAGAAAGATTCAGAGAAAATATTTTGGGTTTTAAAAGTTTTGAAATATTTTTAAGAATTTTTGTGGAATTTTTCAGATGTTTTTGTGTTTTTCTAAAAATCAAATGGTGAGAAAATGCAAAATTATGCACAAACTGGAGTAGTTTGCAACTTAAAAATATTTTAAGCACCCAAAACTCCTCGGAATTATTTTTATTACAAAATATATGCGAATATCTACAAGTAGGAACTGAAATCACTATTTTTGGATTTTTGTAGAATTTTCCGTGATTTTTATAATACTTTTAGTATTTTTCATTTTTTTGGGTTTTATAAATAATTAATGCTTGAAATTTACAAACAAATTAAAAGACAATGAAATAAAACTAACTTATTTTTTTGGAATTTTCGGAGTTATTTTTGAATTTTTATGAAATTTTGAATTTCAAACAAGTAAAATGACATGTTTTTGATTTTTTAATAATAATAAATGAAATCAAAATGCAATAAAAATTTTATGCTAGATGGATATGCACATCAGAAGCGTAGCATAATTTTCTCAGAATTTTTGAGCAATAAAAACTATTAATTTCAATAGAGAATTCATGCAAATTAAAGAGTATGAGAATCAGGGACTGAAATGCAATTAAGTTTTGTTTTTGCATCAAATAAAAAAAGGAAAAAATAAAAGCAGAACAAAGTTCCAATTTACCCACGGGAGGGGGCGTGTGCTGCACGTGAAGGCTCTTGAAGCAAGGATCTTCTTGAAATTTGCAAAATGTCCGAGAATTGTGATGCAATTTTTGCCAAAAATATATACTTTAGGGTTTAGAAAGGGGCTTCGTTCTTTTCATCAACAGAGGGACGCCGCCTGATGTTGTGTTCTTCCAAGGGGCTGCGACGGAGATGGAGCCACTGTCGTGCGATGGATCTGGGCTGCGGGTGGAGAGGCCTGGAGGAGATGACACATGGAGGGCGCCGAGGGCGATGGCGCGCGGTGAAGTTGCAGCGGCTGCAGTGGCGAGGAGGGGGGCTCACAGGTGGTGGAGATGGCGCCTGGAGGGCGCCGAGGGCGATGGGCATGCTGCAGGTGGCTGCGACCAAGGTGGAGCGGGCTGGCAGCAGTATGGAGGTCGGCGACTCTCAGTTGATGGCGGCGTTGGATGATGGCGACGCACGTGGTCGATGAAGAGGGCTTCCGGCGATCTGGAGGATGATGATGGAGGTGGACCGCCCCAAGCGGCTGGAGAAGGAGGGCCCCCGTGGCGGCGGTGGGAGATGGCCGACGAAGAAGGGGGGGGGGCCTCGAGGGCGACCGTCCCTGCTCTTTTTTTTTTATTTTTTTGTGTAAATTTTTTTATTTGTGATGTAAATAGTAAGAAAAGCCTTTTTTATTGTAAATCCGAAATAATAAAAAAAATAAAAAATGAGGAATGTTTTTTTTAAATTTCTGTTGTTTTCTTTTTAATGGTCCTTCAAAACAAACGTTAGAAATAAAGAAAACAAATGATTTTTTAATTTATTTACAAATCAGAAAATGAGCGAGGATCCGACGGAAATGAAAGATTCGAATCCGATCTCCGGCCTCCGTACGTAGCCGGAGTTGAGAGATCGTGGACGATAGAAATAGAATGCAGAGAGATCAAGAACGTGAGATGGAAAATCAAGTCGAAGCAGATCAAAATCGTGATTCTTTTGTTTTGTAGATCTAGAGAAACAAAATACGATGGAATTAAAATACGATGAAATAAACTACGATTAGCCTAAGATAAAAAATGATGTGGATCTCACCTTAGAAGCGGAAATGGACCGTGATCGCCTCGACGAAGGTCGACTCCTTGTCACCGGATGGCTCGAAGGCTAGGCACTTTTCTCGACGAAATTTTCTCTCGGAGATCAAGATCCTCTATCTAAATATTGATCAAGTTGGAATGAGAAAGAAGGAGCCATATAAATAAAAAAGATAATGGAGATGAAATTTGAATTTTTAGCTTTTTGGATAAAGAGATAAGATAGATGAAAAATTGAATGAGATAAAGATAAAGAAATAAAACTATTTACAAAATTATCTACTTTTTTTTGAAATTTTGTCACTTTGTTTATTTGAAATAAAAAAGTTATTTTTTTTATTTTTATGGTGGTTAATTAAAATAGCAACTATATACATATACTATGTACATATATGACATTATATATAAGGGTTAATGAGGAAATTAGTTTTTTTAATTAATTTTTTAAAAAAATTATTTTTTATTTTTATTTTAAATATTTAGTAAGAATAATCTACAAATATATACAAATACAATATTTACAAAATACACGGGGAAATAACACAAACTACCCCGGAAAACCAACTTTTTATTCGTAACTCCAAAAATTATAAAATCACAACCATTTTAAAGATAATTTAATTTAGAATCCAATGGAAGTGATATTGGTTCAATTTGAGTTCATATGGACCCAAAATTGGTCTTTCAATGAGTGCTTAGTGGCTTTTTACAAGTGTGGTTGCTTTTATTCTGTACATGATTTAATTGTGCAATTATTTTTATTAATTAGGACACATTTTTATTTACAACTTTGGTTTTAAAAGTTATTTGATCTGTGGTCAATTAAGGCACAAATAAATTAGTATCATTTTACAAATACATACTACACACAATTTTGATTTTCTAATTGAGGACCCTATCTCCCCCTACTTTATTCCTGCTCGATCAGGACAAGTCTTGACCTTCTCTCGGGGTTTGGGTCAACCTATATACAGTCTTCCTTTTTTTATGTTCTTTTCTTTATTTTTCCTTCCTTACTTTCTTTATTTATTTTAGGTTAAAATTAGTACAAAGTGTACAATATTTACACACAGATGCAAGTTAGTAAGAATATGGAGTTAGTGTTATATGCATGTGTTTTATAAGGGATTTTAAGCTAAAATAAATGAATAAAGATGATAAATCACAGATTCATCATCCCCCTATGCTTTACCTTTGCTAGTCCCTTAGCAAACACTTATTTGAAAGAATAAGTGAAGAAAAAGAAAGGGAAAAATAAAGAAAGTAGGACAATATTGAGTATTAAACTTATCTTCATAAAATTGTAGTTTGGAGCTCTGTCGGACCTTTGGATTATTAGTGTGTCGGAACTTCTACGAGACTTAGAATTTTAAAATCAACAGCCTTCAAGTTCTACACATCATTATCATAGTTTCGGCTCAGATGTCATCTTAGATCAATCCTCTTCCCAAAGTATACCCTATAAACATTGAACAATAGACTCATGTGTGTGAAAGGTTTTAGATCTTCCCATCCAGAATGCCGGACTACCATGCAAATCTCCTCTCGAGTAACTCGTCCTCGAGGAATCAGGTATTTCCTTCTAAGGTCTGTTGCGCTGTGATCACAATCGAATTGGGGATGAAGTTAGAAGAAGGAGAAAAGAACTGGAGGATGACCAGTGTAGTCACCTCTCCTTGTGAAGCTGGCCAGGGTAGCCGAGTCTCCACCAAGATCTGCAGGTTTTCTTGAAGCTTGGACCTTTTTGATCAGATATTTGTTTGGTAGTGGCTTCTTTGTGTTTGGATTTTTGATGGTTCTACTTGGATCTTGTTGTGTCCCTACGGATATAGAATCTTTTTGTTTCCGTACATGTTTTGGGGTCTTAGAAAAAATTGTGCCCAATAGTCCATCCCTTTTTCGAAGCCTTGTTTCAACCCGTACTCCGATCTTTAGATTTCCACGCTACCAGAAAATAAACTCACACAGTCTTCCAACATCCCGTCTGAGTTGAGCTAAG
Organism: Ottelia alismoides; assembly: GCA_037367405.1. Lineage (NCBI taxonomy): Eukaryota > Viridiplantae > Streptophyta > Magnoliopsida > Alismatales > Hydrocharitaceae > Ottelia > Ottelia alismoides. Next base: position 337,050 of record JAZKJV010004466.1, on the reverse strand, counting down.
TGCATAGTGCGAGAGTACAAATTAATTCTCTATTTCAGAGTTGTACCCAGAATGAAGAGACCAGGTTAGACAATAAGAGTCAAATGCTGCACATTGTCATGTGGAACTCAAAGAATTAAGTCAAAGACCTGAAGCTTCTAAAATCCTATTTCTCGGTGAAGTTCCTTTGAGAATTAGGTGGAGTAAGGTCCAACTAAGCTCCATTCTTCAATTTTATTCCAGACATAGTTTGAATGTCAATACTATCCTGAAAAATGCACATGCAAATGCAAGAAACTATGTACAATGCAAAGAGATTTTTTTTGAGGACAACACAGATGTGCAAGTTTTTATAGATTTTTGGTTTTGTAGTTTTTCTTCTTCTTTTTTTTCCAAAAAGGGAAAAAGGGTTAGTAAAACATATACAAGATTTTGTTTGTTTGTTTTGTTTGTTTTATTTTTTTGTTTTTGTTTTTGTTTTGTTGTTGTTTTTATTGTTTTTTTTGTTTTTATTTTTTAACACACGTAGATTTTACAAAATTATATACATATCCCCCCAAATAAACATATTTAAAAGTACAAGTTATGTCTAAAGTATATATACAATATATACGACACCCCCTATACTTAGCTCGAACTATGTCTTCATAGTGATCGGAGAGAGACAAAGGAAGACATAACTCGTGCTAAGTATAGAAAGGTGAAAAAACTCCTAGGCTACAACGACTCAAAGAAAAGATAAAAAGAAGAGAAGTTGGTGATCCCCCTAGACTTAGGATCAAGTATTCCTAAGTGTAGTAGAGTGTACAAAGGGAAAAACCGATGAAGAGAATGTACATACTCAAAAAGACACGATATGAACAATATCACCCCCAATACTTAGGGTAGAGTATCCCTAAGTATAGACAACAACAAGGGTGATAAACATGACGAATATGAACAACACAAATCCTTCACCCCCCTATACTTAGGATAAAGCACATCCTAAGTATAACATATATACACACACAGAAAAGGGGTGAATGATGAAACGGGAGAAGAAAGAGTGAAATGAAAGGGTATACAAGAGGAGTGGATGTACAAAGGTCAAGAAGGTCGAAAACGAACCTTCTTGCGGGACTGCTGAGGTATGGATTTGACAAGGTGTAGGTCGATGGGATCATTATTAGACATAAACTGAATAGGATCTACCAAGAATGTATCCTCAGCGATTTCAGATTGTGCAAGCCTAAACCGATTATTGGAAGTAGTATGGTCATGTCCTGCCTGGGAAGAATCGCAAATATCAAAGTTAAATGGCTCGAAATCATTATAAGAAAAAGTAGGATCAATTTCAGCCTGGTGAGCCTCTACCGGATCATCATCTTGATAAAAAGGCCCAAATTCCTTAATAAAAGCAATCAAATCAAATTTGACCTGATCAGTCTCATCTGAATCAGGGTGAATAGGAACGGAATTATCAGTGAGAGTAGTCAAATCATCTCTGTCCTGTCTAGTCTCAGAGTCTGCCTTCTGCTCTAGGGTGTCTATCATGTAAATCCCGCAGATGTCGTCAATGCATCGACACGTACCAGAAAAGGGAACTCCAAGGTCTATGCTTTCCGAGTCCTACTCCTTGAAGAGGAATTCTCAGGTCTCAGTATCATCCATCATACAACAAAAATATCTGGTAGTATCATCATGGTAAAAGTCTGTGGGGCTATCTAATACAGGCACATCCTCATGGGATGCAGGTCTCTGGTCAGTAGTGGGTGTAGTGATCAACACATCGATCCCTACATCAGAACGGAAGTGAATCTCTCCTGATCCATAATCAATAACAGCTCCCGCAGAGGCGAGGAAAGGCCATCCCAGGATGATTGGAGGGTTCTCTACAGAGGTGGAGGTCTCCATATGCAATACGACAAAATCAAAAGTGAATTTCATTCCCTTAATAAGAATGAAAACATTTTCTAGAATACCCTTCGGCCTCTTAATAGATCCATCAGCAAATTGAACTATCATCCTGGTTTTCTTGAGAGGCCCAAGATGAAGAGACTGTACCATAGAGAAGGGTATTATATTAATTGAAGAACCGCCGTCAAGGAGAGCGTTATCACAAGAATGTTCAGAGATGGAGCAGCTAACACGAGGTATGGTATTGTTTCCTTTCTTAAAATATGGATGATGAGAAACGGCGTAGGTAGTGGCCATGGTCAAGATGTGATGCTCAGATCTTCTCCTTCGCTTTCTCTTCTTATGTTGAGGAGTAGATATATCTGTTATGGCTTGTTGAAGTGGGGCTTTAATTATCTCATGAAGGGTGGCCATCACTTCGGGCTCAGTCAACATCTTTTTGAATTTTCGGACCTCCTCCATACAAGGGAGGAGATCAGAATCATCATATATACGAGGATTACCAAGAGCAGTCTGTACAGTGGCATCCTCGGGGTCAAGATTGGGACATGGCTGTGTGGGTAAATGATCAGGCATTTGATTCCTCTCCTCATAAAATGAATCAACAACGTGTCTCCCGAATTCTTTTTGGATTTTTGAAATTTTTTCATTTTTTGTATTTTGGGTAATTTCAAGCTCTCATGATTATCCTCAAGTGAATTCATATCTCAAATAGTATAGCAACATTCTCGGTCTCATTTATGTTAAATAGATTGGAAATCCTCGAATTTATATGCTCCATCATTTGGTTCAGTGTCTCAAGTGTGGAAATCATGAAGGGTGACTCCAAAATCCCAGGATCGGGTGGGTTGAATGAGGGTGGGTGAGAATCAAAGTCCTCCGACTCCTAAAATAATGGGTTAGGCGGATATGCACAAAAATCAGGAGGAAGATCCTCATGGAAAAGGGAAGGTGGATCGACTGAAGGGTATGAGGTATCTGCGAAGATCAGATTAAAATAACTCTAGTCGACCATCTTCGAAACAAAAGATGAGAGAGCACGAGGGTCAAGTCAAAGATATAGAGAAAAAGGCGCAAATGCACAGTAAGATCTAGTCTGCACACAAGCAATCAAACACAATACAAACCCCCAATTTACCAACTCAACGCAATGTGAAGACTGTGAAGATTCAGTCTTTTAATCTTGTATCTTTTAGAGTTAGGTGATAATCACAAAGTTGTACAAACACTTTGGTTGAATTATGGGATTTGGGCACTAACATTAGTGTGTACGCAAGCAAGTTAAAATGAATACAATGAGGGGGTTACTCTCCCCAAAACAATGATTTTTCCTTATGTTTATTTTAGGGTCGAGTTTTCTTTAGCAATACCAAATTTTAGGCAGTTATCACTTGGTTAAAATATTTTGAAAGAATTGCCTACCGAGTGTCCAATTTCCTTTTTAACTTATGTGAGTGAAAACATGGAAGGAGATTGGAAATGCGAATGCACGATAAAAAACGATGATGCATGCAGGGGTTAGAGATGCGTACCTTGTTGCCAGCACTCTACATGCAAGTGATCCGCGCAGAATTTAAATATAGAAAAATAAACTAACCTATATGATTCAAGTGAACCGTCATAGATGATAGCTTCTATTAACAGGCAAGAACAAGTTAATTTGACTAAGTCCAAATTACGCTCTACTCTATAGGCACTAAAATACTTATTTAGGGTGTTTGGACCAAATTAATTACCTGGCTCAAGCAAATTAATTAAAGCAATCAAGAAGTAGCTCACGAAATCCGCCGGAAACAAAGAAAAATAAGGCGATGAAAACAAACCGATGACGTCCCCCAAGTGCACCGGCGCTTGATGAAACAGACCCCATAACAAATGAATATCTGTTTACAGAGTTTAAACGCTAGAAAAGAAAAACTCTCTCTCTCTCTCTTTTAAATTTTTTCTCCTTCACTTCTTCCTCTCCTCTTCTCACGCTATCCAGTAGCTTGGTTAAGAATCAAGCCGCCTCCACGTCGCTTGGGTGCTTCGACTCTCCTAGGATCGCCTCCTTCGTTCCGTGGGCCCTCGCAAGAAAAAGAAAAGAGAATGTGTAAGAAACACAATTATAAAATATGAGAAAATGATGAAATGAATGCAGTGGATATGACTAATGGAATAATGTGGCAAATTATAAACAGATATTTACAACCAAGAATAGCAGGTCAAAAGAGAAACCTAACTCCCTCGCCGTGCCTCCCCAGCAACGACGCCATTTTGTTGACACGTTTTTCTCGAGGACGGAAATTAATGGTAAATGAATTGTCGTTGCTGTCCCCAAAAATCCCGTGACAAACAAACAAATATTTATTTTTTTCTTTTTGCTACTTATTAACCTGTATAACGAACATGGTCGAACTCAGGGATGCTACAAATCCCGAATGTTATTCAATTAATCAAAAATCAATCAAGAGAAAAACATGAATCTTACCTTGGGAGACTCTCCTCAAGACCCGATCTTCAATACTAGGGAATAAATCAGTTCTTACATCCAATCCACCATCTTTATAGTTTTTCAGACTTGAAAATGTAGATGACAAGTGAGATATTGAAGGGCATAGGATTGTGCATTTTTGTCTCTCCCTCACATTGGAACAAGGGTCCTCTTGAGTGTCTTATTACTCAACATATGCACATTTTTATTTGTTGATCAATGCGTCTGTCAAGAGAGTTCGAAGTTGTCTGTACTTGTTTTCCTGGGAGTACATCGGGGTGTGTCTTTTTAGTATCTAAGATACTTTCGACACCCATGCTTGTATCACTATACGATGCAGGGACCTTTTTGGTGCTAGCCCTACTCCTTTGTCCTAATAGCAATTTGGTCCAAGTGGACACATTGAAATGGTTGGGAGTGCTCACCTTCGGTGGAAGCTCTTTGAATTTGTACTTGTAATGATAAAGCCTTTCTTTGAGAGAACTTGATGAACATAGTTTTTACGAGGGTCTAAAAATAATCCTCACTCTAGAAAAGCGAAGAATACATGCCGCTGAGGGGACCACTCACAAATAGCTCATTCAATCAACAAGTACCCACAACATATGATAAACAATGAATAATAGTATGAAGCACAATTTATTATACTCTACAATCCTAAAGTGTATAACAAGTAAGCATGTAGATATCGATCTCATAGAGCAAGGTAGGCAGCCTATGATTATTGCTAATCAATGTATAATGTACAGATATGTTTCTATGTGGGATTTTAATTTTATGTGTAAGTATGTTTATATATATATTAAATAATAGTAAGTATATGTATTAACTAATGATAATAATAATATATTAGATTATACATATTTATTTACACACATATACACATAGATAGAGATATACACATGAGTCATACCCATTTGTATATGAGTTCAATGGGGCTGCCCCTTGAGGGGGGATAACTTGGCCCCCCACACAATTTAACCCTTTTTATATTTTATTTTTCGAAAATTTATTCCATGAATATTCATCACTATATCCCTATATTACGCTATTCAAATTTCTTGCAAAACAGAGACTTCTACGGCCTCCATCCAGACAGTCATTTTTTAGCGGTAACGGAATTACTAAAAACGACCCCGTCTGGATGGAGGCCGTAGAAGTCTTTATTTCACATGAAATTTTAATGACATAATATAGGGATATATTGATGAAAATCCACGAAAGAAATTTCAAAAAAAAAACGGACGAAATGGGGCGGGGGGAGCCAAGTTAGCTCCTCCCATGGGGGTAGCCCCATTTTACCCTTTGTATATATACACATATATATTATGGGTAAAATGAGGCTGTCCCATTGAGGGGGAGCTAACTTGGCTCCCCCCGCCCATTTTCCCCATTTTTTATTTTTTTTGAAAATTTCTTCCATGGATTTTCATCAATATATCCCTATATCATGCTATTAAAATTTTGTGTGAAACAGAGACTCCCACGACCTCCATCTAGACGGGGTCGTTTTTAGCAATTATGTTACAAAAAAATGACTGTTTGAATGGAGGCCGTAGGAGTCTTTGTTTTGTATGAAATTTTAATAGCATAATATAGGGTTATAGTGATGAATATTCACGGAAGAATTTTTCAAAAAAAATAAAAAATGGGGAAAATGGGACAGGGGGAGCCAAGTGAGCTCCCCATTGGGGCAGCCACATTACACACATATGTTATATATATATAAACATAAAAAAGTATTATAATTTAAGTCCTCATTTTTATTTTATGATTTTTATTTTCTAATTAGTAATATAATATAGGAATATACAAAGCTATATTTACAATATAGGATTATATAATTATAAATACTTATAAAAACAAACAAAATACATGGAATAAAATATTTTGGGTTTTAAATATTTTTCTCATGTTTATATGATTTTTTGAATTTTTTTGCTAATTTTTATGGTTTTTTAAAGTCAAAAAAATACCTAAATCAGTGATTTAATAAATATGTTGACTTGATTTGAAGAAGAAAAATAGCAAATAAAATCCAAAATTCTTGAAATCAATTTTAATACGTAGATAATAATATAAAGAAAATTGAGAAACACACATGAATATTTTTAAGATTTTTAATGGTACTTAATATTTTTTGTTAGATTTTGAAGTTTTTTTATTTAATATGGTTTTCTTTTTCTATTTTTAGAAATTTTTGGTTTGTAGTTAATAAATATTGCTGGAGAATGCCCCTGCTTCAAGTCATGAAGTAAGTAGCTAGTAGGAGAAAGTGGCTTAAGGTGAGACCGAGGGAGAGGACACATCCTCAGTATTATTCATTCCAAGGGAGGAAATAAACAACTTTTTTTTGGGAATTTTCAAAATATGTTTCTATTTTTAGTATTTTTAAGTTAGACATGGGCAAAAATGTGCTCATTTCAATTTTAATAAATAGTTAAAATGCCAAAATTTCCAAAATAAATATAAAGCATGGAAATGCATACTAGATGGCATCTAACCCTCTTTTTGCATAATATTTAGAGAACATGTGCTATTTTTAATAAATAAAACACAAGAACCAAAAATACATGAACTTGGATGGGCATATTTGCAAATAAAATTGAAGGTAGGGGCTCATGTGCAATTTTTGATGAAATATACAATGTACTTTTAATTCAATGGAATAAAAATAAATACTAGAACCCAAGAGGATTTACATGAAATTTGCCCAGCTCATGTAGGATGAAAAGTGAGCTGAGTTGGACAGGACCAAAATGCAATATTAAATTAATCTAGGGTCCTCCTTGTAAATAGCCTAATTATATTAACACTACAACTTCTATTTATAATACTAGTAAATAATTACAAAAATGAGGGTGTTAGGTTTGCAATTTACCCTAAAGGGTGCTCTATTGAACGGTGCTGACCAATTCACTTGCCATGCGCTGCTCGTACAACTCGTGATACTCCTTCACCGATCGGCGCTTTAGATTCGATCATGTAACTTCATCACGACACCAAGGTGCGGGAAATGGATGATTGGGATTAAAATAAAGGCACCCTCTTCATCAGATAGTATCTACTCGTTACGAATAACAGGGAAGAATGGGACCTCCCCCGACCTTAGATCCAAGAATACTCGCTCCTCCTATGTTCTTCTTCGATGATTTTAGGTGCTACATGAAAAGGAGGCTCATCGCAACGATTGGATGTCTCGAGAAGGTCCAGGACCTAGCGATGGGGTCCTGATGTCGAGGAAGCTGGAGCACCTGATGAACCTCTACATGTGCAATTCTTGGCCCAAGAAGGGCCCTTTTGGCGCGTTACCTTCATGTAAAGATGCTAGGGCTCGAGGTGATGAAACTTGACCCATAATGAAGCTGGAATGCACGATAGATGAGGTGGATGGCAAAGCTCCGACATAAAGTAGAGGGTGAGCATCGATTCACTGATCAGATCATGATCAGGTTGGTCCAGATGATGAATCGTATGAAGAACACGATGGGAAAGAGGATGGGATGAATGTGGTGGTCAGAACAATGGTCACGAGTGGTGAAACAGTGGTTAGAGCTCTATAGCTCTGGCAAGGTGACTAAGCTAACCTAACCTAAATCATTAACTAAAACTCAAGACAAAAAATGAATGATCGGAAGGAACTCTACCTAACGGAATTAAAAACATAGCTCTCATACCTGCTGGTGGGCAGGGAGCAGGGCTGGCTGGAGCACCACCATGGGTCACCTCTCATCCTCGTCCGATGCTCTCCAGGCATGGGGAAGCTCTCAGCTATCACCTGGCCTCTAACACTCACACAAGGATAGGATCTGGGGGCTCCACGAGGTATCAAGAGTCAAAGGAGGAGTGGAGGTTTTTATTTATAGACCAAGTAACGAACCTTATTGACCTAGGGTTTGGGAGAAATTTGGTCTTTGTATAAGGGATCCATGGATTAGGAGAACATTAATGATGATTGAGGTAGAACGTGGCGTGGAGAAACAATGAAAAGGATCGATGGATCGAGCGGTAAAAATGGCACACATCTGACGAGTCAGAAGCATCGGGGGCCGAGTTGACTAAGGTCAACAAACGGAGCGCTGCGATTGGTCCACGCATGACACTAAAGGACAACACAATCCATTTTATTCAAAATTAATTAATTAAACATAGGAAATGATTGTATTAATTTTTGGTCATAAAATAAAAATGTTTATTATTTTATGTAGTATTTTAATATGATTTTTATTTATTCTTTAGGTTCATTTATTACAAGTTAGTTTTTAAGGGTATATTTATAGGTATATTCATCTATGTTTTGTGTATTCTATTTTTATTTTGTATTTTATTTTATTATTTTATTCTCTTATTTTATATTTTATAGTTTATTTTTATGTGAACAAATATATTTTTATTTTATTTCTCTGATGTTATTTGTATACATACATAAATAAGGATATATATAACATATGTATAAGCATAGGTATTTAATCTATGCATTTATACATGCATATTTTATTTTGTGTTTTCTATATGGTTTTATTATATTCTAAACATGTACATATAATATAAATAATATTTACAAAATTATAGAAATATAAAATTATAAAAATAATAAAGAATAAATAAAATAGATATTTTAATTAGATATACTATACAATAGGGGTCCAAAACCTAACTTTCACACCTTAGCTCCAAAAAGTATGAAAGCTCAACCATGACCTCTATGCAATGCTTCACTAGATCCATGTCAAGTTTCTTATGTATCATAAATGGGGCCAGTAAAAGGTCGACCTGAACTGATGGAACCGGTGGTAGACCACCTTCATTAAATAGCTTATTAAAAGTTATATACAATTAAAGGTAATTTTATACATTTTGAGTTTTTATTTAAGAGAATGGGTCATGGAAGTTTGGATTTTGGCTTTTTATTTAGAGCATAAAATGTACATTGTATATTATTTTTGTACAAACTCAATTTTGTATTTTTATTTGTATTTTTATCTACAACTTTCATGTGCAAAGTTTCTTTGATTGAGGTATAAATAATAAAGAGTAAAATAGGTCCCAAATGCTTTATTGATGAATAAAAGAATGAGGTTTTTATTGTATATTTGGCCCTTATCTCCCCTATTTTATTCCTTATTGACCAATTCAATTCTTGACTTGGTCGCATAGTTTAGGGTCATAAAATATCTTTGGTATTTTATTCTTTTTATTTTATTTCTTTATTATTTTATTTCGACTTTAAATGATGTAATTTGTATAATAATTATACAATAAATAATAAATGTTATTTTATAAAAAATAATGATATTTACATGAAATTAGCTAGGGTTTAAAGGCCAAAATGAAAGAATAAATGAGATGAAATGGAGATTCATCAGAACTTCTCTTCAAATTTATTTCATTGATGTTTGGCTAGCTCCACTACTTTTACCAATAGTTGGCGCACACTGATCAACAATTACTTAAGTTTCATCATACCCTGACACATACTCAAATATCAAACGATAACATGAGAATTTGTTCACATATTGGCCATGGTTTGCTGACACTCAGGTTTCTTGAAACCTTTATTGACTTTATCCCATCCTTGAGCATCATTAAATCGGGTCTAGACTCAAATCTCCAGTCCTAGTTCCTGGAGTGATAACTCAACTCATCTCATCAATGATGCAGTTGTGAAAGTGATGTGTTGATCATATTCTTTAGAAGGTAGAGATTAAGCACACAATATAGCACTCACACTTTCAAACTAGGGAAGTCTAGATTATTGAGTCTCAAACCCTAATGATTAAGGCTGGTTAACTTAGACTCTCAAGATCTCAGAAACCAAATGTCCTCAAATTCTCAAGCTTGAATGAAAATAAATGTGTCAGGAATACACCAACTTCATAGTTTTGTAATATTTAAGGGATTTTTTTTGAAAAAGGTTAGTTGTAAATATAAAACAAGAAGTTAGTCTCTCATTTTATAAAATATTTTTATAATAAAAATCAGTTCACAATAACACTTAAACCCTAGCCCAAAAAAGTTTCGAAAATTTCAAAATCGAGATATGTATAAAGTACATATAATACACACACACACCCCCTATACTAAGCCAATGCTATTTTCTCATGGAGTAGAGTGAGAGGCAGACATAGCTTGTGAGAAATAGGAGAGTGCCAACAATAGGAAGTCGACACGCCCCCTATAATTAATACTTCTAGGGCCTAAGAACAACATAAGAACAAGAAATGGGGCGGTCAAGGATGAGATGAAATAATAGAAGCAGAGAAATCAAAAAGTAGTCGGCCCCCCTATACTTAGAATCAGGTCAGTCTGAGTATAGGAAGTAATCACATGCGAGGAGGAAAATAGAGTGATGGATATATAGAAGAGTGATAGAATTTTTATTAGACGGGCAATTCATCTGGGATGCTCGAGCCTTTTGTCTAAAACAATACCTTGAGTAAAGGAGATCTGCTCAACTTGTACTAACTAGTCACCTAATTAGAGAAAATGTTTATGCAGCTGATCGTTGACTATAGAGATTTGCGTGTTGTCTACAGATTCTGAGATCTCAACACTTCTGTTATTGTGAACCTCTCTCACGATGAAAGGTCCCGTCCGTTTGGATTTTTGTTTGCCTTGGAAAATTTTCAATCTTGCATTAAATAACCACACTTTCTATTCTGGGACAAAGCTCTTTTTTTGGATGTGCTTGTCGAGCCATTTCTTTACTCTGTCCTTGTGAATGGTGCTGTTTTTGTATGCATGATTTCTGATCGTTGATATTTCTTTTAAATCTACATCTCTGTTCTTCTTTCTATTGTAACAATTCCAATTGATCTTTTTGATTTCCCATTCTAATTAATGCACTAGTTCTGTGGGCAAATGATACGACTTTCCATATACAATTCAAAATGGGGAGGTGCAATGGGGTCTTGTAAGCTGTCCAATAAGCCCATAGAACTTGGTCCAAGAGTTGGGACCAGTTCTTCCAGTTAGGGCAGATGAACTTCTGTAAAATTCCTTTAACCTGCCTGTTTGACACCTCTGCCATGCCATTAGATTGTGGATTGTAAGGACTCTAGTGACTCAATGCTCGATGTTGTATTCCTCAGTCAACTTCTTCAGCTCCCAGTTGACAAACTGACTACCCCCATCAGATATTAATACCTTAAGGATCCCAAACCTTGAAGTACTATGATCTTTCAAAAGCTGCAGACGTTCTTACTGTCTGCAGCTCGAGTAGGGATAACCTCTACCCACCGAGATAGATAATCTATCGTGAGAAGAATATATTCAAATCCTTGACTGTTAGGGAATGTGTGTTATCCATGTGAGCCTGAGGCGAACCATTATTGCAATAAATATTATTATAACATTCATCAATAAAAGTTATTGATTCTTTCACTCCTTATCTGATTAAATGAATGAATGCATTATAAGGTTCCTCTATACAAATAGGGTTATGTGTCATGTCCATCTTAATGATCATACAATTGTTGATACAATGATTGAATCATAGAGGCTGATGCTTGGATGGATATCTAAAGAGTTAGACTGAGGACTCAACAAGCATCGTCAAATGATTATTAAGAGATGATCTCCAACCTGAGCAGGAGATGGAAATCCTTTCTCATTGGGATGATATCTGACTGACCTTCAGATGCAGGTCCTCTGCATAAGAATAAAGATTCTAAGGTGTCAGATTAGTTAGGTCAAAGAGTAGACTTAACGTGATCGAGATATCCAAAGTCCTACGTTGTATACCGTCACGATATAGGCACACATCCTCTGATCGGAGAATGTTGCTATATGTCTTAGTGTGTACATTTGGAAAACCAAGAGGTTGATGATCTAACCAAGGTCTATATACTGGAGAGCTGGTGTACATATGAGGGTATATGAGTAATACGATCTCTCGAAGGGATAATACATGTTCACTTGTGAATTGGAAGACACGAGTTCACACATGAGGTATTGAGACTAATCAAATTCTATGCATGGTCATCATGCTTTAGAAGCATGACAAGAATTTGAAGGTATGACATATGCTTTTGGAAAGCATATGATAGATACCAACTTCCAATGACCATGAATGTGAAACTTGATGATGAAACCCTAAAGGTGATAGTGTAAAATTAATCTATATCTTCGGGATTATCATAGGTCTTCCAGTATGAAAAATATATAGGTATTAAGAATACCTGAGGGTGATGTGATCATAAATGATTGTATAACCATGATGCTTCCATTCTGAGGGAGTGATGAAACATGTCTGGATTTTAGTGACTCCTCTAAGTAGAGAAGTGATATGATCTTGGTCCAAGTGTTGAACATTAATCTGAATGAGATTTAGATGCAATGAGAAGATTAGATTTACGACTTTGATTAAATCAAGCATCTATGAGAGGTCCGTGAGATCTGGATGTGAGATGTAATCTCAATATCCAAGTCACTATACGTGGAACATACAATCACCCTATTCTTATCTCCAAAAATCTGCAGAGAAAGTGCATTATTCTTGAAAGGGTTCAAGAATAATTCCATTATTGAATTATATATAATCATTGAGAAATGGATAATTAAATTTGATTTAATTATCATGAATAATGTGAATTTGATGCATATTATTTAAATGCATGAGAATGATTATCCAATATAAATAAGTGTGATTTAATTATCATGGATATAAATAATGTGGATAACACTATCCAATAATTCATATATATTATAAATATGATTTATGATATATAGGAGAGAGACTAATTGTGATTATATTTGTTGATTAATTATTGATGTGAATTGGATTCACATTGGATGATTAATTGAAAATATGATTACATTTTATTTTGGGTTGTGAATGCGATTCACATAATTCTAATGGCATGATTGCAATCTTCACAAGATAATTATGAATTATCCTTGTGAAATTATCTTGGATATTACATGAGATAATGTAATCTCATGACTTGGAACGAGATGGACTCATATCAAGTCAAGAGGGTGGACGACCACATTGTTCCAAGGGGTCTTGGTGGCCGTCCCTCCTTTTTAGGGATGAGGCAATCTCTTCCTCCATTATCGCCAAGATTAAATGATTTAATTTCGAAATTAATTATATAGATTTATCAATATATATTAATTTAAATTAAATAAATTATTGTTGTGTTTTCAAAAACAAAATCATGACCATTGAATTTAACACAAATCAATCTCATCCATTGATTTAGTGTTGTTCATGGATTGAAATCCATGGACTCCAAAACCCTATAAAAAAGAGGCACCCCTTTCTCTTCGATAACACACACAATTTTGACAACGTCTCTCTCTCTCTCTCTCATTCTCACGTCAGCCATTCTCCCCCTATAAGAGTGGTCGTCCACTCTTCTCATAGAGAGAAGGTTCTCTTCATTGTCACACTGTCATTATGCTGCTGATTTGATGACTCTCGTATCTCCGTCTTCTTTGGTGTGTCTTGCTCGTGAAGAAGGCATTCTATCTCACGGAGGAGATCAAGAAATCCATTGCCTGGATCATCGACTTGGATTACGAGAAGTACGTGACTCATCCCCGTGCTCGCAAGCGCCTCCTCCGACGGATCAGACTTGAGATAGGAGGTTTCTTCTCTTAGAGTCTAGATCACAATTACTCTACAAGAGGTATTCCTTTACCTATTATGTGGTTAGATGAAACAATCCAATAAGTGCTCGTTGTTCATGCAGTTTCATTAATTTATTTTTTTTAAATTCCGCTACATCAAGCGACTAGTGTGACTAGTTTCTCTCGATCATATATGATATGATCCACATGCTTCCGTGATGCATTTGAGGGTTTTTCCATATCTTTCAAGTGGTATCATTCCAGTTCAGAAAGATACCCAAACATTTTGGGTACATGTTCTCTGACGGAGGACCCCTTCTGTATCTTGCAGTGAATAAGTTCTTTCATTATATTATAACGATGTGTGCACTTTACATCACTGAATATTTCTTTCAGATTCAGCATGATACCATGGCAAGCGTCCATTTCCACATGTTGCTTCTGAATCAGAGTGGACAATGAACACTGAATGTAGCATCTTGCCAAATTATGATCTTCATCATATTTTTTATTATAAGAAATTTCTTCTGGAGTCTTCAGGTCTGTGTACTTATCTTTTGAAAGCACATAAGATATGCGCTAAAAAGATAGGACACGATCTAAATTTTGGATCCCATCCAAATAATTTGGTCTGGTCAACTGATTGACCTCCAGGAGATTGCTAAATGAGTTCATGGACTTCATTTTCTGAAATTAAGAATGCACTATATTAGAATATATAATAATATATTCAATTGTATTTCTTTAATTAAGGAATTTTTATTGAAATTAGTCTTGCCTTTTCAGCTTTGAATGTTTATTCTCTTAATTACTTTTAAAGCAAGAGATATACTTACCGTTATATCTCTAGCAAGAACTGGGATCTTCTTTTCACCTTTATCACATCCCAATAATATGACAACCTGTGATTCGAATAAAAAGAAGTAGGAACACATTCCACCTTCCAAGTACAAGTTATATTTCCCATTTTGGTCTTTAACGCTCAGACCCACCACCCCTAAGGTGATGTTGACCTGTCGATAATTGAATCAAGCATCAACAGGCTTAAAACTCACTATGCACAATCCAATATAACCCCAATAATATGATGACCCAATATTTGTGTCACTAAGGATACAACCTTACACTTTCAAGAAGCAAAGAGACCGATCCAGATGCGCTTGTATGCAGGAACTATCATTTCGGACGAGCATCTCCTACATACAATCCCTGGCAACTGAACCCTTTACCTTGACGGGATACCATGGATGTCACTTATGTGATCCTCCATCTCAAATTCAAATTCTAATTAATTATCGTGAAGCACATTCACCTAATTAATTCTTACAAGGGAAATACACATTTACTCATAATAGAATGTTTTAATTGGATATAATTTATTTAATCACATTAAATCAATTATCAATCATTGAGAGGTATGTCCACGAACCAGAGAAGATAGATTGCCGCCTGCCATGAGACCACTAATCCAATTCAATCAACAAACTCGATTGTTACTTGAAAGGATGGTATTATCTCAAAGGTCATGTTATTTCGATTTTTATTAATTAGAAAAATACATCTTGATCTCTCTGGCATTATCCCTTCCCTACTCGTTGTCATGGCCAGTACCGATGGGAGTGGGGTAGACCACACACGGTGCAACCTGCTACCCCAACGCTCCCCGACTAGACACCATATCCGCCTCGAGAAAGGATGATGCCAAATTGATCATTATGTACTTAATATGATAATCGGTTTTTCAACCAAAGTTATACCGTATAGTAGTAATCAAAACCATTTTGATTATAAGGAAATTTGCCAAATAAATTCCCAATCCTATTCAAACAAGTTTGTTTGTTGGAGGATGATCATGTAACCAATTTGTGATCTAGATCATATCTAATCAATTATTGGTAAAGATAATGTCAATTAAGGAAATAATTATAATCAAATATTTCTCAAATATTTATCCATAATTATTCCATAAAATTAACCATTAATTTCACTAATTTCTTAAATGACAATCACAAGGTTCTTGATTAGGAATGTAATTTCCAACAGAGACCTCACACACTAAAATTATCATATCTCAATCAATTTAAATCCAAATCAAGCAAAGTAAGTTTTCAAAGTTTCATAATTTAATTTATAATAGAAACCAAGTGATTAGCATGCATTTTTAAGTGCTTCAAATTAGTAATTAACTCTTTAATTACGTAAAGATTCGCTATCCCTGAAACAGTGGATATATGTTCATTAAAAAGATCATAACTTGAGTTATCAGATTCCATATCATGCAAACTCAATTCCCATTGTTTCCTTAATTAATGAGGACATTGTCCATGTGATAATTTTGTGTTTAAACATTTAAACAAGGCCAAAAATGATTACAAAATAGGGCCATGAGACTAAAATACAATAAAATTATCACAAGCCCTAATGAACCCAAGTCTTCTTAGGCAAGCTGAAGAAATCCATCTATGGGCTCAAACAAGCTTCTCGTAGCTGGAACATAAGATTTGATAAAACCATAAATATTTATGATTTTGTGCAGAATCCTGATGAACCTTGTGTGTACAAGAAGCTTAGTAGGTGCGCCATCATTTTCATCGTGCTTTACATAGATGCCATCCTTATCATTGGGAATAATACAGGGATGATGACTGATGTTAAGATTTGGCTATCCCATATCTTCGAGATGAAAGATCTTGGAGAAGCCTCTTACATATTAGGTCTGAAGTTGTTCAGAAATCAAGAAAAGAGGATATTGAGATTATCACAACATGGGTACATGAAGAAAATTCTCGAACATTTCTGTATGGATAGTTCCAATAAAGGTTTCCTCCCCTTAAGACATGACATCCACCTGTCAAAAGGTATGGCTCCTCAAATTGTTGAGGAAAATAAGGACATGGCCGGATGCCCCTATGCATCAGCTGTAGGAAGATTAATGTACGTCATGATGTGTATTGGACTAGATATCTATCATGCAATGGGAGTGGTAAGTCGTTACCAATCATGCTATGGATAACAACATTGGAATGCAGTAAAGAACATTTTCAAGTATATAAGATGGATGCAATATTACATCTTGGTCTATGAAAATGGTGATCTCCAAGTCTTGGGATACACAGATTCAGACTTCCAGTCGGATATTGATGATCGAAAGTCGACATCAGGGTTTGTGTCCCTGTTGAACATTTGTGCTATGAGCTGGAGAAGCAAGAAGCATTTTACTACAATATATTCAACAACAGAAGCCAAATACATTGTAACATCAGATGCTGCAAAGGAGGCGGTGTGGTTGTGCATGTTCATCTTGGAACTTAGCATAGCTTCCTCTGATATTCCCATCCCATTATTTTACGATAACATGAGGGCCATTGCCTAGGCAAAGGAACCCATATGGTATCAAAAGAGCAAGCACATGGAAATGAAATACTACATCATTCGGGAGATTCAAAATCATGGTGACATCATCATCACCAAGGTGGCCTCTGCCGACAACATTGCTGATCCTCTTACCAAACCTTTGACATAGAAGGTTTTTGACCAACATGTAATAAGTATGGGTTTAAGGATTGTACCTGAATGGTTTTGAGGGCTATTGGGAGATTGTTTTCCATGTGAGCCCGAGATGAACCATTCTTACAATAAATGTTATTGTAACATTCATCGATAAAAGTTATTGATTTTTTTCACTCCCTATATGAGATTAAATGAATGAATGTAATATAAGATCCCTCTGTACAATTAGGGTTATGTACCATGGCCATCTTGTTGATCATATAGCTGTTGATTCAATGATTGAATCATAGAGGATGATGCTTGGATGAATAGCTAAAGAGTTAGATCGAGGACTCATCAAGCATCGTCAAATGATTGTTAAGAGATGATCTACAACCTGAGTAGGAGATGGAAATCCTTTCTCATTGGGCTGATATCTGACCGATCTCTTGATGCAGGTCCTCTGCATAGGAATAGATATTCGGAGGTGTCAGATTAGTTAGGTCAAAGAGTTGGAAGCATGACAAGAGTGAGAAAATTGATATATGCTTTTGGAAAGCATATGATCGACACCAACTCCCAATGACCAAGAATGAGAAACTTGATGACGAAACCGTGAAGATGATAATGTATAATTGATCTACATCTTCAAGATTATCATAGGTCTTCCAATATGCAGGATATACATGTATTAGGAATACCTAAGGGTGATGTGATCATAAACGATTGTATAACCATGGCACTTCCATTCCGAGGGAGTGATGAAACAGGTCTAGATTTTACTAACTCCTCTCAGTAGAGAAGTGATGTATTCTTGGTCCAAGTATTGGACATTATTCTGAATGAGATTCAGATGCAATGAGAAGATTAGATTTGCGAACTTGATTAAATTAAGCATATACGAGGTCCATGAGATATGGATTTGAGATGTGATCTAAATATCCAACTCACAATACGTGGAACATACAATCGCCCTGCCCTTATCTCCAAATATCTGCGGAGAAAGCATATTATTTGAACGGGTCAAGAATAATTTCATTATTGAATTATATCTAAGCATTGAGAAATGGATAATTAAATGTGATTTAGTTATCATGAATAATGCGAATTTGATTCATATTATTTGAATGCATGAGAATATTTATCCAATATAATTAAATGTGGTTTAATTATTATGGATATGAATAATGTGGATAGCACTATCCGATTATTCATATATTATAAATGTAATATATGATATATAGGAGAGAGACTAATTACGATTTATATTTATTGATTAATTATTGATGCGAATTGGATTCACATTAGATGATTAATTGAAAATATGATTACATTCTATTTTGGGTTGTGAATGCGATTCACATAATTCAAATGGCATGATTGCAATCTTGACAAGATAACTATGAATTATCCCTATGAGATAATCTTGGAAATTATATGAGATAATGTAATCTCTTGACTTGGAATGATATTGACTCATACCAAGTCAAGAGGGTGGACGACCACATTGCCCCAGGGGGACTTGTGGTCGTCCCATCCTTTTTAGGGATGAGGCAATCTCTTCCTCCATTATCTCCAAGATTAAATGATTTAATTTTGAAATTAATTATGTCGATTTATCAATATATATTAATTTTATTTAAATTAATTGTTGTTGTATTTTTAACAACAAAATCAATATCATTGAATTTAACACAAATCAATCTCATTCGTTGATTTAGTATTGTCCATGGATTCAAATCCATGGACTCCCAAAACCATATACAAGAAGAGGCACCCCTTGATCTTTGATAACATACATAATTTCAACAATGTCTCTCTCTGTCTCATTCTCACGTCAGCCCTTCTCCCTCTACAAGAGTGTCTGTCCACTCTTCTCATAGAGAGAAGGTTCTCTTCGTTGTCACATCGTCGTTGTGCTACTACTTCGACGACTCTCAGATCTCCATCTTCTTTGGTGCTTCTCATTTGTGAAGAAGATGTTCAATCTCATGGGGAAAGATCAAGAGATCCATTTCTTGTATCATCGATTAGGATTGCGAGAAGTTACAACTCATCTTCGTGCTCGCAAGCATCTCCTCTGACAGATCAGACTTGAGAAAGGAGGTCTCTTCTCTTAGAGGCTTGATCGCAACCACGCTACAAGAGGTTTTACTTTACCTACTATGTGTTTAGATGAAATGATTTAAGAAGTGTTCTTGGATCATGTAGTTTCATCGATCTAAAATTTTTTGAATTCTGTTGCATCGAGCAACTAGTGCGACTAGTTGCTCTCAATCATATATGATATGGTGCACATGCTTCAGCGATGCGCTTGAGTATTCTTCAATATCCTTTAATGGGCCCATAAAGTCAACAATCCATACGTCAAATACATCACAAATGATCACAGGTTGCATGGCCATATCATTTTTTAGACCAATGGTCCCTCCCATTCGCTGAGAGACTAGACACAACCTAATGAAATTGTAAGCCTCCTTAATCAAGGATGGCCAATAAAACCCACACTAAGATCTCCTCGGTAGTCCTCTTCTTGGAGTGGTATCCTCCTGCTTCCAAGGTGTGGTAGAGATTGAGGAAACTTTGGTATTCCTCCTGAGGAATACATCTCCTCCAAGTATAATCCGATCATTCAAAGAAAAGGAATGGATCCTCCCAATGGTAGTGTCTGGATTTCAACTTGAGTCGGTTGATTTTGTTCTTGGAACAATCCTAGGGATCTTTCTTGGAGACAAGATAGCTAACCATGTCGGCATAACATGAGATGGAGTCAATCGCAGAAATTGACTTGTCTAGGAAGGTTTCATGGATCGATTCTGAGTCAAGGATTTGGTCTTGTTTAATCCGTGATAAATGATTGGCCACCACATTTTTTACTCTAATTTTATATTAAATCTCCAAATCAAATTCCTAAAGCAAGAGTATCCTTTTGAGGAGACGTGCTTTTGCACCTTTTTTGCCATTACTGATGGCCGTCTGATCTGTGTATACTGCCTCTTTTGATCCTAGAAGCAAAGATCTGAGTTTTTCCAAGGAAAAGACTACTTCAAACATTTCCATTTCTGTTACTGTATAATTTTTTTGAGCTGGATCCACAACTTTGCTTGTGTAGTGAATAGCATATGAGACTCCATCTCTCTTTTGCCCTAACACAACCCTTACTACAAAGTATGAAGCATTTGTCACGATCTCGAAGGGAAGAGACCAGTCGGGGGCTTGTAGGACGGGAGTCTCATTGATCTTCTTTTTGAGTAGCTCGAAGGCAGCAATGCACTTATGATCTACAAGGAAGTCCATGTCCTTCCCTATCTGGTAAATAAATTAGTAGTAAATGAATTATATATTGTAGATACCAGGTAAATCAGTGGTTTACAAGAATTTTTTAGAATCAATCTATTTCTGGATATGTTCGCGAAAAAGGACCAATAAACTTTAATTTTTGTTTCAGTTAACGATTGGGCGATTTTTAAAAAATACTTAATAAAGCTTCTATAAAAACCGACACACCCAAGAAAAGAGCACACTTGTTTTATGTTGGTCAGTGGCTCGAGTTTCTTGATCACATCCACCTTAGTAGGGTCAACCTCCATTCCCTTCTTGGAGATGACGTGCCCCAACATTATGCCCTCTTGTACCATAAAGTGGCTTTTCTCGCAAGAGAGCACCAGATTCACTTCCCTACACTTCTCGAAGTCTTGATCCACGTGTGCTAGGCAATCATTGAATGAATCACCATGGCCCAAGACATTGTCCATAAAGACCTCCAGGTCATCTCCAACCATTTCGGCTAAAACTACTATCATGCACTATTGAAAGGTGCTAGTGTCATTACATAGCCCAAAAGGCATGAGCTTGAATGCATAAGTGCTGAAAAGACACAAAAAAGTAGTCCTTTCCTGGTCCTCTGGGGTGATGTCTACTTGGTTGTTCCCTGACTACCCATCTAAGAAATGAAGTATTTTTTCCTACCAATCTCTCTAAAATTTGATCAATAGAAGATAGAGGGAAGTGATCCTTCTTCGTTGCGGCATTTAGGCACCTGTTATCCACACAAACACATCACGACGTGGATACCCATGTCATGATCTCCTCTCCCTCCTTGTTGGTGGTAATATGAAGTCTCGACTTTTTCGGGACGATGTGCAAAAGAGACACCCATTTGGAGTTTGAGATAGGAAAAATGAACCCTGACCCACATCATTTTTTGATCTCAGTCTTAATCGCTTTTCATAAATTTGGATTCAACCTACGATGGAATTCACAAGAGGGTTTATCATTATCCTCAAGGTAAATATGGTGTGAACAAAGGGCTGGGTTAATCCCTTAAAGATATGATAATTTCCAGCCTATAGCCTTGCCATTTTTCTCTAAAACTTCAAGCACACAGGTCTCTTGTTCTTTCGTCAGATGTGAGCTGATGATGATGGGAAACCGGCCCTCATTTCCCAAAAGGAAGGCATACTTAAGAGTAGGGGGAATGGTTTAAGCTCGTGTAAATCTGCATCATTCAAAAAATCTGGCTCTATCCTTGCTGATTTTGGTTGTGCTATAGATGGGTTGTGTGTAACATTATTGGCCACCGATTGAATTGTTTCGGGGATCAGATCGCCAAAGGTATAATGTGGTTTGGCAAACGTTGCATATGATTCATCTACCTCACTCGAGGATTGTACAAACCGAGAATGGACTGACAGGTCAAGAGGGACCTCTAAGTTTTCGAGAGTGTAGGTTGATGCATGAATGAGCTAGAAGATTAATTGATAAAAAATGTCCCCTCTAGATGAGAATGATTCTATCATTCTGGTCAAGTTCTGTCTCCATGGCCCAATTGTTTCTTCTGTATTTTTTCTGCCTTAGGTTCTGAATTTTTAGACTAGTGCTAGATTTAGTGTCAGGTCTTTGAAACATAGATTGCTTCATTTTTTTGCTCAAATTCTCCAAATTGAATTCTCCTAGATTAATCAAATAGGGCTCCATTAGTCTTGAGAAAGGTCCACCCTAATATCAACTAAGACTCTTTCCAATTTTTAGGGACATCCTTGCCAAGGACTGTGAAATCTACTAGATAGTTCTATCCCTCTATGTTGATAACAACATTCCTGATCTCACCGCTAGGCCTCTTAGTTGAAGAGTCAAAAAATTGAAGTAGAGCTCTGGAGTTCTTAGGAGGACCTAATTTTAGATGCTCATAAAGAGTGGTGGGCATTATTGATGGTAGAGCGATTGTCTAACAAAGTTCGGGAAAACTTAATCTCATTGATCTTGCTTGTTAAAAAATGAGCACCCATGTCTCTTTTCATCCTTGGTAACTCATTTTTTATCAGATGAGATGTGGCAATATAGAGTATGTACTTCATTATTCGACTTGGGTTCTTTTTGCTAGCCCTTTTTGGTGTGCATCTCACCTTCAAGTTTTTATGAAAAGTCAGATCTCTTTCAATCATCTCGTCTAATGACAAAGTAACCCTGATATTTTATTTGCATATGATTTTTTTTGTTTTTTTTGTGTTTTTATTCTTTACAGTCGTAATAGCAAGATGGTAAGAATTGACTAACTGAGAGTCAAAATATCTTTATTGAATGAGAAATTAAAGTATCTATAGGACTTGGACTAACTGAACCAAAAACATGGAAATGGGAGAATGAGTGTTGATGTTGCTGCGGTGATGGTTTGATGAACATGAAATCTGCCTCTTTAATAATCAGGGAAGGTCGTAGTATAGGAGATATTTTTTGGTCAGAAAAAACCACACACTTTGATTGTTGTGGAAAATTTGTACTTAACAAGTCTACCATGTCAAACACAAGGACACGAGCTAATTTATCTATTTCTCGAATTTGTCAATTAAATGTATGCATGAATAAATACTCATTTTCATGTCTTCGTGCAGATGCAGAATAAAATGCAAGCCAAATAATGCAAACAATCATGCATGTATTTTTAGTTGATTTTTATGCAATTATAAGGTGATGCATGTCAGAATGAATGAATGCAAGAGATAAATATGCAAAAGATGATATAAAGTATGCCCTAAAAATATCACATAAATAAGCATAATATTATGAATCAAATTCAAAGTCAAATGGAGCATAGAAATTATGAGCACACATCTAGCAATGGAAAATAGTTAAGATCCATAACCACTATAGTCATAAAAAATTCATCATATTTTAATAAGTGTCAAATGAGAAAAATTAAACATGCCATTATATAGATGATGAAATAAGAAACAAAACAACACTGAAATCATGCTATTTGGACCTACGATGCCCAAGTTATGAAGTAAACAATGCAAGGGCATGACTATAATAAAATCACAAGGACTAAAAGGATAAATGATCACAAATCAGTCCCTAGAGGGACCTATTTGCAATTTGCAAAAACTAGCAGGGGTTCTTTATAATTTCCCATTATGTTTAGGGACCATAATGTAACTTCCAAAAGATGCGAGGTCATCCCTGTAAAATACCGAGGCGTGCACGTGAGGCACGCGCTTGGGGACCAAAGTGTAATTTCAAAATCTTGTAGGGTATTCGATGTAATTTACCTATCTCTATACATGCTGGGCATGTGCAAGGGATATGTTTGGTACATGACCTAGCTTCAAAACACGTGGCGCTTCATGGTCTCTTGGTTTGTGGCTCGGTGGACCCAAGCCTGGAGGTTAGGAGTGAGGTTCGACCATGCCACGTGGTATCACAAGGGTCGTCTGATCGAAACGATCATACGGTAGCTGGTCTTAGTCGTCCGCCATCGGTCACCGGAGAAGGCGGGGCTCCAATGACCTCCTAGAAGCTCCTCCTTGCTCAATACGCTCGCCTGAAGGTCGGATAAGAAGGATGAGGGTTTTGCGAAAGAACTGGAGCAACGACGATGCTCTAGGAGTGACTCGAATGGCTGATCGATGGAGCTCCTCTAGTTGCGACGCCCAAGATCGGAGCTTAGATACGACTTCTGGCCGTTGAAGATTCACAATGGTTAGATAGCCGAAGCGTGCATTCGTGAAGTGTGTGCGTGAGTGAATTGGGTGAAGGTCCAAAGGAGGTGGAGGGAGCAGAGGACTAGGGGCTTCTTCTTCGGTGAGGTGAAGAAGAAGGTGGGTCAGAGTGAGGAAGGTTATGGAGAAGGGGAGGATGTACGTGAGGGAGTCAGCGAAGATGATGGTGGTAGGGCGAAGATAAACGGATGGTCAGGCGAGGGTGAAATTGAGTAGGTGCGTTGGGAAATTTAGGAGAAATAGAAGAAAAAGATAGGAGAAGGGTACCTCATCAGAGAGGGGAATCCCGTGGAGGAAGATGCTTGGGAAAAGGTCCAGAAGACCTCAGGTCATCGCCCGACGTGCTCAGCCTAGGGCATGGAGCTCAGCGATGGTGTAACTACCGTGACATGGTCGGAGACCATGGGTCGACACCTGGGCTGAGAAGATTGTCGTCGCCTCATGATTATCGCCCTCCGCTGTCACCGAAGGGGCAACAGAGGCTGGGCCATAGCCCGTGAATTGGTGGATGAAGGTCACGGAGGGCGAACACATTGGATTTATAGGATAGCTTATTGGGGGTTACATGGTGTTAGGGGAGGTTTGAACGACTGTAGGATTTATTGGAGTGATGGAGTGGGTATTGAAGTTGGTGCGAGGATGGTAGAGGAGTAGGCTTCATGGAGGTGGCATTACGAGAGGAGGGGAGTGGCTGACATAGGCTCCAAAATAGGAAAGGGGGTGGCTTGGCCACGAGGTGTAACTGCTGGGGGGGTTTGTAACGGAGGTAGGGGACAAAGCCATAACCGTTGGATCCTTCGATCCAATGGCTAGGAAAGAAGCACAGGCGAGGGGTAGAGATCAGATCCTAGGATTAGATCCTACGATTGAGGTATAGGTGCTAAAGGATGGTCCAGATGGAGAGGTGAGCGTTATCTAATGGTTGGGAGAAGATGGGTGACATGGCGAGACAAGGGCCTTAGGATGGTAGTCTAATCGTGTGGCTGAGAGGAAGTCACTAGGAGGTGATGGGGATCGATCTGAGATCAGATCAGACTGTGTGGGCGAAGCAGGAATGGGTGGCTATAATGGAGGCAGGCGGCAAGGATCAGACGACCCAGGAAGGGCCGGGTGGCAGAGAGAGAGTAGGCCACGTGGGCAGCCCAGAGGGCGCCACATGGCCTAATCAGAAAATCAAAAAATTAAAAACAAAGAAAATTAAAAAGAAATAGTTAGAGGCAAAATAGTTGAAACATGAAAGTTGTATATCTCGATGAGATCTAAAGTTTTATGTTGTATAAACAACCAAAAAAGGTCATTTGTACAAAAGTGAATATTGGGGGTATTTTTTAAGGGTTAGAAATACTGATTTGGGATTTTGACAATTTTTTGCATATTTTAGTTCTATTAACGGTTATGGAAAATATATACAATTAATTATCCTAATTTTTATAGGTTTTAAAAAGAAAATAATTGCAAATAGATAATAGTAATTAAATACAATAATTA
This sequence comes from Ottelia alismoides, assembly GCA_037367405.1. Taxonomy (NCBI): domain Eukaryota; kingdom Viridiplantae; phylum Streptophyta; class Magnoliopsida; order Alismatales; family Hydrocharitaceae; genus Ottelia; species Ottelia alismoides. The sequence goes on along the minus strand of JAZKJV010004466.1, from coordinate 311,151 downwards.
TATGTTAGTTATCACAATATAATACAAGATAATAATGAGGAATTATTAGTGCATTTTCTTGAATTATTTATGCTAGGAGTTTAATAATTGGATTTTAATATGATGAATACGAGATTCATCATACCCTATACTTAAACCATGCTCATCCTTGAGGGATCTGAAGAATGAAGGAGTGGGATTTATTCTTGACAATGTATGTGAATTTTCAAGGCTCGATTCTTCGAAGACCCTCGATTTAAGTGATTCTAAAATTCTGGGTTCAACCATGCTTTAGTCAGAAGGAATCCGACTTCTCTAATATTTAGACTCTATTTTTTTACAAAAAATATAAGAATATGAAATTTAGTGTACTGCATTTCATGAGAGTTGAGTCGAGACATCACCCAATGTTCTAGTCCAAGAGACTTTCCTCTAGACCTAATCCTCAATACTAGGGAATAAGTCTATTCTTGGTTCAGTCAACCGTCTCAATAGTTTGTCAGACTTGAAATGTAGATGTCCAGCCAGATGATGGAGGGCATAGGATTGTGTCTATTTTTCTCTCCCTCACATTGGAACAAGGGGCCTTTCGAGTGCCTTATTACGCAAAACAATAGATATTTAACTTGTCAATCCGTGTATCCACCAAGAGAATTCAGAGTCATATGCAATTGTTTTTCTGGGAGTACACCGAAAGTGTGTCTTTTTGAGTATCTAAGATACCTTCGACACCCAGACTTCTATCACTATATGATGCAGAGCCCTTTTTTGGTGCTAGCTTGACTCCTTGGTCCTAATTAACGCTTGGTCCAAGTGGACACTTTGAAAATGGTTGGTAGCGCTTGCCATACGGGCTAGGGTTTGCTGACACTCAGGTTTCTTGAAGCCTTCATTAACTTTATCACATCCTCGCATATCATTAGATCAGGTCCAGACTTAAATCACCATTCCTAGTTCCTCAAGTGATAACTCAACTTATCTCATCAATCATGCAGTTGTAAAGTGATTGTGCTGATCATATTCTTTAGAGGGTAGAGATGAAGAGTGCAATATAGCACTCAAATCTTTCAAACTAGAGAAGTGTGGCTTATTAAGTTTAAAACCCTAGTGACTACGACATGTTAACTTGGGCTCTCAATATCACAGAAATCAAGTGTCCTCAAATCCTTAATCCTTGAGTGAATGTGTCAGGAATACACCAACTCCTTGGTTAATGACTTTTTCTAAATTTTTTTCTTGCGATTTTTTATGGATTTTAATTTTCATCATTTTTTTAATTGTTATGAGAGACAATGACTGGCCCAAACTCATTTGAATAGTTGCATCTACTCCCAACGACTATGGGTGTAAGTACGAATAGTTAGACAGACCCGTGTTACTTGAGGGTGGAGCCATATACAGTGTCCTCTAAACCACCCACTATGCTAAGGGAGACCGAAGTTCCCTCACTGAAAAGTAGCTACTCATTTTTAAGACTACTAGTCAACATCTCAATCAAGAAAAGTTTTTAATTTTTCAAAATTTTATGGATTTTTTTGGAAAAAGATTTAATTTACAACAAGTTAATCCCTCATTTTTTAAGAAAATGTTTTTACAAGAATTTTTACAAAACTCAGTTCACATGTTTACTTAAACCAAGCTAAATAAGATTTTCAAAAAGTTTAAAATTATGCGAGCTATGGCTAAAGTAAATATACAGTAATATACGATATACCCCATATATTTAACTATTGGTATGTCCTCATGGCACAAGTGATATGAAGCCATGGATTGGTTAAATATAGGGTGATATAGAGGAACTGAGGAGGAGGCTCCCCCTATAGTGAGGTCAACAATTGAATAGAGTATAAGAAGATAGAGAGAGGAGGGATCAGTGATGATCGGGTTCCCCCTATACTTAGGCTGAAAATAGTCTAAGTAAAGGATCTGAATTAGGGGGGTGGGGTTGGAATTAGGGTTGGGAGGATCGTTTACACTAAGATACAAGGGGGATGATTTTTTACATATTAAACATATGCAGGAGAGGGTGTTTGCATATGTTTATTGTGTACGTTTACAGATTAACACATTTTTTTACAATATGCAAATGCAGGCAGAGCTGATAAAAATTCCTACAATTCTTCTCCAACACATTTGCAGCCTTCTCAACAGGAGCTCCCAACTCCACACCTCCATGGAGATAAAGCGTCCTCGATCTTCATGGGCCCTGCCACAAAAGACAAATGATAGAAAAATAACAAGGAAATTAATTAGCAAAAATGATGCATGATAAGAAGACCTGTAAATTTTGAGAATATTCAACACAAAACTATATCAAAATTCAACAAATAAATAAAAATGAGTCGTGTCCCTGGCAACAACGCCATTTGATGAACATGAAATTCACCTCTTTAATAATCAGGGAATGTCGTAGTATAGGAGACAAATTTTGGTTAGCAAAAACAACATACTTTGAATGTTGTGGAAAATTTATACTTGGCAAGTCTACAAAGGTCGAACAAAAGGACACAATCTACTTTATCTATTTATTTAATTTGTCAATTAAATGTATGTGTGAATAAATCCTCATTTTTACGTCTTCGTGCAGATGCAAAATAAAATGCAAGCCAAATAATGCAAACAATCATGCATGCATTTTTAGTTGATTTTTTATGCAATTATAAGATGATGCTTGTCAGAATGACATAATGCAAGAGATAAATATGTAAAAGATGATATGCAAGTATTCCCTAAAAAGATCACATAACTGAGCATAATATTATGAATCAGATTCAAAGTCAAACAGGGCATAGAAATTATGAGCACACATCTAGCAATGGAAAATAATTAAGATCCATGGACACTATAGTCATAAAAAATTCACAATATTTTAATAAGTGTCAGATGAGAAAATTAAACATGCCATTATATAGATGATGAAATAAGGAATAAAACGACATTGAAATCATGTAATTTGGACCTGCGATGCTCAAGTTATGAGGTAAACAATGCATGGGCATGACTATAATAAAAATGTGAGGAATAGAATATAAATAATCACAAATAGGTCCCTGAAGGGACCTATTTGTCATTTACAAAAGCATGTGAGGGTCCTTTGTAAATTTCCCATTGCGCACAAGGACCATTATGTAATTTCCAGAAGATGTGAGGTTGTCCCTGTAAAATACCCAGGCACGTATGTGAAGCACATGCCTAGGGACCAAAGTGTAATTTCTTAATCCTGCAGGGTTTTCGATGCAATTTTCCCAGCCCTATACATGCATGATACGTGCAAGGGGTATATTTGGGACACGTCCTAGCTTCGGAACATGTGGTGCTTTATGGTCGCTTGGTTTGTGGCTTGGTGGACCTGAGCCTGGAGGTTAGGAGTGAGGTTCGACCATGCCACGTGGTATCACAAGGGTTGTCCGATCGGAACGATCGGACGATAGTTGATCATTTGCTGTCGGTCACCGAAGAAGGTCGGGCTCCGCTGATCTTCTGGAAGCTCCTCCTTACTCAATACGCTTGCCTGAAGGTGATATAAGAAGGCTGAAGGTTTTGCAAAATAGCTGAAGCTACGACGATGCTCAAGTAGTAACTCGAATGGTCGATCGATGGAACTCCACCGGTGGCGACACCCGAGATCGGATCTTAGGTACGACTTCTGGCCATTGAAGATCTGCAATGTTTAGAAAGCAGAAGCGTGCATTCATTAAGTGCGTGCGTGAGTGAGGTGGGTGAAGGTCCAGTGGTGGTGGAGGGAGCGGAAAACCAGGGGCTTCTTCTCCGACAAGGTGAAGAAGAATGTGGGTCAGAGCGAGGAAGATCATGGAGAAGGGGAGGATGTATGTGAGGGAGTCAGCAAAGATGATGGTGGTAGGGCGATGATAAATGGATGGTAAGGTGAGGGTGAAATTGAGTAGGTGCGTTGGGAAATTTAAGAGAAATAGAAGAAAAAGATAGGAGAAGGGTACCTCGTTGGAGAGGGGAATCCGGTGGAGGAAGAGGCTTGGGCAGAGGTCTAGAAGACCTCGGGTCATCTCCTGGCGAGCTCAACCTAGGGCACGGAGCTCAAAGGTGGTGTAACTACCGTGACATGGTCAAAGACCATGGGTTGGCACCTGGGCTGAGAAGGTCATCATCGCCTCGCAATTATCGCCCTTCACTTTCATCGGAGGGGCGACAGAGGCTTGGCCTTAGCCCGTGAATTGGTGGATGAAGGTGACAGAGGGCAGACACATTGGATTTATAGGTGAGCTCACCTGGGGTTACATGGTGTCAGGGGAGGTTTGAACGGCTGTAGGATTGATTGGACAAATGATGGAGTGGGTATTGAAGTTGGTGCGAGGATGGCAGAGGAGTAGGCTCCATTGAGGTGGTGTTATGAGAAGAGGAACATGGCTGACGTAGGCTCTAAAATAGGAAGGGGGTGGCTTGGTCGGGAGTTGTAATTGCTGGGGGTGGGGGGTTTGTAACAGAGGTAGGGGATGAAGCCCTAGCAGCTGGATCCTTCGATCCAATGGCTAGGATGGAAGCATAGGCGAGGGGTAGAGATCAGATCCTAGGATCTGATCCTACGACCGAGGTTTAGCTAAAGGACAGTCCAAATGGATAGGTGAGCGTTATCGAATGGTTGGGAGAAGATGGATGACTTGGCGAGATGAGGGCCTTAGGATGGTAGTCTGATCATGTGGCTGAGAGGAATGTGTTAGAGGGCGGTGGGGATCTGATCTGAGATCAGAACAGATGATATGGGTGAAGCGGGAATGGTGGCTATGATGGAGGTGGGCAGCGAGGATCTGGCGACCCATTAGGGGCCGGGTGGTGGAGAGAGAACGGGCCATGTGGGCAGCCCAGAGGGCACCACGTGGCCCAATCAGAAAATCAGAAAATGTAAAAACAAAGAAAAAAAGAAATAGTTAGAGGAAAAATTAGAAAAAGTCAAAACATGAAAGTTGTAGGTCTCGTTGAGATCTAAAGTTTCATATTGGACAAAAAGCCAAAAGAGGTCATTTGTACAAAAGCGAATTTTGGGGGTATTTTTAAAAGGTTAAAAATATCAATTTGGGATTTTGACATTTTTTTCATATTTTAGTTCTTTTAAGGGTTAGCAAAAATATAGACAATTAATTATCCTATTTTTGGGGTTTTTTATAATAAAAAAATTACAAAATAAATAATAGTAATTAAATATAATAATTATATTATAATTATCATAATAAATTACAAGATAATAATAAGGAATTATAAGTGCATTTTATTGAATTATTTAAGCTAGGAGTTTAATGATTGGATTTAATATAATGGATACGAGATTCATCATACCCCTATACTTAAACCATGCTCGTCCTCGAGCATCTAAGGAATGAAGGAGTAGGATTAATTCGTGACAGTGCATGTGAATTTTCAAGGCTTGATTCTTCGAAGACCCTCGATTTAAGATATCCTAAAATTATGGGCTCAACCGTGCTCTAGTCATAAGGAATCCAACTTCTCTAATTTTCAGACTCTCTTTTTGTACATAAAACATAAGGATATGAAATTTAGTGTACTGTATTTCATGAGAGTCGAGTCGATACATCTCCCAGCACTCAAATCTTTCAAACTAGAGAAGTGTGGCTTATTAAGTTTAAAACCCTAGTGACTACGACATGTTAACTCGGGCTCTCAAGATCACATAAATCAAGTGTCCTCAAATCCTTCATCCTTGAGTGAATGTGTCAGGAATACACCAACTCCTTGGTTAATGAATTTTTGCGATTTTTGTTCTTGCGAATTTTTATGGATTTTAATTTTCGTCGTTTTTTTAATTGTTTTGAGAGACAATGACTGGCCTAGACTCATTTGAATAGTTGCATCTACTCCCAACCACTATGGGTGTAAGTACGAATAGTTAGACAGACCCGTGTTACTTGAGGGTGGAGCCATATACAGTGTCTTCTAAACCACCCACTATGCTAAGGGAGACCGAAGTTCCCCTCACTGAAAAGTAGCTACTCATTTTTAAGACTACTAGTCAACATCTCAATCAAGAAAAGTTTTTAATTTTTCAAAATTTTATGGATTTTTTTGGAAAAAGATTTAATTTACAACAAGTTAATCCCTCATTTTTTAAGAAAATGTTTTTACAAGAATTTTTACAAAGCTCAGTTCACAGGTTTACTTAAACCAAGCTAAAAATGATTTTCAAAAAGTTTAAAATTATGCGATCTATGGCTAAAGTAAATATACAGTAATATACGATATACCCCATATATTTAACTATTGCTATGTCCTCATAGCACAAGTGATATGAAGCCATGGATTGATTAAATATAGAGTGATATAGAGGAACTGAGGAGGAGGGTTCCCCTATACTTAGGTCAATAATTGACTGGAGTATATGAAGATGGAGAGAGGAGGGATGAATGATGATCGGGTTCCCCCTATACTTCTGCTAAAAATAGCCTAAGTAAAGGATATGAATTGGGGGGGGGGGGTGAATTAGGGCTGGGAGGATCATTTACACTAAGATACATGGGGGATGAATTTTTACAGATTAAATAGACGAGGGAGAGGGTGTGTGTATGTGTATTGTGTACATTTAAGATGTTTAGAGGGGGGTGAGTGATTGTGTGAAATATACAGAGAGAGGGGAGGGGTGGGGGGGGGATGGATATGCGCAAATGTGTATGTGAGTGTGTGGGTGGGGTGGATCATCTAGTGATCTATTTCTCTCTCTCTTTTTTTTCTTTCTTCTTCTTCTTATTTTTTTTACATTACGTGATCCCTCTAATGAGGACGGCTAAAAATACGCATGCAACACATTTTTTTACAATATGAAAATGCAAGCAGAGCTGATAAAAATTCCTACAAATTCTTCGCCAACTCTTTTACGACCTTCTCAATGAGAGCTCCCGACTCCATACCTCCATGGAGATCAAGCATCCTCGATCTTCATGGGCCCGACCACAAAAGAGAAATGTTAAAAAAATAACATGGAAATTAATCAACAGAAATGATGCATGACAAGAAAACCTGTGAGTTTTGAAAATATTCAACACAAAAATATATCAAAATTCAACAAATAAATAAAGGTGAGTTGTGTCCCCAACAACAGTGCCATTTGATGATCATGAAATCCGCCTCTTTAATAATCAGGGAATGTCGTAGTATAGGAGGCATATTTTGGTCATCAAAACCACATATTTTGAATGTTGTGGAAAATTTATACTTGGCAAGTCTACTAAGGTCAAACACAAGGACGCTAGCTACTTCATCTATTTATCGAATTTGTCTATTAATGTATATGTGAATAAATCCTCATTTTCAAGTCTTCGTGCAGATTCAGAATAAAATACAAGCAAATAATGCAAACAATCATGCATGTATTTTTAGTTGATTTTTATGCAATTATAAGGTGATGCATGTCAGAATGAATGAATGCAAGAGATAAATATGCAAAAGATGATACAAGCATGCCCTAAGAAGATCACATAAATGGGAATATATTATAAATCAATTTCAGAGTCAAATGGAGCATATAAATTATGGGCACACATATAGAAATGGAAAAGAATTAAGATCCATAGACTTCATAGTCATCAAAATTCATCATTATTTAATTAGCGTCGGATGAGAAAATTAAACATGCCATTAGATAGATTATGAAATAAGGTACAAAACAACACTGAAATTATGTAATTTGAACCTACGATGCTCATGTTATGAAGTAAGCAATGCAGATGTATAACAGTAATAAAAATGCGAGGAATAAAAGGATAAGTAACCGCAAGTAGGTCCTTGGAAAGAGCTATTTACAATTTTCAAAAATTGACAGGAGTCCTTTGTAAATTTCCTATTGCGCAAAGAGACCATAATGTAATTTCCAAAAGATGAGAGGTCATCCGTGTAAAATACCCAGGCGCGCACGTGAAGCACACACTTGGGGACCAAAGTGTAATTTTCAAAATCCTGCAAGGTCTTCGATGCAATTTTCCCAGCCCTACACATGTGAACACGTGTAAGGGTTATGTTCAGGACACGACCTAGTTTCGAAACACGTATTACGTCATGGCGCTTGGTTTGCAGTTCGGTGGACTCGAGCTTGGAGGTTAGAGGTGAGTTTGGCCATTCCATGTGGTATCACAAAGGCCGTCCGATCAAAATGATTGGACGATAGCTGCTCTTAGTCGTCTGCCGTCAGTCACCGAAGAAGGCGGGGCTTCGGTTACCTCTTGGAAGCTCATCCTTGTTTAAGACACTCGCCTAAAGGTCGGAAAAGAAGGCTGAGGATTTGCGAAAGAGATGGAGCTGCGATGATGCTTCGGGAGTGACTTGAATGGCTGATTGATGAAGCTCCACCGGTGGCGGTGCCTGAGATCGGAGGCTTAGGTGAGACTTCTGGCCATTGAGATCTGAAATGGTTAGATATATAAAGCGTGCATTCGTGAAGTGTGTGCATGAGTGAGGTGGGTGAAGGTCCAACAGTGGTGGAGGGAGCGAAGGACCAGGGGCTTCCTCTCCGACGTGGTGAAGAAGAAGGTGGGTCAGAGCAAGAAAGGTTATGGATAAGGGGAGGATGTATGTGAGGGAGTCAATGAAGATGATGAAGGTAGGGCGAAGATAAATGGATGGTCAGGTAAGGGTGAAATTGAGTTGATGCGTTGGGAAATTTAGGAGAAATAGAAGGAACCGATAGGAGAAGGGTACCTTGTCGGAGAGGGGAATCCATTGGAGGAAGAGGCTTGGGTAGAGGTCTAGAAGACCTCGGGTCGTCGCCCAACGTGCTCAGCCTAGGGCATGAAGCTCAGCAGTGGTGGAACCACCGTGGACATGGTCGGAGACCATGGGTCGACACCTGGGATGATGGTGACAGAGGGAGGACACATTGGATCTATATGAGAGCTCACCGGGGGTTACATGGTATCGGGGGAGGTTTGAACAACTGTAGGATTGATTGGAGGAATGATAGAGTGGGTAATTGAAGTTGGTGCATGGATGGTGGAGGAGTAGGCTCCATGGACGTGGTGTTACGAGAGGAGGAGTGTGGTTGACGTAGGCTCCAAAATAGGAAGGGGGTGGCTTGGCCGTGAGGTGTAACTGTTGGGGGGGGGGGGGGGGAGGGGGTGGGGGGTTAACGGAGGTAGGTGACGAAGCCCTAGCCGTTGGATCCTTTAATCCAATGGCTACGATGATAGCGCGGATGAGGGGTAGAGATTAGATCCTAGGATTCTGATCCTAGGGCTGAGGTATATACGCTAAAAGACGATCTAGATGGAGATGTGAGTGTGATCGAATGGTTGAGATAAGATGGGTGACATAGCAAGATGAGGGCCCTAGGATGGTAGTCGGATTGCGTGGTTGAGAGGAAGGCGCTAGGGGGTGGTGGGGATCTGATTTGAGATCACATCAGATGGTGTGGGTGAAGCGACAATGGGAGGCTATGATGGAGGTGAGCGACGAGGATCAGATGACCTAGGAGGGGCCGGGTGGTGGAGAGAGAGCGGGCCACGTGGACAGCCAGAGGGCACCACGTGGCGCAATCAAAAAATTAGAAAATGTAAAAACAAAGGAAAATAAAAAAGAAATAGTTAAATGCAAAATTGGAAAACGTCAAAACATGAAAGTTGTAGATGTCGATGAGATCTACCAATTTTATGTTGGACAAAAAGAAAAAGAGGTCATTTGTACAAAAGTGAATTTTGGGGGTATTTTTAAAGGGTTAAAAATACCGATTTGAGATTTTTGTATTTTTTTGCATATTTTAGTGCTTTTAATGGTTGAGAAATATAGACAATTAATCAACTAGTTTTTATGGGTTTTTAATAAGGAAATATTTACAAAATAAATAATAATAATTAAATACAATTATACGTTAGTTATACATAATATAATAAAAAATAATAATGAGGAATTATTATGTGCATTTTATTGAATTATTTAAGATACGAGTTTAATAATTGGAATTTTAATATTATGAATACAAGATTGATCATGCTTCTCCTTCAAATTCCGATCCTGACTCTCGTGAGTCCTCATTGGTATAGTGCTCGATGGTTGGTGTGGGTGGGACATCATCTTTCTCCTCTTTATGCCTCTCTTCCTCTTCTTCCCTAGAATTATGTGAATTTGTAGATGTTGGGGCCATGTCACTGTGTTCTTTTGCTCGATCAGACATGATTACGATCTTTCTGCTCCTAAGATAAATATGATATGTCTCATCATGCGAAAAGATCTCGTATTCAGTAACGACACAGACTGAGCCGACCTCGGCTAGCATACAACCAGATGTAGTTGAGACAGACATTCCAAATGATCAGACTTTACCCATGCTCAAGCCCTTACGTCTAACCTTGAAATGCACCTTCCTTTCAGGATCTAAGGAGAAATATACGATAATCATCATCTTGCGATTAATTGAGGAGAATGAATATCACTTGATAAATATCTAGGAGAGGAACTGCAAGGTGATAAGATGTAGTATTTCCGATCTCCATGGAATATATCTCGTTCTGTATTCACTCCATATCTATTTAGAGGATGATGCAAAATCCTCTCGTAAATTCAAACGTCAGCTGAATCCAAATTTACGTGAAGTCATCAAGAAAGAGATAGAGAAATTGTACGACATGGATTTTATTTATCCCATCTCTGACTCCAAGTGGGTGGCACCATTTCATGTTGTCCCGAAGAAGTCAGGTATTCATATTGTTACCAACTAGGATGGAGAGGAGATTGTAAAGCGAGTGCCCACGTCATGGCATGTCTGTGTAGATTACCGACGCCTGAATACCACGACAAAGAAAGATAATTTTCCTTTCCATTCATTAATCAAATCTTAGCGATAATAGCTAGGAAAGAGTTCATCTGCTTCTTAGATGGGTACTCATGATACAATAAAGTAAACATATCTCTTGAGTACCAGGATAAAAACACTTTCACATGCCTTTTTGAAATGCATACATTCAGGCGCATGCCCTTCTGGCTATGCAATGCTCCAGGAACATTCCAAATGTGTATGATCGTGATCTTTGCTGAGATGATGGGCGAATACCTGTAAGTCTTCATGGATGACTTCTTAGTCTATGAAGATTATTTTGATCTATGTCTAAATCATCTAGATAAAGTCGTTATAAGGTGTTGCGAGGTGAATCTTTTACTCTCTTTGGAAAAGAGTCAATTCATGGTACATGAGGGTATTGTGTTGGGTCACATAATCTCCAAGAAGGGAATGAAGGTTGACCTTACCAAGTTGGACATCATCAGAAAACTCCGACTACCAACTGACATCAAGAAATTATGATCATTCATGTTGAATTATATCCAAGATTTATTAAGGACTTATAAAAGATTATCCGACCGTTAGCTGAGTTCTTAGGAAAAGACACAAAGTTTATTGTGAATTATAAGTGTCTTGAGGCCTTTGAGACTTTCAAGGGAGAATTATGGATGCCCTAATCCTGCAGGTCCCTGATTGGTCTCTTCCCTTTGAGATCTTGACTGATGATTCCAATTTTGTGGTAGGGGACGTGTTAGGACAAAGAAGGGGGGGGGGGTATCCCATTCGCGATTCATTATGCCAACAAGGCCCTGGATCTTGCTCAGTGCAACTACTCGATTATCAAGAAGGAGATACTTGTTGTGGTATTCACCTTGGATAAATTCAGATCACATCTCATAGGATCAAAAGTAACAATCTACGTAAATCACTCGACACTCAGATACCTGATGGAAAAGAAAGACACGAAGGCATGGCTACTCAGATGGATTCTTCTGCTTCATGAGTTTGACTTGGATATCAAAGATAGACCTGGAGTAAATAAGTGAGTGGTCGATCACCTCTCCTGTCTCGAATAAGTAGAATCTTCTGACCTTACCCCACTTCGAGACTCCTTCCATGACGAGTCAATTTTTGTTATGGACTCTCTCCCATAGTATGCGAAGATGGTGAAATACATGGTTTCTAGATAGGTTCCCCATGATTGGTCCAAGAGCCACATTGACCGACTCCAGTTGGAATCCATGAACTAACACTGGGAGGATCCGTTCCTTTTCTTTGAAAGACCGAATTGTATTTGGAGGAGATGTATTCCTCACGAGGAATTCAATGGTGTCCTCATGCATTGTCATACTTTGAGGTAGGAGGAAACCGCTCTGGGGAGAGGACTGCATTGAAGGTATTACAATGTAGTTTCTACTGACAGACTCTATTTCATGATGCATATTCTTCGTGAAGTCGTGTTCGGTATGTCAGAAAATGGGAGGAACCGTCGATTCCAAGGATGAATTGCCAATGCACCAAATCATTATATGTGATGTAGTCGATGGGTGGGGCATTGATTTCATGGGCCCATTCCCTCAGAACCAATGTTTTGAATATATCCTTCTAATGGTAGATTACTTGTCTAGGTGGGTGTAGGCTAATCTTGCTCGAGATACAAACAACAAAACTATATGTAAGTTTATATGGGAAAATATTTCCTAGGTTAGGAGTCCCCAAGGTCTTGATCTCTGACGGGAGTAAACATTTCGTGAATCAAGAGATGAAGAAGCTGTTAAAGGACTATGACATCGAACATTGTTTCGCTGGACCAAGCTCCCACAATATAATCACATGGATGATGTGTTGAACATGGAAGTAAAGAGCATTATGCAGAAGCTCATCTGCCATGATAGGAAGAACTAGCCCCAACTATTGGACCAAGTTCTATGTGCTTACCAGACATCTTATAAGACTCCACTAGGTACTTCCATGTTCAGGATGGTTTTCGAGAAACCATGCCATTTGCCCACGGAATCAGTGCACAAATCAGAATGGACCATGAAGAAGATCATCTAGAATAATCACTTGGGTTAGAAGCAGAGAGAAATGGATCTTAACGAGATAGCGAAGATTAGAAATCGAGCATATGACAAAAACATGATCTACAAGGACAAGGTGAAGAAATGGCACGCTAAACACATCAAGATGAAATTTTTTGTCTGCAGTAGAAGGTGTGCTTGTTTAATGAAAAGTTGAAGATTTTTCAAGGCAAATTGAAATCTAAATGGATGGGGCCTTACATTGTACGAGTAGTGTTCGGGAGTGGAGGCGTTGAGATTTCCAAATGTACAAAGGGTGCATTGGCATTTTTATTGAATGGGAAGCTATTGAAACTTTTCATTGGACCAAACGATCAACTACCAAGAGTCGAGGAATTTTTCATGCATGAAGCTGATCTAGGAGACATACCAGTAGGCTCTTCATGACACCTTGCACAATCACATTTCACATCTTCAAATCTTTATCCTGTTTGGTTCCTGGGTTGGACTGGGTTGGGTTGGGCTGGGTTGGGGTGGGTGAATAGTAATCTGTGAGGAGGAAGTACCCTTGTGAATAATAACCAGGGTTGGGCCAACCCTGCCCAACCCTGCAACCAAACAGGCCCAGTGCTCTAAATCCTAACTTTTGTACTTTCTCTCCCGATCCCATAGATTCCCTTTATGGGGGGCGACCGGCTTCTGCCTCTTTTCCTTCTTCATTTGCATCCTTCTATACTTATCATATGCTAAGTATAGAGTGGTGTGAGGCACATTCATGTACATATCTTGCATTACATCATACTATATGGTGTTGTATTTTCTCTATATAAAACTAACTTGGGGTGTGCGTAATTTTCATAAAACTTGAGACAACTTGTCTGATACATAGAAAATTGTACAATGCAAATAATGCGAACAAAACTCTTCAACAAAATCACAAAAGAACAAATAATCTACAAAATTCAAAAAAATGACAAAAAATGTTTGCATTTCATGCATCTGCATTGGTGAAAAGCCCTGGGTTCTGAACCAAGTTATGAGTAGAAATAGAGAGTGGTCTTGACTTGGCCTTAATCCACCTAAATTTCAGAGGAACTTCATCAAAAAGTAGGATTTTCAAGCTTCAGGTCATAGAGTTAATTCTCCAATGCATGACAATGTCCAGACTTTGACTCTTAGTGTCTAACTTGGTCGCCACATCCTGGGTACAACTCTTGAATATGGAATTAATATGCACTCTAGCACTATGCACTTAGCTCAACTCAAACAGGGTGTTGGAAGACCATGTGGGTCTCTTTTCTAGTAAAATGGACATCTGACGATCGTAGTACTGGTTGAAATAAAGTTAAGATGAGGGATGGACTACTAGCACATCTTTTCTAAGACCTCAAAACATGTGCATGACAAAAGACTCTATATCAGTCGAGCAACAAAAGATCCATGCAGAGAAATAGAAAAAAACCATACCAAAGGAAGTCAACTACCAAATAAATATTTGACCAAAAAGGTCCAAGCATCAGACAATCTGCATATATTGGTAAATACTTGGTTACACTGGCCAAGCTTCACAGGAGAGGTGGCTACACCAGTCACCCTCTAGATCTTTTCCCCTTCTTCTAAAAATTTCTCCCTCTATATTCATTGTAAACTAGCACATACCTGAACTTAGAAGGAAATACCTGACTCCCCAAGGATGAGTTATTGGAGGTGAGGTTTGCGTTGTAGTCTGACATTTTAGATGGGAAGAGCTAACGCCCTTCACACACATGGGATAGTTGTTCAATGTTCATGGGGTATGCTATAGGAGGAGGATTGATGTCAGATGACTTCTGAGCCAAAACTATTACAATGATGTGTAGAACTTGGAGGCGATTGATTTTGAAATCCTAATTCTCACAAGAGTTCCGCCAAATTATTAATCTAAAGGTCGCGTCTAGCTCCATTTTCACCTTTTTCTCATGATTTTGGTATGGAACCCCATCTCATTTCACCTCTTCATTTTTTTGCTCCGGGATGAGCAAGGTTTAAGTATAGGAGGTGACGGACCGTTGGTCACCCTGTGTTAATAGTGTCGTGTTGTTGTAGTCGGGCAATCAGAATCGATAAAAAATTAACCACACGAATCGATGAATCAGTAAATTAATTAATGTGGGATTTTATGTATTCTTAACCTGAGCAAGCCCTAGGGTCGACTCAAGGAGGCAAAGGAACAACGTCGGCTCAAATTAGATGAATTAGCTTATGGTTTTCCAAGTAGATTTTTTTGTATTTTTTATGCAATAAAAATGCAAATGCAAATAATGCAAATGAACTAGGTTATTAAGGAATCAAGCAATTTAGTCAAATTAATTTTAATGTGAAATTAATCTGAATTAGGTAAATTGTATTTTTCCTTAAAACCTAATTTAACAATGAATGCAAAATGTACTTATTTGGAATTTTTGAGTTTAAAATGCAACCATGAAAAATACATTTTTTAAAGGTTTTTATGCAATATTTCATACAAACAGAATGCAAAAGTTATGAAAATTTTACAAGAAGTGATACATGATGAAATGTAGCTACAATAATTTTATGGAATTTTATGACAATATATGAATTTTTATGAAATTTTAAATGAAAACAGAGTGATTTTAAATATATAGTTGCTAATTAGTCAACAAAATCAATTTATCCATAAGCAAAATATCTCAAAAATATATTTAATAAGAAATCATTGGAGTTAAAATTTCATGAAAATAATGTGTGTCGATTTAATTAAAAATCATTTACTTAAATCCCAACAAATTTTCCAGGAAAAAAGACACATACGATTTCAATGAGATTTAGATACAAATTAAAGCACATATGAACGCATCAGCTTAGATTTTTTTGAGAAATTTTGAAGCAATATTTAATTAAATATGAATTTCAAACCATGAATTGGGTAAAATAAGCAATTTTTCCCAAAACCATGAATTGCGCATGGGGCAGCGTACGATCACACGCAGGACACTGCTAGAGGTGAAAGGGCTGGAAGCATATCGAGGGACACCACGACTGGGCATAGGTGGGTGCACAGAGGGTGGAGAACATGCCCATGCTACAATCGCGCATGGGGGCATGAGATGGATCAGGGGAGGCGGGTACATGTGCACGTGACTGAACGGGCGTGCGGCAACGGCACACACAGTGGGCAGCTTGAAAAGCTCCTCTACGAAGGACTCCAAGAGATCAGGGGCAATGGCTGGAGGGGGGGTGTGGTGGACTGTACGCCAACTTTGATACAACTGCTCTACAATGGAAGCTAGGGCACACGGTGCAGCTCTATGCTGGCGGCTAGGGTGTGTATAGCTACTCTACACTGGCAGCTAGGGCACGTAGAGCTACTTTGCGCTGGCATCTGGGGCGCACGGAGCTAGAGCGTGCGAGCTACTATAACTAGAGGAGCACTACCACGTAAATGTGCATGGGTTACGTGGAGAGAATGACAGATGGTGGAAGTTATCGGTGGCTCCAAGGGCAGCAGTCCCTGCAGCTTCCCTGATTTTTTTTTATATTTTTTTGAAAATTTTTTAAATAGGAAATGAAAGTGCAGGAAGTAGGCGGTGATGATGATAACAATGGTGATTGTGATGATTAATGGTAATGGTGTGAGGTAAAAAATAATGTGGTGATGAAAATGCGATGAAGATGAACAAGCCAAACAAATGACACTAGATAAACAAATGACAAAGTGAAGATAGCGAATTTACTCGTGGTTAGCCGTATTTGCGGAGCAGCTACGCTGGACTTCTTTCATCACCGCAAGAAGGATGGCGGAGTCCTTTGAAGCTGAAGCAGCCTTCAGTGAGGGATGACTGCAATGACATGGTTGATACCACCTCGAATCTCTCCTTGGAGAGGTCATTGCCCGAGGAGGATGCTAGGCTGCTATCACTGACGGAAACACTCCATGCTCGCTGTCTTTTTCTTTGAAGCATAGAATGACGAATAAGGATGAATGAAGGAGGAGAAGGGAATAAAAAAGGAGGGGGAAGTTAGAAAAGAGATGGAGAGAGCGGCTTTGGTGGGGAGTTAGAGTAGAGAACAAGTAAACATCGAAGAGAAAAATAAAATAAAAAATAAAGTAAAATAAGTTGGATACTAAAAATAATGAAGAGAAAAGCAATAAAAGTAGAAGAAAAATATTAAAAACTAAAAATGAATAAATAAAAATAAATAATTCATCAAAATAAATAAAAATAAAAATAAATAAATACAATAAAAAATAAAATAAATTACGAAAATAATAGAAAATAGGGTGACACGTGGCGCCTCCAAGAGCGGCCACGTGTCACACCTAGAAAAATAAAAGATTAAATGTAAAAAATAAAAAAGAAATAACAAAAGTGGTCAAATAAAAAATTGATCACCATTAAAAATGCCCGTCTCGACAAGATCTACAGCTTTTGAGAAGGATCAAAAATCAAAAGAAGTCATCTGTACAAAAAGTATTTTTGGGAGTACCTTATAGAAATAAAATACCACATTTTTATCTTTTATGGATTTTTGTCATTTTAAATTAGAGAAAAGTCAAAATAAAAATAGAGAAAATATGAGAGGAATATTTACACTTTAATCTATTTTTTGGATTGTTAATAATTAAGAAAATAAAAAGATAAAATAAAGGGTAGTTTGGTCAATATGTATAATATATAATTGGGACCCAAAACCTAATTTTCACATGCGAACTCTGATTCTTTTGAATTCAATCTTGTTTTGAAGGTAATTGGATGTACATTAATTCAAAAGTTAGTAGGGGTTCATAGGAGACTGTATGAGATATATACACGTTTTAAGGTTCTTAGTCTCAAACTAGGGTTTAGGTTTTCTTGATCATTTTCACAAGTTAGTATTTTTTGAGAATTTTCTTTTATTAATGTTAATAAAATATACACTATAGAATTGATTTTATTGTATTTAAGGTTAGTATAAAACAGATATAAATAGGTGAAGTTAGCTATATACAGGTGAATATGTACACGTGATTTTGGCTCCTTATTTAATGCAAATATGCATGCTAAAATGCGAACATTAATTCTAAATGAAAGGATGAAAACAATGCACAATAAATGGAAATATGTAAATTTTTCGGGAATGAAGCTCTATTTTTTACTTTTAGAGTGATGAATCACAAATGCATTAAGGGGGTTGATGAATATGTGATTCATCACTCTAATTAGATGAAAATAGAGCTCCATCTTGAGAATTTAGGATCATTTACATGTTTACTTCATAAAATTAACTTTATTTCACTCATAATTATTTTTTATAAATTAACATTTATTTCTGAATTTATATCCATATGCATATTTTTACCTAACTTCTCCCATTTTCAGTTAATTCATGCTAACTCTAACTAACATGAAACCAACTTCATTTGATACATATCACTAACCTTAATCAAGAAAATCGTAAAAAATACTAACTTGTACATATGTGAAATAATCCCGAACCCTAGTTTCCGGACAAAAAAGCACAAACATTGATATCTCACTCATACAATGTTCAAATGAACTCTATTCACTTTTAAATTAATATAGGTCTAAAAATTAAGACCAAATTCAAAAGAATCATAGTCCATCTTTAAAATTTGAGTTTTGGGACCTAACTGTGCATTGTATTTTTTGCTAATTTTGACCTATCATTTCATGTATATATTTCATTCATTTTGACTATTTTCATTTTAAATTCTATATTTACTCATTGGTCTAATAAATTACATAAAAATCAAAATTCAAAAAGTCAGAAAGCAATAAAAAGATAGATTCTAACTTGAGCTTATTGACTGGACACTTTCCTATTTTATCTAACATCAACTCAGCCCACAAAGATCCAAAAACACCTGTTGAGTCCATTGCACTATTTCATATTATGTTTAATTTTGCATGCATTTATTTGTCATCAAAAAATCAAATAAAAATTACAAAACCAAAAATTGATATTTTATATACATAAAATACCACAAAAAATGCATATCTTCTACTACTCATTTCATTTACATCCGAGTCCTTCTTACATACTATAGATTACATTTAGATGCACAATTTCCACGTTAGGCATTCTCTATTTTTTTCTAATTATTTTCTACATTTTTTTTGCACTGGTAAATAGTCTGGTCAATAACTCTACGCCACATGGTACCTCTTGATTTACCGCATCAAGCCTTGGTCAATGTTGCTTCTGGTCAACCCCTCCCCCTTTTCTCTTTCCACGTGCCTAGCATGTGGTCTTATTCCCACCTTCTCCCTAGCCTCTCACATGCCCCCGTTTTCCTCCTCCTCATGCACCCTACACATGATGGTCTTCTTCCTCACATGTGCCCAACATCGCAACCGCACCTCACTGGCTGTGCTACCTCACTCAGCCCACTCCGCATTACAATCTTGGCAGATCTCCGGCTGAACCACATTCCTCACCCACGGAACCCGATATCCTTCAAACAGTCGTCTCCTTATCCATTCTCCCCTAACGATCGCCTCTTATCGTTGACTCCCAATCCTTATCGCCTGAAACCCGCCGCCTCTTCTTATCTTATCTACCATGAACCGCCTGAACCAACTCCTTCGCGAACTCCTTCTTGACCCTCCTGTAATGCAACACCACCATCTCCCTTACCATCAGTTTCCATCACCATCTCAGGTAGCCCAACCACCTCCATCACCCTCTCCAATCACATCGCCTCTCTACGTCCGATATCCCAACAATGAAACCCTAACTAATACCCTAATCTTTAAAACCCAATATCCCCTATCTTCTCCAAGGCCATAACAACCCTCCCCTCTATCTCCTGTAACATCCTAATGGCCATGGTCAAACCCAACATCCCCATCGATGCCACCTAACCTAATCGACAACAACCTATGTCTCTTTCCCTATAAGACTCAATCGCAAAAGCCTAGACACGATCATCCACCATTAACCACAACTAGGGAGGAGAGTGATCTTGGAGGGAGATCAGAGATAATGATCAACCCTTCACAGAGGAAACTTGCTCTAGGTGTGATCCAAGGTACTCCTCGAGCACCTCACTACTGCACCATTAACGTTCAACCCAAGCTTTGAGGAATCGTCCACCATTCCTCAAAGCGATCATCAAAAGTCGAGGACACTTTTCCTCCTATAATCTCCAGGCCCCATTAACCTCTTTTTCTACTTCTCCTTCCATTTTTTCTTATTCGTTCTTCTCTCATCTTCTTTCTATACCTCCAACCAGCTTTCACTTCGCACACTTACCTCCTCCTCCTTAGCGCATACCATTCGATCTCCAACACTCCCCCAAACCATCCCATCCACAGATTACACCCAAACCAAAGAATCCCATCAACATTGCCTCTCTTCTTCTTCATCAACATACCTTAACATCGAATCTTGGTTCTTGCGAAGAACCAATCCAATAGGTCCCCATCTTCTCCACCTTGCCATCGGTTCTCAATCTCGCTCCACCTTGCCACGTTCTAACATTGCAAGTTAAGTCCATCACTTAAGCAGCAACAAAGGAGTTCACTTCTCTCCTATGAGTACGTATAGCAGAGAAATTGACTCCATGTGCATCACTGCCTTAAGGGATCCTGTCATGTGTTGACTGGAATCTCTTTTTCTCCGTTGAATCACCTTCATCCTTGCAGGACATTAAGATGCATAAGGAGATGCTCAGATGACCCTTAAACGTGTATCATCCATCAGAGAAGCCCCCATCGAGAACCGCGACCGAAGAAGAAGACCCCCAGGTCAAAGCTATAAGAGCCTTCAGATAAATAACATATCCCATCTTAGCCTTCCATCTACACCCACTTAGCAACTGTCGGATCCAACGTCATTGATGCTTCAGACCGTACCCGAACCACCGACCTAAGCTACAGCCTTGAGTGCTCTGAAGATAAAGAGGATGCCATGTGGAGGGCCTCTACCCGAAATTTGTGGCTAACCCCCTAGTTCTTTGAAATTAAAGAAGGCCTAGTTACGTTATGTGTGTGACTTTGGGTAAATTGTAGAGGCGTCCTACAAATTTTCAAGAATTGCACAAAAACCCTGCTCGGGGTAAACTACAAAAGGAGTCCAACGACTTTGGGAAATCGTAGAAAAGCCCTTAGAAGGTCCAACTTGCAAGTGTTTATTTATTTTAATTACATTTTAGTCTCTACAACATCAAACAATCATATCTTGAGCACTATTTATAAGATTTTTGTGTTCCACTTGTCGTTTTAAATCTTGATTTATTCATATAGAACATTGATATTCTACTTTTGAGATAGTATTTGACAATCATTAATTTAAAGAGTTTTTTATTATTTTGAGCACCTTAATATTTAATCACTGACTTTTATTGCTAAATAATTAATTGCAAAAATTGGGGAATTTATTTTGAGAAATTAATCAACGCTTAATTGAGTAATTAATTGCTACGATCATTGGGGTCTATGCTAATCACTGGGCATGGCTTACTTCGACTTACACATCTATCATCACTTTGCATCATAATTTCACCATATTACTGCATCATTTAAAAATAAAAAGGAGATTGCATTTGTTTATTTATTCATCTTTCACCGCATAACATTATTTTCTCACATTAAAAATTAGTTTAAAAATCCATGCATCATATTTTCTTTGATTATTAATTTCATCTATTATCTTTAAAACCAATAAATAGTTGAAAATATAGAAAACACCAAAAATATTCTTTTCACTCTGAAAATCTATTATATTATTTAAAGATTGATTATGAACCCTCATATTACCTTATTGAATTTGACCTTGGGACTTAACTAAGTAAAATAAATATCGTGACTTCATTGAGGATTAATTATCCATATTAACTCCACGGTGTGGTCACTTTTTGATGAATATCAAAGTTTCCGGCTACAACACCAGATCAAGATAATTCATATACTAATGGAAGTTACATAGAAATTAATGGGAGACGGGCAACAAGCTGCGCCGCCAATCCCTTTTGAATGGCAAATCCAATTCTTCGAAATACAACATTCATTGACTTAGGGACCATAACATTGCTATGCATGATTTTTTGAATCCTCTTAAGGAGCTCCACTGCTTCACTTGCCAAGAACCCAAATGTATCAGAACCAAAGGGGATGAATACGTGTTGATTGTCAATGCAGGCCTTCTCATGCTTAGCCACTTTAGCTATGGCAGCTTTTTGTGCAGTGCATCCCGCAACAAAATCGTTCTTTATCAGACCCACCAAAGGAGACACTCCAGTCAAATCAACACATGCATGCTTTCCTCCAACCCATCCAAATATCAAAACATCTGCCGGTCTAAGTGTCGATCTCCCCTCTTGTGGATCAGTTAAGAAATTCACCGGTGCTTCTTTTTTTGAAGCAACACCTGCATGTCTGAGTATATCAAATAGAACATCTCTGACAAGATCATGCCTGTATTTAAACCCTGGAAGCTCGTGACAATGAACGGCATGATCCCCAAAAGCATCCAAGCAGGATTTGTGGCATACTGGACAAGCCTCATCTGGTGGGAAAAGAGAATCATGAGGCGGTACTTGAGAATACTACGATATTCAATGGGTGAGATATGCAATCCAAGCCCTTCAATAGGAATGGCAAGTAGAAAATCTTGGGCATGTTCAGCTTGTAAACAATGGAAAATTGCTTTTTGCCTAGCAGACATGTCAAACTCAGCTTCCATATCTTTTACGATTTTGCTAAAAAAGAACTCGCTAAAGCATTCTGGGCTTTAGGGGGGACGGTATCCTTACTAGCAAAATGTGTAATATCAATAGATGGGAGTGCGACACGTAGGCCTTCCAAAGCATTAAGGAAATCAGAATCCATACCATGTATCCCGCTGTCTCGTAGCATGTGGTCTTGGAGCATCCAGGATTGAGCTCTAGAGGCCACAAAAGCATATGAAGAAGCCTCAATAGCTGAGTAAAGACCTAAACCGCCGAGTCGGATGGGTAGCGATGCCACTCTCCATTGAAGGTCACCAAAGAAAGGACCTCCACACACCACAATATCCTCAATAGCTCCACGTAACCCTTTGTCAAACCATGCAGCGGCCCGTTTCATGTACGTGGGTTGGCATGTCCGTAAGCTGAACATAAGCTTGGCAGTACCCATACAAGACCGTAATAGAAGTAGCTCACTTTGTGGATCATCCAGCTGAGGAAGTAAATGCATTAAGTCAACAGCCTTGGTAGCCCTCATCATAGCCAACTCTTCAATAAAGTCTTTATCCCTACTCACAGCTCCTCCAAGCAATTTCACACCTAGCCGCGACCTCCCAATATCTGTGGGAAACAAACCTTCACGGATCTTCTGACCATCACATGAAGGCCAGAACAGCTCTGTTTTTTTATATTTAGAAAAAGCCCCATCTCTGGACCCCTGCATTGAATAATGTCAAGTGCCTTGGCCACTTCTACAGTGTCCCTAACAATTGTCCCATCATCAAGATACCAAGCATGAAGTAGGAGTTTACAATTGTCTCTGATCTCATGAATAAGTGGGTGCAATGCCAGAGAAAAAAGAAGGGGGCCTAAAGGGTCACCTTGCTGTAATCCTGTTGATGACCACAGATGATTGTCTCCAATATATAATCTGGCGGCTTGAGCATAGATAAATTCCACCCATGGAGAAATAGAGGGGCATCTCCTCCTAACTTCTCCAAGCATCAGAGATCGATCTATTAAGTTGAAAGCATTAGAGAAATCCACCGTAAGCATAGAAAGAGACCCGTCTCCGTGAAGCTTGCTCAAAAGATGATTGGTGCTATGTAAGATGGCTTCCGCTCCTCCAGATACACCAACTCCAAATTGAAAGTCGTTAAGATATTTAGATGTCTCCTTGCTAACCCCTGCCATAGCAACTTTAGATACAAGGCGCCTCCATATAGTACCTACCGTAATAGGACGAATGATGTTGTCCGGTTTGAGCAGTGGAGTGAGAGGTGCAGAGGCTATAAACTCAGCCAGACTCAAGGGGCATCTCCCACTAAGCCACAAATTAACTACCAAGGAAATAGCCTGCAAGAGATCCTTGGCAACCAGTGATCCTTCCCCACAGAGGCCATCTAAAATATGTTGAGCCCTCAGACCGTCTCTCCCACAAGATGTCCCTTTAGGAAAGGATTTGATGGCTCACAAAATAACATCTGCATCAGCTGTAAGAGGAGACTCTGAAATCAAGATGTCTGGTGTGACAGGAGGCGGCTTATAAGGATGTTTAGCCTCTAAGGCCTTCAAGGTGTCTCCATTAAAAGGCGCCACTCCTGAAGAGCACAAAACCTTTATGGCTGCAGTAAAATGTCCATCTGCCACTTTGCGAAGACATTGTCTTATGCTAGAGCTTTGATATTTATCCTCCTCCAAAGTTTTATTCTGATTAAGATCTGAAATCCCTGAAACATCCCCCTTCAAAAAATCACCCACCCAATTAGTGAAGCCATCTATACTGCCCCACTTAGTGAGTGAGCTCAAAATAAATTGTTGTTGCAAGAACCTTCTTTTACCAGATCTTTTATCCCTCCTGTTTACGGGTCTGAAAACCTGTAGGGTGCAACGAGGAAGAAGCAGCAATCTCACCCAAGCTTGTAAGGATCCTGGCCCAGCTATAACTTGATGCAGAGCTGCTTTCAAAGCATAAGAGAAGGCGAGCCGACAACTTGGAGGAATGCTCTTAACAATGGTGATCGGATGCTTGAAAATATAATCAAGAAGCACAACATCAATAATCACACCATCATTAGCAGTAGATACAGCAGGTGTTATGTGAAGGGTGGGTTTCAGGATACCGATAATGTGTCCTTGGACCGCCCCTGCATCATCTGTGGCACGAACAAGACCATCGTCATGATGGCAAGCACGACACAAAGCTTGTATCTTCATGCACCTTCCGCACAACCATTGATCCAGGACCCTCAAGGTCCCTTCTACTGCAAAAAAAGATCAGGATCAACTGAGATTGCGTCCCGCAGAGTAGACGCCCGATCATCACTGGAAAGATGCACCCTCTTAATATGAGAGATTAAACGCATAATCCCTTTGCTCCCTTCCCTTCCATCGGGACAACAATGGAAGTTCCAAAAAGGACAAATCACTCCACCAAGACGATGTGAAGAAATCTCTGTGGAGCAAGACCGCGATAATCCATGATGAGCAGGGGACGCGCGAGCACAAGGTGAAGGATCAATAGTCCCTCCTACCACGTGTGGCAAAGTAGAGACCGTCCCAGTGGGTGGACGAGACATCTTCGAAGACGACAAGGTCGGAGAAGGTATGCAGGACGTGGCCACCGAGATGGCTGAAACGCTGGAGAGGTTGAAGGCGCTGGAGAGGTTAAAAGAGTAATTTCTAAGTTTGCCAACCTTAAATCCCTAGATAAATGTATTTAAATAACATTAAATTATATAAATTAACACTCCATAATTGACTCATAAATACTTTTTAAATACATATCTTTAATTTTAAAACAAAAGAATAAAGAAAAAGAAAAAGAAAAAGAAATGAAGTGCCAAAGACACTGAATGACCCTAGACCTCGAGACCAATTGGTCAACATGGAATCAAGTATGGTGAGATAGGTCCAATAAATCACATAAGAATACACTCAAATCCCTAACTCAATTCTTCAATAAATAGTCCTTTTATACCTATTTTATTTTCCATTTTACACACTCAAATAATAAAACCCTCAACATGAAACTTATACATAAAAAAACATGAAAAATATAAAATTGATTTCACAAAAAATACACAGCGTGCTTGGGACACACATAAGGAAAATCCTCAAATAAAACCTCAAAAACTTGTACATTCACTATACGAGCTCAAAATTTACAAAACTCACCTTTATTGTTCACAAAATTAAATGGTCTATCTAATGAAGGTTGGTTTCATTATATTTGAAGTTAATATGCAAAAGTTGGCTTTCGAGACCCTATTATACCTTGTACATGTATATAAATATTCAAATAAATTATTATTTACATTTAAATTTTATTTTATTTGTATATACTTGTAAATTTTATTTGAACTATACAAAAAATACAAATATAAAATAAAAGTATGACACCCAGATCCGAATCACCCCAATCCGAAATCTAATCTGAGGGTCTGTATGACTAATTAATATTCAATTAGTATTAAATAAACCTAAATCAATACATAGATCGCTGATCGAATCCCATTTGGATGCAGTTAATCAAAAATCAATTGCATTGTAATTCATGTCATCGAAAAAAAGTGGTGATGCATTCCGAACCGTAGAACAAACTGAGACCACATAAAATTCGATTAACAAATAAGACCAATAGAATTGATCATTCGTCGATTAGAGTTCGTTTGAAAATTTAAAATCATAAAATTTTATCACAAATCAAAATTGTATCTCGATGATATCTGAATTTATCTCAGATCAAAAGTATATGAATATTATACTCATTTTGATTGTCATTTAGAGATGATTGAAACAAGCTACTATTATCTGGAATCGAAGATTCATGGTGTAAATGTAGATACTTTTTTATTCTGTATATAAGAGAGAGATATAAATGATTTTAAAAAATGAAAAATTTTAATTTGTAAATTCCAGCAGCCCACACATGGCCCCACCTTTTCTCTACGTGGAATCACCCTGCTTTCTCCTCTCCTTATTTATCTTAAGCCTTTCCCCTTCTTTATTTTATCCATAAAATCCTTAAGATTCTTCTCCCAAATTTCCACGGAAGAAGCTGTTAGAGCATCCTCAATTTCTACAAACAATAACTAGTGCTACTGCTCCTTCTTCTTGGAAGCAGTTGTTGTCCTCATCCCCTAGGCTGCTACAAGCAGCCAACCTGCTGCTGCTGGAGTCACTCCAAGTAGTTGCTGAAAGACCCCCCTGTTACAGCCAAGCTGTATCTTCAAACAACCATCTGTTGCTCCAAATCCTCTTGCTGGAGCTCCAATTGCAAGCCCTAAAACAACCATTCTTGCCGCTGCTTCAATTGATGCCAATTGGTGGAGTTGCTACTAGCATCTTTCAAAGAACAAGCAATTTTGGAGCTACTATTGGAGAATCTCTTACATGCAAGTTGATATTTAATATCTTGGAGATCAAAGGTACAATTACCCCCCATATTGCTCCCTTCCATGTAAAATTAAAAACAAATTTAAAATCCAAATAATTGCTTCTGAGATTTGATGAGAATACAAAGTTATAAATGGAATTGCTTATGATTGCATTTCACAATTATGCTCTTGATTACAAGAATTAAAAAGTGAATAATTGGGGGTATTTTGTATGCATTGAATCTAAAAATCAGACACTAAATATGCTACAAATTGCATGCTGGTGCTGCTATATATTGAGGATTTGAGATTATTTTCTTGCATGTAAGTATTGTTTTATACCCATTGTTTAAAGGAGGATTTTATGATGATTTGTGTGCATTATTGCTACAATCATACCATTGTTCATGCTCTAATTTCAAGTTAAAATTTTAAAGATTTGGGGGTGATTTGCATGTGCTTGGAGTATAATTTTAGAACATTAATAGCTACGAATTTCATACATAAAATACAAGAGATTTAAGGGTGAATTGTATACATTTTGTTCAAATTTCAGGCCACTAAATATGTTTCAGATTGCATGTTTGAAGGATTAAATGTTGGAGATAATTTGCATGGATTTAGTACCAAATTCAAATCTGCAATTGTTATAGTTTTCATGCTTAAAAAGATGAGAGTTTGGTAGTGTTTAGCATGCAATTAGATTTATTTTCAAACAATTATATGCTATAGTTTTCATGCTTAAAAGATGGGAGTTTAGTGGTGTTTAGCATGCAATTAGATCTAATTTAAGACTAAAGAATATGCTCCAGTTTTGTGTTTTAGAATTTTAAAACAAGAGTTTTTTGCATGATATTAACTCAAATCTCATTCCTATAAAAAGCTCCAGATTTCATGAGTTTAAGATAAAATTTTAGGTGTTATTGCGTGCATTTAAGTCAAATCTTAGACCTAATCAATAGTTTCAGATTTCATGTGTTTTAAGAAGGACGTTTTTAGGGTTTTTACATGGATTAAATCCAAATTTTATATCTATTAAATTGATCTGGATTTAATGATTTTAATGTAAGAAATTATATATATTTCTAAGTAATTAAGCCTAAATTCAGAGCAACATTAGGCCCAGATTTAGGATTATAAAGATTAGGATTTTTTCATGAATTGACCTCTAAATTTAGACTAGTGACTAGGCCTTTTATCCCTGGTCTTCAAAAAAAATTGAAAAAGTGACAACAAGATGATGAATCGAAAAATTGTCTTTGACTAAGCTATAGGGGTAGTATAGAAGACGAATTTCAATTCAGTAAATACCAAAATCTTTGAATGTTGTGGAGTATTTTTATTGGTAAGTGTGCCAATATCGAACTCAGGGACGATGATTTTTAGTTGCGTGATTCCTAACTAATCTATGTGAGTAACTATTTGCAATGTGAATTTCTGTGTCAAAGAATGAAATAAAGAAAGAGAAAATGGACAATGTTGATGCGAGTGCAAAATAAAAAGGAAACAATGGAAATAAAGGATCTATGATTGTTTATATATTCAATCCTTCAAATAGCAATTACCAGTCCTAGAATAACCTCACAAATTAATCACAGATCCAAGATGAAAATATTAATCTCTTAATCCTCAAGAGATGATCACAAATCCACAAAAATATAATCAATAAAGTCAATTATATCCAAAGTGTAAGTCAAAGAGAATTAATTATCAAATAGTTGCTTAAAATTAGAACCCAAAAATCCACGCATAGATTAGTTCAGGAATGAAAGGATTTTTTCCTCCAAAATGACCAATTAATCTCCTAAAAAGCATCTATCTTTGTCATTTAATCATTGGAGATTATTAATAGCAAAAAACATGGCAAAGGAATCAGTCCTTGATCAGTCGAGAAAATCAAATCAGAAATCAAATTAATAGCCCTTCTGTCCATACTAATGTTAATTCCTAAAAACAATAATTATCAATAATATAAGGGAATTATTGTGATGTGATTATCTCAATCGGGCAGCTTCAGAAGATAGATTAATTGACAATAAAATATATCACAAAGAAATTAGACAAAACAAGCCAATACCCAACTTCTATTTTAAATAACAAATCAATATAAACAAACTCTGTTATGTTCACAAGATATCTATAATTAAAGAGAATGAAAATAGATTTGAAATGACATATTGTGTATTAAAAATAAAGTCAGAATGAGAGAGATACACTATAATGAAAATTCAGAGACTAAAATGTAATAAAAGTATAAGTTTCTATTTCAAAGTGATCCCTGAAGGGGCTTACCTGTAATTTCAAGAACCAAGAGGGCCTCTCTGTAATTTATGCATAGTCCCATGTGTGGCTCACGTGAATTGGGCATCAGGACCTGTACATTATTTCTTTGAAAACTAGGGGGTTGATGTAATTTCTCCTAAGCACACGCACGAGACACATTCGTCTAGAAGTTTGGTTGCAACTCGAACGTTGGGGTTATGGCTGGGGCAGAGACGAAGGCCGAGGCAACCCGAGCCTCCATGTGGAGTGTCGAGGATGAATGAATCCTCCCCAAGGCGGGGATGCTCAGACGTCATGATTTAACCACTAAACCCTCTCCTTGACGCTATGATCTGATAGTCGAGTTTTGGCCAAGGATCAACATTCAGGATGGCCTATGTTCTTGATCGAAGCGTAACTGTGCTTCGACCCTCCTCCACTAATGGTCGTGCAAGAGACTAGGCACCGGCGAGCTCCTTGAAAAACCCTCACAATCCTACAGACAAGAGGTAGCTCGGAGAAGCTGTAGGGCATCCTGGCGAGGGAGGCTGAGGCTTCATAGTATGTTGTGAGGCATGAGGCAGTAAGTCGATGGAGCTTCACCGAAGGCAAAAGAGGAGATCAGAGAGGAAGTGATGCGTCGGATCAATGACACGGTATCTGCTCCTGCATGGTTAATAAACAAGAGCGAAGCAAAAAATGGATGGAATGGAGGTCCTTAGGGCAACGAGATTGGATGGGACGTAGAGCTCCATGTATGGGCAAAATCTGGATGCAGAGTGATGTGGAAGAGATAACAAAGAAGGGAGAGAGATCTATCGAGCTATTGGCGAAGGTTGGAGGAGTGTAGTGAAGGTGTTTTGGTCCTTGAGAGGATCTACGATAATGCTGAGTGTTTGTAAAAATGTAAGAAAATGGGGAGATGGAGTACCTGAAGGCTGATTAGTGAAGGAGATCGGAGTCGAAGATGGAGGTGAAGGGAGGCCTGGGTGGAACCTTAAAAGTCGATGGGTCATGGCTCAACATGGATGTCAACACCACGAAGCTATGTAGTGGCGGAAAATAGTGTTACAATACGACGGGGGTTGTCGAGGATTGCACTTGGAGGTCGAGGTCTTGGCCTATAATTGGGCTCGGTCCTATCACGACGAGTCCCTTAGAAACTCTCCCTTCCTCTATGTATGGTGGATGAGGGTGATGAAGGGCAGAGGAGGCACATTTTTAGGCAACAGGGGGTAGTTAAATGAGAGGTAGCGGAGGATTTTACAATGGTCGTGAGAGGCATTTGAGGATGCGGAGGATTAGGACTGCGTGGGGCGATCGTTAGGGATTGGAGACGGCGATCGAAGTGGCAGCTAGAAAAAGAAGGGGGCGGAGTGGTACGAGGTGTAATGGACGAGGAGAGGAGCATTTGGAGGAGGAAGAAGGGGCATGGACCCTTGGATCTTGTGATCTAACAGTCAAGATGGAGGCACAGGTGAGCGGTCGATATCGGATGAAATGATCTGATCGAGCAACGGGTACTTGGGAGTGAGTGTGCGGTAGAGATCAAGGTGGGGTTTCATCTAATGGCTAAGGACAGGTGAATGACGTGGCGTGCACATAGACATTGGATGGGTGGTGATCCTATTGTCAGGACTAGGGTGGAAGGGAGCGGTAGGATCTCTTCCAGAAAAAAGATCGAAGGGCCGAGAATTAGGCGAGCTTGGATGACCGAGATGGAGGCACGAAGATGTGATCCAAGGGCCAAGGGAGGAGCGCACGTGGTGAGAGGGGGAAGCAGCCTTGAGGGCAGCCTAGACGGTGCCATGCGACCGCACCAGATTATTCTAAAATGAAAAAGAATAGAAAAATAAAAAAGAATTGAAAAATAAAAAAGAAATATAATGAAGTAAATAGCAAAAAGTCAAAACATGAAAGTTGTAGATCTCAATGAGATCTACAAATTTCATGTTGAGGAATAAGTCAAAAGAGGTCAACTATACACAATTTTTGGTAGTATTTCTAATAGGTAAAAACACTATGGTTTAAAGGTTATGTGATTTTTTGTTTTTAAGTCCTGTTTAAGATCGAAATAAATATGTACAATATTTAATCTAATTTCAGGGTCTTTTAATAAATTAGAAAAATATGAAAAAGATAGTATTAAATACAAAAATTAGGGTTAGTGTTAATTATAGAGAATATACATAGTTAATAAAAGGTAATAACAATGAATTAATTGTGGTTTTTATGAATTGTTTAAGTTAAGAAGATAATATACAGATTTTAATATGATTTATATGAGATTCATAATCACCCTATACTTAAACTATGCTCTTCCTCAAGCATTTAAAGAATGAAGGAGTCGGATTAATTCCTGACAATGCATGTGAATTTTCAAGTCTCAATTTATCGAAGATCCTTAATTTGAGTGATCTTAAAATTCCGTCTCAACCATTCTCTAGTCAAAAGGAATCCAACTTCTCTAATTATGGGACTCTTTTTGTACATATAACATAAAGATGTGACATTTAAAGCATATTGCATTTTATGAGAGTAGAGTCAAAATGTCACCCAAAGTTCCAATTCAGGAGACTCTCCTCAAGACACGATCCTTAATACTAGGGAATTAGTTCTTGCATCCAATCCACCATCTTTATAGTTTCTCAAAAATACCCAAATCAGGGTTTTAATAAGTAGACTGACTTGATTTGAAGAAGAAAAGTAGCAAATAAAATCCAAAATTCTCCCAATCAATTTTAATACGTAGATAATAATATAAAGAAAAATCAGAAATAAAAATGCATATTTTTAGGATTTTAGTGAATCTTAACATTTTTTGGATTTTAGAATGTTTTAATTTATATGTTTTTTTTTATTTTTAGGGATTTCTAGTTTGGAATTAATAAATACTGAAATAAACAACCTATATTTTTTTGGTAAATTTTCAAAATGTTTTTCTATTTTTTTGTGTTTTCTTGGTTAGACAGGGGAAAAAACGTTTTCATTTCAACTTTAATAAATATTTAAAATACCAAAAATATCAAAATAAATATAGAGCATAGAAATGCATACTAGCTGGCATATAACCATATTTTTGCACAATTTGTATAGCACGTGTGCAATTTTTAATAAATGAAACTCAAGCACCAGAAATACATGAATTTGGAAGGGTAGAGTTGCAAATTAAATTAAAAGAAGGGGCTCATGTGCAATTTTTCCTAAAATATACAACGCATCCTTAAATTTAATGTACTAAAAATATATACAAGAACCAATGAGGGTTTACATGCCATTTGCATGCTCATGTGGGATGACACGTAAGATGAGTTAGACATGACCAAAATGCAATATTAAATGAATCCAAGGTCCTCTTTGCAGAAAGCCTAATTTTATTTAAACAACAATTTTTATTTATAAGACTAATAAATTAATATAAAAATGAGGGGGTTTGGTTTGGAATTTGCCCCCGAAGGGCGCACCATTGGACAATGTTGATCAATCCACTTGCCATGCGTCGCTCGTACAACCCACGATACCCCTTCGCTCATTAACACTTTAAATCCGATCATGGCACTTCATCAACAACCCAAAGGTGTGGGAAATGGATGAATGGGATTAAAACTCGACACCCTCTTCATCGAGCGATATCTGCTCGTCACGAAGAACACGGAAGAACGAGACCTCCCCTGAACTTAGATTGGGAAATGCTCGCACTTCCTACGGTCTTCTTCAACGATTCTGGGTGCTACATGACCAGGAGGCTCGTCCGTAATGAATGATGGGCTCAAGAAGGTCTAGGACCCAATGATTGGGTCTTGATGTCGAGGAACTAGAGCTCCTGATGAACCTCTACATGTGTAATTCTTGGCCCAGGAAGGGCCCTTTTGGCACGGGACTTGCATGTAAAGATCCTAGGGCTCGAGGCGATAAACCTCGACCCATAATGAAGCTGGAATGCACTATAGATGAGGTGGATGGCAAAGCTCTGACGTAAGACAGAGGGTGAGCATCGATTCACTGATTGGATCACGATCAGGTTGGTCCAGACTATGATTCATATGAAGAACGTGATGGGAAAGAGGATGGGATGAACATGGTGGTCGGAACAATGGTCATGAGCAGTGAAACAGTTGTCGGAACTCTGGAGCTCCGGCAAGGTGACTAAGCTAACCTAACATAAATCATTAGCTAAAACTCAAAATAAAATGCAGAAAATAAATGACCGGAAGGAACTCCACCTAATGGAATTAAAAATGCAGCTCTTATACCTGCTGGTGGGCAAGGAGCAGGGTAGGAAGAAGCACCACCGTGGATCGTCTCTTATCCTCGTCCGATGATCTCCGGGAATGGGGAAGGTCTTGGCTGTCACCTGGCCTTGAGGGATCAAGAGGAAAAGGAGGAGCAGAGGTTCTTACTTATAGAGAAGATAGGAACGACGATCCTTAGTGACCTAGGATACATGAGAATTTTGGTCTTCGTATAATGGATCCATGGATTAGGCGAACATCAATGATGATCGCGGTAGATTGTGGCATGGAGAAATGATGAAAAGGCTCGATGGATTGAGCAAGAAAAATGGCAAAAAAAGTGAGAAAAAGACATGCATGATGAGTCATAAGTGTTAGGGCCAAGTTGACTGATGTCAACAAATGGAGCATCGGGATTGGTCCACACATGACACTAAAGAACAAAATAGTCAATTTTATTCGAAATCAATTAATTAAAAATAGTGAATATTTTTATTAATTTTTGCTCATAAAATTTAAAAAGTTTAATAATTTTTGTAGTATTTTATTTTAATATTTATTTATTTTTTTGTTTATTTCCTATGTCAGGTCAGGCCAGGCTATCTAGTGGACTCAAGCTAGGTTGCGGATCTTCCGCCTGGAAAGAGAGATAATTACACATTAACTTTTAAGGGTATATTTATATGTATATTTGACGCGTCCTGGATTGCCTATGTTAAAAAGTGTGCCGTGAATTGTCGTTCGCTTAAAATTAATGTGTCGTTTCATTGTAAGCGGTAATTAAATTCGGTCAAGAAAATAACCACAATTGTTTAGTCATTTTTTTCACGTGGTTTTATATTTATTTTACTTGGTGAAGTACCAAGATCGAACACAAGGAGACAAAGGAACAATCTAGAATTATGTCTATCAAAATTCGTACGCGGTTCTCGAGACGGTCTTTTTTGTATTTTTTATGCCATTAGAGATGCAAAATGCAATTTTTGGCCTATTTTAGGGACTAAAATGTAAATGTCGACCAACGATGTCCGAAAAATACGAAACTTGGCCAAGATGATAATTATGATGAAACAAATGCACTGTACGTTTTTTGAATTTTTGGATGTAAGATGAAACTTTTATGAATTTTTAAATGCAAATGATATGAATTTCAATATTTAACTATAATAAATATTAAACCTATTTATTTTCAAGGGATAAAATTATCTAAGATCTATCACTAGGTAATAGATCTCAAAAAAATCGTAAACCTCAAAAATATGAGATTTAATACTTATTAAAAATCAAATATTCAAATATGCAAAATGACTTTTACAAGGAAAAGCATGCATGCAAATGTAATTCTTTTTAGGCATAATGTTAGACATAATTAATTCTACAATCGATGATTTTTCGGGAATTGTTAGAGCAACGATTGATTAATTATGAAAATCAGAGCACAAAATGGGAAAAATATGTGATTGTCCACAAAATAATTAATTATTAATCAACCAATAATCACAAAAATGCCCGTAATATGTTAAGATGTAGAGATTAAGTGAGGAACAAGATGCTAATTTTTGATGAATAAAATAGTACACTGTAGAGGTTCAAAACTGAGGGGGAATACATGGATATTTTTACAATATTTAAATAATTATAAATAAAATAAAATACAGAGAGGGCTGATTTGCAATTATCAAAAGTATTGAGGGGGGGGTCACTACAAATTTGCCAAGTTGCTGAACTAATTTGAAATTCGGAGGAGGACTGGGGGGCTTATGCAAATTTTCCATGCGGGTCACGTGTATGTCGTCCCCCCGAAACGCACGTGCCTCGCACGTGCGCGGGGGGTCTCGGGTTTGACCCAACTGCGCAGTGGAGCGACAGGAGGGGCGAAGATTGAGGGCTGGGCTTCGACGTTTAGATGGCAAAGCCCTTCGCTTCCAGCGAAGCTTTGGATGGCGGAGGGAAGAGCTTCTGCGCCCGGTGGTTGTAGAGGGATCAGCCAAGGCGGAGGGGGGCGAGGACCTCCGACGATGAAGCAGGTGCTGTTGGCGTCACTAGTGAAGGAGAATGAAGTTGGGGGTCGGCCAGGTCGTGGTGGAGCGGCGGTAACTGGTGTCGTTGAAGGTCGATGAAGCTTGCTGTCAACGGAGACGAGGTGGTGTAGGCGTGACAACAGCTGACCGGAGTTGGGGTTGACCGTTGACGAATAAGATGGAATGGTAGGGTGGAGCAGTGAAGGTAGTTGATATGTCGGTGGCTCGACGACGAATCGCCGGAGCAAAGCAGGTCGACGGGGCAGTGTTGCGACGAGCTAGTGAGGATTGGACCTCGCTGGAGAAGGGGGAGACGCGGTTTGTCACCCCAGCTCCTCGACCTTTGTGCAAGCGACAGATGAAAAAGGTGTGGGGCGCGACGCCGTATAAATAGGGTGCGGTGATGGATGCCAGCCATGGATGGAGAGGCGGCGCGTCACACGAATAAGGGGATCGGGGGGTAATTGGGATCATAGATTGATTAAATATGGCGACACAAGAGATCAGCTGGAGGGATTCAAAGGGGGTCAATCGGAGATGGCGGAATCACGACGGAGTTCGCAGGGAGGTGGAGACGAATTGGGAAACGCGGAGCTTGAAGACGATAAATAGTGGCCGTCCGATCGGCCGAGATCGGACAAAACGATGGGGCCACGTGGTGGCAAGAGGTGAAGGGGGCAGGGCACGTGCCTGGGAGGCACGTGCGATGCACATGCATGGCTTTTTAATATATTTTTTTTATAAAAAATGAAGAATAAAAACTCGAAAAGTGGCTGACACGTGGTAGCTCCAGGAGCTACCATGTGTCAGCACCTCAAAAATCAGGGCCTCAGATCTAAAACGTTTCTTCGTAAAAATTGCTTGTCTCGATGAGATCTACAACTTTCATGAAGACATCAAAATCAAAATCGATCATTTGCACAAAGTGATATTTTTGGGGTATCCCATGTACATAGAATACCATGATTTTTAGGTTTTATAATTTTTTTGTCATTTTTAAACCAGATAAAAATCCGAAAAAATATGATAAAATCAAAGATAGTTAATTACACATTAATCTATTTTTTGGATTTTTATTAATTAATAAAAAGAAGAAATAAAATAAAAGACAAAAGTACAACTTTTATACAGACAGTTAGTGAAGACTTGGACTCAATTTGTTTCTTTGATTTCAAGCTCGGTTTAGATTTGGATTTTTTTTCATATTTTATTAAAACTTTCATCTAAAAAGACCAATGAAAAAGAAATAGGTTAATTATGTACATAAAATACTAGGTAAAAAACCGTTAAAATACAAAATGTACAAAAGAGGCCCAAAACCCAACTTTCACGTACGAGCCCCGATTCACTTGAACTTGGTCTTGTTTTGAAGGTAATTGAATATACATTAGTTCAAAAGTGAGTAGGATCAAAACAAACACTGGATGGGGAAGATATGAGGGTTTTAGTTCAGGAATCCTGAAACTAGGGTTTGGGGTTTTGGTCCACTTATTTGTGTTAATGATGTTTTTGTATTTTTCATTTATTCTTGTTAGTGATATATACACAGTGGAGGTAGTTTTGGGTCATTCGGAATTTGCATGAATTATTTAAAATCAGGGAAGTTAGGCTATTAACAAGTCAATTTTGGCTGGGATTTTTGGCTTCTTATTTTATGCAAAAATGAGTGACAAAATGCAATTCTTATTAAAACGTGCATGAATGCTAATTATGCTGAATGAATGAAGAAAATCCAATAATTTTAAGAGATTTGAGCTTAATTAATGAGATTTAGAGTTATGAATCTGAGATTCATCATCCCCTATACTTAAACCATGCTCGTATCTGAGCATCAAAAGAAATGCCATGAGGTGAAATGAGATTGGGTTCCATACCAAGACCATGAGCTGAAGGTGAAAATGAAGCTAAACTCGACCTTTGGATTATTAGTTTGGCGGAACTTCTGTGAAACTTGGAATTTTAAAATCAACAGCCTTCAAGTTCTACACATCATTGTCACAGTTTCGGCTCAGAAGTCATCTTAGATCAATCCTCTTCCTAAAGCATACCGTATGAACATTGAACATCAACTCGTGTGTGTGTAATGTTTTAGCTCTTCCCATCCAGAATGCCAGACTACCATGCAAACCTCCTCTTCAGTAACTCATCCTCGAGGAGTCAGGTATTTCCTTCTAAGGTCTGCCACGTTGTGTTCACAAACGAATGGGGAGAGAGTTAGAAGAAGGAGAAAAGAACTAGAGGGTGGCTAGTGTAGTCACCTCTCCTTGTGAAGCTGGCCAGTGTAGCTGAGTCTCCACCAAGATCTGCAGGTTTTCTTGAAGCTTGGATCTTTTTGGTCAGATATTTATTTGTAAAATGCTTCTTTATATTTGGATTTTCGGTGGTTCTACTAGGATCTTGTTGTGCCCCTACGGATATAGAATCTTTTTGTTTCCGTACATGTTTTGAGGTCTTAGAAAAATTTGTGCCCAGCCGTCCATCCCTTTTCCAAAGCTTTATTTCAAACCGTACTCCGGTCTTTAGATTTACACGCTACCAGAAAAGAAACTCACATAGTCTTCCGACATCCCGTCTGAGTTGAGCTAAGTGCATAGTGCGAGAGTACAAATTAATTCCCTATTCCAGAGTTGTACCCAGAATGAAGAGAGCAGGTTAGACACTAAGAGTCAAACGCTGCGCATTGTCATGTGGCACTTAAAGAATTAAGTCAAAGTCCTGAAGCTTCTAAAATCCTATTTCTCGGTGAAGTTCCTCTGAAAATTAGGTGGATTAAGGTCAAGTCCAGACCACTCTCGATTCCTGCTCATAACTCGGTTCAGAATCTAAAGACTTTTCAAAGATGCAAATAAATATGATGCTGGATGAAGTGCAGGTGTGTGAAATGCAGACACGAGTTTTTTTTTTAATTTTTATGCAAGGTATTTTTTGGTTTTTTATGCAAAAATGAATAAGAAGCCATTTATTTTTCAAATGTTTTGGGTTGGACATAGTCAGCATTAGTAGCAAAACTCTTTTTTTCCTTTTTGTTTTTTTTCAAATTTATTTTTTTTTTATTTTTTGAGGAGTTAGTTTCCCACCCCGTAAATACATATAGACTTACGCGAAAGTACGAGATATGGGTAAAATATATACATAGTATTGATAACAGGGGTCTTCCACGAGGGTCACCATGAATAATATACACAAGTTGTCGCCGAGGCGACCGCTCGCAGAAAACCCTAGTTATACAACAATTAACCCACAATCAAAGAATAAAACAATCGAGCTCAAAAAGAAGTGTGAATTAATCTTTATTTACTCTACCATAAAATGTACAGTGACAAGCATATAGAGGTCGAACCACAGAGAGCAATACAAAAAAAATGCATAAGCCTGCATGCATCTCAGAGTCATCCTTGTGTGAAGTGGGTTTTTAAATTATTTTATTTATTTATTTTTTTTGATTTTATATTTTTGTATTTTGATTTTAATTTTCTGATTTTTTATATTTTTTATATTTGATATTTTTATATTTTCTTTTTCTTTTAATAACTAGATATAACTATATAAAGAATATATATACATATATAAGAGAGATGATATATATATATATATATATATATATATATATATAAATAGGCTAAAAATAGGTAGAATAAGGAAATTGTAGTGTTTTTGGATTTTTCATCTTTTTCTAATGTTTTTGTGATTTTCCAAGACATTTTGCTAATTTTTATATATTTTTTTAAGTCAAAAACACTCAATATAATGAGTTTAATAAATCTCCGAACTTAATTTAGAGGTAAATAATAGTAAATAGTAGCAAAATTCCTCCAAACTAATTTTAATATAAATATGATACAATAGAGAAAATTAAGAGACAGAAATTACATTTTTTTTATTTTTTTATGAATTTTTAATATTTTTTATAAAGATTTTTGGTGTTTTATAATATTTATGGTTTTCATTTTGAGATTTTTATGGACTGACACTAAAATAGGTTAAAATGTACCATAGGGAATGTTTTGGAGTTTTTCGAGGCATTTTCATATTTTTTAGGATTTTATAATTTAGACAGGCGATAAAAGACATGTTTTTGATTTTTAATAAGTACAAAAATGCAACAAAATTACGAACTAAAAATATAGCGTGCAATGGTACACTAATAGGAGCTTATGTCTATTTTTGCAAAATTTTTCCACGAGATATGAAGCACAAAATAAATAGACAAAGCATACAAAAATAAATGGCCTGGCAGGGGTATTTTTGCAAATAAAGAAGTTCACCGGGGCATACATGCAAAAATCACAATAAAATTACACGTCAACTTTTATTTTCAGGACCATTTAGGAATTGCAGAAACACGGCAGCGTTTCCTTGCAATTTTCACGCGCCTCACGTGGGTGCTGCACGTGAGGCACAGAGGGACTAAAGTGTAAATATGAAAACCTCAAGGGGTCTTCAGCAGATTATACAATTTATATACACAGTAACTTTTTATTTTTGGGATTAAACTATAAATACAAAACAACGGGGGTTAGATGTGAAATTTACCCCCAAAATAGCGTGCGATCCAACGGCATCGAGCGCACCACTTATCCACGTGTCGAGCACTCAGCGCTCGATACCCCTTCGACGATCTGCGGCCAGGATTGCATCTGAGGTCTGATCGCACGGCCCAGGCTTGTGCTAGATGGACGGCCCTGATGAGAACTGGGGCTGCCCCCTTCATCCGACGGTGACTGCTGCTCGCGAAGAACAGGGAAGAACTGCGGGCTTCCCTGGCTTCGATCGGTGATCTCTCCACCTCCAGGCGCTCCATGTAGCTGCTGATGGGTCCCAGGCGCCCGGCAAGGCGGTGCGCACCGTCCGAGGTACTCCAGAAGGTCCAGGACCCCCTAGATCGGTTGAACGAGCTTGGAGAAGAACGGGGGGTCCTGGAACCTAGCAGGGGGTAGAATCGAGCCCCAGGGGGCTCCTTTCAGCTTCCAACCTGCACCAAACAAACGAGGGGCTCGAGGGGGTCTTCCTCGACTCGGGGTTTAGGGTAAAAAGATAGAGAATGGCAGAGGGCGGCGAGGTCCGGCAAAGCGGAGGAGAGGGACCTCGAATCACAGAGCTGGGCGAGCTCTGGGTGATCTGAAGCGTGGGCTGAGTGTAGAATGCGTAGGGGAAGGAGATGAGATGGAGCGAAGGGTCTAATAGCGTGCCGATCAGGGTAGAGAGGTTCGCCGGAGCTAAACTCCGGCGAACTTCGATCTGAACTAATCGAGCACCTGAGGCTCTACTGATTACGCTAAAAGCTAGACTAAGGATTAACAATTAAAACTAAGCTAAAAATGAAACAAACACAGCTCTTATACCTGGTTGGTGACCAGGGAGCAGGACCTCCGGCGAGCGGCGGCCGTGGGCACTCCTCTCTACTCCTCCGACCGTCTGAAGCTTCCAGGAGAACCCTCCTGTCACAAGGATCCTCAAAGGACTGGAAAAGATGGTGGAAAACAACCGAAGGGAGACCAAAGGGCGGAAGGAAGTCGAAGGTCTTATTTATAAACAAAGTATGCGCCCTTATTGGCCGGCGAATCTTGACGAATCTGGGCTATGTACAAGGGAGCATGGGATAGGGCGTGAGTCTCGGATGTACAAGGAACAATCTTCATGAAGGGTCCAATCGTTCTCGAGCTACCAAAATCGCGTGAAAATTTGGAGAAAAGGGACCCCCGTGACTTGTCAGAGGGGCAGGGCTAGTGTATGAAGAGTTGACCCGAGGTCAACCCTTGGCGGCCTGCGATTGGTCCACGCAGGCCGCTAGAAGACAAAACCGTATGGGTTAATATAGATTAATTATTTTAAATCAGTAAACGATTTTATTATTTTTTGAGTATAAAATAAAAAATGTTTATTATTTTATGTAGTATTTTAATATGATTTTTATTTATTTTTATGAATTATTTTATTACGGTTTTATTAAAATAATGTGTATATGTATGTATTTACATGTATCTTTGTGTATTTTGTTTTTAATTTGTTTATTTTATTTTATTGTTTTATTTTCTTATTTTTTAAATTTATAACTTATTTTTGTGAGTATAAATATATTTTTATTCCATTTTTAAGAGTTTATTTACATTTTTAAATAAATGTGTATATGTATATGTAGGTATACTTATAGGTATTTTACCTATGAATTATATATATTTTATTTATTTAATGTATTTTATTTGTTTTTATTTTGGATTTGTATTAATAAGTTTTGTATAATATTTACAACATTATAAAAAATATATATGAATAAAGAATAAAAGAATTAAAATCCCCTTTTATTTATGTACATACTTATTTTATAGGTGTTTTGCCTATGTGATACATAGACTTATTTTATTTCACAATTTCTTTTTGGTTTTCTTTTAATTTCAATATGTACATGTATTATATACATTACTTACAAAATTCTAAAAATATAAATTTGTATAAATAATAAATATTGAATAAACTGAATATTTTAATCAGTACTATATGCAAGGGGAGCTAGAAATCTAACTTCCACAGATGGACTCCAAAAATTATGAAACCAATTTTATAAAATAGTTCATGGGATGCTATATACAATTAATGGTGAGTTTGGTTGATTTGGAGTTTTTATTTGCAAGATATGGGTCTGTGAAGTTGAGATTCTTGCTTTTTATTTTGTGTATAAAATGTACTCTGAGTATTATTTTTACACAAACTCAATTTTGTATTTTTATTTACATTATTGCCTACAACTTTCATGTACAAAAGATTTTAAATTGATGAATGAATAATTATATACAAAATAGGTGTCAAAAATGCATAGATAAATGAATAAAGAAATAAGGTGTTTATTGTATACTGGCCCTTATCTCCCCCTACTTTATTCCTTGTCGACCAATTCCATGCTGGCCTTGGTCTTGGGGTTCGGGTCATAAAATATTTGCAATATTTTATTCCTTTTTCTTTTCTTTCCTTTATTCTATAATTTTGGCATTAAAAACCTTATTCTATGTATATTTAATACGATAAATAATAGATGTTATTATGAACAAATTGATGCTATTTCTCTGCATTTCCTGGGGTTTTGAGGCCAAAATGATAGAATAAAGGTGATGAAATGGAGATTCATCACCCCCCTATACTTGCCTTTGCTAGTCCCTAGCAAACACTTATGCAATAAGTACAAAAAGAATAAATAAAAGAAAAAGGAAAATGAAAGGAAGATAGAGTGAATAGGGGTGCTTTCAGTGCAATGCATGTCTTTACAAAATCTGAGATTGGAGCTCCTGTCAGACCTTGGGTATAGGTGTGTGTGGAACCTAGTCGGGAACCAGCTCTAAAATACAAAAGCCTCTGATAGTCACAGAACTTTGTTCAACCCACCTCAATAGCATGGTCAGAAGTAGCCTACACCATACGCAAACCCTTATGACTATGAAACTGACTTGTACAGTGTAAGTGATAGTGGCTCTCCTCAACTGAAATGACAAAGAGACTAGCTTCTCCAGCATGACAACCCAATGATTCCCTAATCCAGCCCTCTATCGTCAAGGAGCGGGGTATCCCCTTCTAAGTTCAAGTGGCAACCAGCTCAAGAAGAGGGGGAATAAGAGGTATAGAATTTTGGGAGCTCAACCAGTGTAGCTAAGTCTCCCGCTGCAAGCTTCACGAGATGTAACAGTGATACCATAAGATTTTGCTTTATTGGACTATATACACTCCGGTGGGGTTATTAAATTTTTAATCCGACCCACCACTTTTTTGGAGTTCTTTTTGCATTTTTTTTCAAGAGCATCTGTACAACATATTTACATGGTGCAACATATATACAAGAAATTTTCCTCTTGAGCTAGTAGACTATCCCTCTTTTGAAGCTTTATTGCAACCCACACTCTCCCGTCATTCGGCTTCATTGAAACAGGACCAGGTTGGGGCGCACTTCCCTTCCTAGACGAGGACAAATGTTTCCACCCGTGTGCGTCTCAGACTGGCAAATCCAACCCCCTCACCACTCCAACTGAGTTGAGCCAAGTGAAAGGTGCAAGTGTCCAAGTTAGGTCACGGCCGACAAAAGTCATGCGTGTGTTTCGAAAAGTTCTAGTTAGTCCACTGAGGTGACTTGAACCCAGCCCTGCTTTCTCAAAGAATTAAGTCTGACTAGACCTGAAGTACCTTAAACCTAGTTCCCATAAGGTTCCAGTGCAGTTAGGTGCAGTAAGGTCCAACCGAGCTCCAATTTGAGACTTTATTAGACTGATTCAGTCATCAAGCTCACTCAAAAAGAATATGCATGGTATGCTTATGCTATGCACAATGAATGATGCAAATTTTCACAGAGGATTTAAAAAGAATCAAAGAATATTTTTACACAAAGAAACTTTTGCAAATAAAAAGGTGCATACAATTATTCACACGGGCGTACCGCTTTATTTACAAACTGTATGAATTTATAAAGACTTTACAGGTTTGAATGAAGTAATTTATTTAGAATTGTACAGAAAGAATTGTGTGTGATTTACAAGTGTTGTAATGGTGCTCTTATTAGTTTTTGGAAATAATTTTGCAAATGATAGTACACGATAATTTCTGCAATCTTCTTCACACATTTGAAAACTATTTTTGCACAGATTTTTCACACTATATATATACAATTTTCACCATAATTTTGACAAACATTTTTCAGAACCTTTGCACATAGGTTTTTCCAATTATTTCTTTCACACAAAGAGAAATTTTTGCAATCCACACAATTTTACACAAGTTGAAATCATTTCAAAACAAATTTTTCAATCAGTTCACACTAGTTTTCAAATCATACTGTATAGGTATCTGATTTATTACTCAGTATATACAAAAGAAGAGAAACTGTATTTGATGTATACTATGGTTTTTATAAGTTTAATTAGGGATTACTGCTTTTTATTGTATGAGAGATTTTTGTGCAGACTCCTCAGACTCCTTCAAAAATTCTTTTCACAAGAGTTTTGAAAACTATAGTCCAAAATAATTTGACCAAGACGTTCACGCATTTGAAAATGATTTTACAAAGGTTTTTTTCACAAGATCAATAGATTTTTCAAAACAATTTGACAAACAAATTTTTCAATCATTTGCACACTGATTTTCACACATTTTAATTTCACTCAAAGAAAATTAATTTGTCAAACAAAACTGATTTTTCAAAGGTTGAATACTTGTACACACTATTTTCAAACAATTTTCACAAGATTTTTCAAAGAAATCTTTCTCTCACAAAAACATTTTTCCTGACTTAAATCAGTACAAGTACAACGAGTCTGAGGATCTGACAATCATCTTTTATTATTATAGAATTACTTATTGCTTTTTAGATTGAGTTGATGTTTTATTTTTCAGTATGCGTTATGGCTTATTAGTATATACACAGTATATACGACCCCCCTATACTTAGCTTGAGCTATGTCCTCATAGATCGAAGAGAAAAATAGAGACATAACTCGTACTGAGTATAGACAAGTCTAAAGAGTATATATGATTGAAATGGATAAATGAGAAGTTGACCGTCCCCCCTATACTTAGGATCAAGTAATCCTAAGTATAGCAGACTGTACAAAAAGCGGGGAGGGTCAAGGGTGGGAATA
Organism: Ottelia alismoides; assembly: GCA_037367405.1. Taxonomy (NCBI): domain Eukaryota; kingdom Viridiplantae; phylum Streptophyta; class Magnoliopsida; order Alismatales; family Hydrocharitaceae; genus Ottelia; species Ottelia alismoides. The sequence continues at coordinate 266,232 of JAZKJV010004466.1, read as the reverse complement.
CACAGATCGTACTCAGATTGTCTCCTCCTATACTTAGGGTAAGATACTCCTAAGTATAGACAAGAAGAGGAGACAATGGAGAGGATCGAAATGAAATGAATTCCTCGAGGTGCACATCCCCCCTATACTTAGGACAAAGTACGTCCTAAGTATAGAAACTGTCTACAAGGGAAGCACCTTTTAGATAAGAAAAGAAGTTAGAAGTGGAAAAGAAGAAAAGAAGAAAATCAGATAAACAGTTGTTGAATTGCATAGTCTGAATCTTTCGATGCCGCAGGTGCTGTCGAGATATCATCATGGTGCATGAGCTGAACGGAGTCAACAACGGCCAGGAATGTGTCTGGTTCGAGGTAAGGCTTCAGTAGTTGACCGTTGATGATGAATGGCTGTGCGTCAGGAGACAGTTCTGATATAGCAATGCTTCCATTGTCACGCACTTTACAAACTCGAAAGGGCCCTGTCCACTTACTCTTTAATTTGCCCGGGAATATCCGCAACTTTGCATCAAATAACCACACTTTCTGTCCAACGTCAAAGGTCTTTCGTCTGATGTGCCGGTCGTGCCAGTGTTTCACCTTCTCCTTGTACATCAAGGTGTTATCGTATGCATAGTCTCGGAATTCCAAGAGTCTGTTCAGATCATCTTTTCTCTTCTGACCACTTTTGTGTGAGTCCAAATTACAGCTGTTGATTGCCCATAAAGACTTGTGAATTAATTCCATGGGCAGATGGCACAGCTTTCCATATACAAGACGATAGGGCGACATGCCCAAGGGAGACTTGTAGGCGGTTCGGTATGCCCATAGAATCGAGTCCAAGAGTTGAGACCAGTCCTTTCTGTTTGGCCTAACAAGTTTCTGTAGGATAGTCTTGATTTCTCTGTTTGATAACTCTGCCATGCCATTGGTCTGAGGATGATAAGGAGTTGCAACACGATGGTCGATGCCGTACTCCTTCGTTAACTTCTTGACCTCTTTGTTAATGAAGTGACTACCCCCGTCTGAGATAAGGATTTTCGGTACCCCGAACCGCGAAATGATGTTCTTCTTCAGGAACTGGCAAACTGTTTTGCTGTCGGCGGCTCGAGCAGGGATAGCTTCAACCTGAGCCGGGATGGTGGTTCGGGTGGCAGTTAGGTCATCAAGCCGCTTGGTCATCTCCGCTAGCCCTTTGACAAGCTGGGCTAGACAATCCATGGAGGGGTTCACTGGAGGTGCCTCGGTGGTGTCAGCGTGCAGACCACGTTGTTGTTGCATCTGCTGGTGCTGAGGCTGTTGCTGGTGATGCTGAGGCGGGGCAGGAAGTTGAAGTTGCTGATAAGACGGAGGTGGATACTGCTGGTATTGCTGAGGCGGAGCAGCCGCGTACTGGTGATACGGTTGTGGGTGACGGTATTGCGGCTGCTGCTGGTATGGATGGTTCTGCCTCCACTGATGTCCAAACTGGGGAGGCTACTGGTATTGATGGTGCTGCTGGGAGGATTGCCCAAAGCGACCACCCTGAGGTTGGTGGTATTGCCGGTTGGCAAATGGCTGACCCTGTGGTTGTCCCGTAGGACGGGTCGGCTGTGCGTCATGAGTCCAAACCCCATTAACTTCCTGGACCAGGGGTGGTGGTGGGAACACTGAATCGGATTCTGAGATAAACTCTGGTTGATACACAACCATCTGCTGTTGCGGCTGGCTCTGATCAGGTGCCTGCACGTAGTATACGTGCTGAACTGCCGGTGGTTGCTGGCTCGGCTGAGGCTGTGTAGCGGTGCTGCCGACTGAACAGAATTGATGGTACCTACCAGCAGTTCCAACTGCTTGGTGATGTGATCCAGCTTGTCCAAACTCTGGGTCCTCTTCTCGATCACAGCGAGTTTTTCGAGATCCTGTGATCGCTTCTCGATGATGTCAACTTTAGAGAGATGGCCCCCGATGATGCTGAGGTTGGAGCTCTCATCTCTCTCTGATTCCTTAGATGCTGCCATGTGCACTTGTTTTTGAAGGATCTGGGGTTGCTTCTGATATGCCTTGGATGAAGAGAGGGTGGCCTCTCCTTCGGCCATTTCTTCAAATATCTGCCAGACGACGTCTTCATCCTTATTGAAGTGTGAGCCCCCACATGCTGCGTCTACGAGCCTTTGGCTTTCAATGTTCAGTCCCCCCAAAAAATGTTGGACCAAGCTGGTCTTCGGAATATCATGATGGGGACACTTCTCCTGCAGGTCAGTGAATCTCTCCCATGCTTCATGTATCAACTCATGGGGTCCTTGGGAGAAATTATTGATACGGGCTCGCATCTGGTTGAGCCGACCTAGAGGGTAATACTTGTGCAAGAAGGCGGACTTTAGCTCCTCCCAGGTTGTCACAACCTTCCCCATATGATTGACCCAATAAAGGGCCTTATCCTGTAGGCTGAAGGGGAAAACCGTCATCATGACAATGTCCAGAGGGACATTGGGATAGTGAGTAGTACGGCAAATGCGGGAGAATTGCTGCAGGTGGATGTACGGCTCCTCGCTGGTGTTTCCATGGAATGCAGGAAGAAGAGCAATGAATTGGGGCTTCAGCTCAAAGTGGGCGTGTACCGGTGGAATGAGGATCCACTCAGTCATCTGGCTGTCTCCCGGATTGTATGTTTCTTTAAGGGTAGGTTTTGGTGGTGGTAATTCAAGATCATCATTGTGGTCATCACCACCCCCTCCACCTTCACCTTCTCCTCCCCCGCCTCCTCTGCCTCTGCCTCCTCCTCCATCATCTCGGTTCAACATATCATTCAACATGTCCTGGAAGGCTGTCTGAGTGAGGGCATGTTCGGTCAGCTGCTGCTAGATGGCCTGGATAGATGCCAGTAATTGTGCATTGACCTGATTCTGATCTGGCGCCTGTCCCTCTGGTGTGGGTGGCTGCTGACCCTTGCCCTTTCCTCCTGGAGCCATGTCAGGGTCTGAATCGGAAGAGATGAATTCCGGAGTAGTCTCCAGGGCTCGCACTGTCTTCTATCTGCATGAGGAGATAGTCCTGATCAGACTGCTTGTAATTAATGTTCTGCTGTCGAGATGAAGCTGGAATTCAGGTCAACCCCAGCATGTTGTGAATGGAAAAGGATGTAGACTGTAATCGACTTCCATTCTCAACGGCGAAAGTGGGACAAAGGTGATCCCAGTTTATTGGGTGGCCAAGAGAAAGGTAGAAAATGAGAAGTCTAGAGATCGATCCGCAAAGTCCGGATCGGGTTCTCGGGAATCGCCTCGAAGTTTTTGGCGGAGTTGAGTCCATGGAATCGATGTGGGTGTCGGCATGGTCCCGACGGAAACCATCCATGGATCAACTTCGCGAAATACAAGAGAAGATAGGATGTTGGATGAAAGATACGATGGTCAACGAGGAATAAAAAGGAGTGCAAAACAGTAGAAAAGGCTCAAGCTGAGCGGGGGTCAAAGAGGAGTGACATAACAAAGTTTGCGCAAAGGCGCGGGACTTGATTTTTGAACCTTAATCTAGATCCATACAAACACAATACAAAATCGGGTTCACCAACTCACGCCATGTGAAGCCGTAAAGGTTCGGCTACTTATTATCTTTTCAGTTTTAGAGTTGTTGTTTCAGGCATATCTTATAACAAGTCCTTAGTACGCTACCCTATAGGAGAGAGTACTGTCGGAAGGGTATCCCGTACTTGTCCTCCTCTTGTGTAACCTGTAGTATGTACTTTTTGGAGTCCTTGTAACCCTTCCTGGATCCCTACTCAGCCAAAGAAATAGAGAGAGGAAGCCGATAGGCGAAACCGCTACTTCGGTTCTCGCTCGCAATAGAATCACCCGTGAGCGTACAAGAACCTACTCGGACGCAGGACAATGAGACAGACACCCCCGTGAAGGCGTGGCCTATGCTCGATACTTCGGACAGGGTCGATGCTCAACACAACAGAGAGTCATCATTGGTGACCAAGCCCTACTCGCCTACGTACGATAGAAGCGCCATTACTTCGGAAATCCAGGCGATACACAAGGCAGTTGCAGACTGGGTTTTTGGCTCTAATCCTTAGGGGGTCGCACTCGCTCAAGGGAGTAGGGTTTTGGTCCCCCTCCAAGGTACCTGAAAACAATGAGGGCTTTATGAACCCGGTACAATGATAGTCCATTATGGATTTTAATTAAGGTCAAAGTTTATTTAGCAGTCCCCTAGTTTTAATTTTTGGGTTTTCACCTTTTTTTTGGATCTGTTTCATACCAGCGCCTGATGTTTTGGTAGATTTTCATTTAAGTCCTAGGTGCTCAAAATCAGAGGGAGATAGCGGAAAAGCCGTGCTAGTGGTTCTATGATGGAAATCTCACCATTAAACTGAATGATGCATGCTGAGTTAGAAGACTTACAGTGCATCCCAGCTCTCTCCATGTGGTATGCAAAACAGAATTTTTAAACCTATCTACATGGCGGTGTGCATTCGACAAAATCGCCCTAAACATTAGCTGCTATTAACGTGAAGAACCACAAACTGGTCATTTATCTTTAACCTAAGGGTCCGGTCTTGGCTTACCCATCCTCTTCTCGACACACTCGAGTTCAGGAGTAGCGCTTTATGGGGCTTGCTCACGGCACATGTGTTAAGAGATAGATGACCTAGCTGTTTAAGTTTGACTAGATCCATACGAAGTAGACTATAGGAACATGCATTCTTATTAATGTTTGGACCTAGCTACCGAGTCAAGCAGCCTATATCTAGGGGCTCCAAGCACACAAAACAAAGTAAAATAAAGGCGGAAAGCACAAAACAACGGAAAACAAAGAAAATAAGGCGGTAGGAAACACGGAAAACAACGATGAGGCCCCCAGGTGAACAGACACCCGGGCAGTGGACCTCATTGTGAAGAGTAGAGTCCTGTTAATTATTACATGCCAAAATTGTCTCTCTCTCACCAAAAATTATAGAAATAATCCTAAGTGTTCTAAGCCTATCTAATCCATGTCTCCTTGCTTCCTTGATACTCTCTCCTGATGGTCGTGAGAAGAGAAGACCATCCTCCTCCAAGCTTGGCTGCATTGGCCCCCTAAGAAGCCATCCTTGCGTGGCGGACCCTCGCATCAAAGTCACAAAAAGAGTGTATTAGAATAGCTCAATCAATCAATCATAGAGCACATAAAATAATCACAAGAAATGAATCAATGAAGCATAGTGATTAATGGAAATAAAATAGCTGCTCACAAGATAACATCAATTATGAATCAAAAAATGTACACAAGAATGACAAAAATAAAGTAGGCTATGCTCATTGCTCCTCGGCAACGACGCCATCTGATAACAGGGGTCTTCCACGAGGGTCACCATGAATAATATACACAAGTTGTCGCCGAGGCGACCGCTCGCAGAAAACCCTAGTTATACAGCACTTAACCCACAATCAAAGAATAAAACAATCGAGCTCAAAAAAGAAGTGTGAATTAATCTTTATTTACTCTACCCTAAAATGTACAGTGACAAGCATATAGAGGTCGAACCACAGAGAGCAATACAAAAAAATGCATAAGCCTGCATGCATCTCAGAGTCATCCTTGTGTGAAGTGGGTTTTTAAATTATTATTTTTTATTTATTATTTTTTTTTGATTTTATATTTTTGTATTTTGATTTTAATTTTCTAATTTTGTATATTTTTTATATTTGATATTTTTATATTTTCTTTTTCTTTTAATAACTAGATATAACTATATAAAGAATATATATACATATATAAGAGAGATGAGAGAGAGATATATATATAAATAGGCTAAAAATAGGTAGAATAAGGCAATTGTAGTGTTTTTGGATTTTTCATCTTTTTCTAATGTTTTTGTGATTTTCCAAGACATTTTGCTAATTTTTATATATTTTTTTAAGTCAAAAACACTCAATATAATGAGTTTAATAAATCTCCGAACATTAATTTAGAGGTAAATAATAGTAAATAGTAGCAAAATTCCTCCAAACTAATTTTAATATAAATAGGATACAATAGAGAAAATTAAGAGACAAAAATTACATTTTTTTTTATTTTTTATGAATTTTTAATATTTTTTATAAAGATTTTTGGTGTTTTATAATTTTTATGGTTTTCATTTTGAGATTTTTAGTGATTTTTGGACTGACACTAAAATAGGTTAAAATGCACCATAGGGAATTTTTTGGAGTTTTTCGAGGCATTTTCATATTTTTTTAGGATTTTATAATTTAGACAGGGGATAAAAGACATGTTTTTGATTTTTAATAAGTACAAAAATGCAACAAAATTATGAACTAAAAATATAGCGTGCAACGGTACACTAATAGGAGCTTATGTCTATTTTTGCAAAATTTTTCCACGAGATATGAAGCACAAAATAAATAGACAAAGCATACAAAAATAAATGGCCCGGCAGGAGTATTTTTGCAAATAAAGTAGTTCACCGGGGCATACATGCAAAAATCACAATAAAATTACACGTCAACTTTTATTTTCAGGACCATTTAGGAATTGCAGAAACACGGCAGAGTTTCCTTGCAATTTTCACGCGCCTCACGTGGGTGCTGCACGTGAGGCACAGAGGGACTAAAGTGTAAATATGAAAACCTCAAGGGGTCTTCAGCAGATTATACAATTTATATACACAGTAACTTTTTATTTTTGGGATTAAACTATAAATACAAAACAACGGGGGTTAGATGTGAAATTTACCCCCAAAATAGCGTGCGATCCAACGGCATCGAGCGCGCCACTTATCCACGTGTCGAGCACTCAGCGCTCGATACCCCTTCGACGATCTGCGGCCAGGATTGCATCTGAGGTCTGATCGCACGGCCCAGGCTTGTGCTAGATGGACAGCCCTGATGAGAATTGGGGCCGCCCCCTTCATCCGACGGTGACTGCTGCTCGCGAAGAACAGGGAAGAACTGCGGGCTTCCCTGGCTTCGATCGGTGATCTCTCCACCTCCAGGCGCTCCATGTTGCTGCTGATGGGTCCCAGGTGCCCGGCGAGGCGGTGCGCACCGTCCGAGGTACTCCAGAAGGTCCAGGACCCCCTAGATCGGTTGAATGAGCTCGGAGAAGAACGGGGGGTCTTGGAACCTAGCAGGGGGTAGAATCAAGCCCCAGGGGGCTCCTTTCAGCTTCCAACCTGCACCAAACAAACGAGGGGCTCGAGGGGGTCTTCCTCGACCCGAGGTTTAGGGTAAAAAGGTAGAGAATGGCAGAGGGCGGCGAGGTCCGGCGAAGCGGAGGAGAGGGACCTCGAATCACAGAGCTTGGCGAGCTCTGGGTGATCTGAAGCGTGGGCTGAGTGTAGAATGCGTAGGGGAAGGAGATGAGATGGAGCGAAGGGTCTAATAGCGTGCCGATCAGGGTAGAGAGGTTCGTCGGAGCTAAACTCCGGCGAACTTCGATCTGAACTAATCGAGCACCTGAGGCTCTACTGATTACGCTAAAAGCTAGACTAAGGATTAACAATTAAAACTAAGCTAAAAACGAAACAAACACAGCTCTTATACCTGGTTGGTGACCAGGGAGCAGGACCTCCGGCGAGCGGCGGCCGTGGGCACTCCTCTCGACTCCTCCGACCGTCTGAAGCTTCCAGGAGAACCCTCCTGTCACAAGGATCCTCAAACGACTGGAAAAGATGGTGGAAAACAACCGAAGGGAGACCAAAGGGCGGAAGGAAGTCGAAGGTCTTATTTATAAACAAAGTATGCGCCCTTATTGGCCGGCGAATCTTGACGAATCTGGGCTATGTACAAGGGAGCATGGGATAGGGCGTGAGTCTCGGGTGTACAAGGAACAATCTTCATGAAGGGTCCAATCGTTCTCGAGCTACCAAAATCGCGTGAAAATTTGGAGAAAAGGGATCCCCGTGACTTGTCAGAGGGGCAGGGCTAGGGTATGAAGCGTTGACCCGAGGTCAACCCTTGGCGGCCTGCGATTGGTCCACGCAGGCCGCTAGAAGACAAAACCGTATGGGTTAATATAGATTAATTATTTTAAATCAGTAAATGATTTTATTATTTTTTGAGTATAAAATAAAAAATGTTTATTATTTTATGTAGTATTTTAATATGATTTTTATTTATTTTTATGAATTATTTTATTACGGTTTTATTAAAATAATGTGTATATGTATGTATTTACATGTATCTTTGTGTATTTTGTTTTTAATTTGTTTATTTTATTTTATTGTTTTATTTTCTTATTTTATAAATTTATAACTTATTTTTGTGAGTATAAATATATTTTTATTTCATTTTTAAGAGTTTATTTACATTTTTAAATAAATGTGTATATGTATATGTAGGTATACTTATAGGTATTTTACCTATGAATTATATATATTTTATTTATTTAATGTATTTAGTTGTTTTTATTTTGGATTTGTATTAATAAGTTTTGTATAATGTTTACAACATTATAAAAAATATATATGAATAAAGAATAAAAGAATTAAAATCCCCTTTTATTTATGTACATACTTATTTTATAGGTGTTTTGCCTATGTGATACATAGACTTATTTTATTTCACAAGTTCTTTTTGGTTTTCTTTTAATTTCAATATGTACATGTATTATATACATTACTTACAAAATTCTAAAAATATAAATTTGTATAAATAATAAATATTGAATAAACTGAATATTTCAATCAGTACTATACGCAAGGGGAGCTAGAAATCTAACTTCCACAGATGGACTCCAAAAATTATGAAACCAATTTTATAAAATAGTTCATGGGATGCTATATACAATTAAAGGTGAATTTGGTTGATTTGGAGTTTTTATTTTCAAGATATGGGTCTGTGAAGTTGAGATTCTTGCTTTTTATTTTGTGTATAAAATGTACTCTGAGTATTATTTTTACACAAACTCAATTTTGTATTTTTATTTACATTATTTCCTACAACTTTCATGTACAAAAGATTTTAAATTGATGAATGAATAATTATATACAAAATAGGTGTCAAAAATGCATAGATAAATGAATAAAGAAATAAGGTGTTTATTGTATACTGGCCCTTATCTCCCCCTACTTTATTCCTTGTCGACCAATTCCATGCTGGCCTTGGTCTCGGGGTTCAGGTCATAAAATATTTGCAATATTTTATTCCTTTTTCTTTTCTTTCCTTTATTCTATAATTTTGGCATTAAAAACCTTATTCTATGTATATTTAATACGATAAATAATAGATGCTATTATGAACAAATTGATGCTATTTCTCTGCATTTGCTGGGGTTTTGAGGCCAAAATGATAGAATAAAGGTGATGAAATGGAGATTCATCAAGTATATATACAGACCCCCCTATACTTAGCGAGTGTTGTGTCCTCAGAGCACAAGAAGTGTAAAGAAGACATAGCTCGGGCTAAGCGTAAGAGAGTGAAAGAACAATGTACATTGGTCTGCCCCTCTATACTTAGGTTGTCAATAGTCTAAGTATAGAAGAAGAGCGAAGATTATGTAGTCGAGATATGTGAATGAGGAGAGTATATACTGATGAGCATCGGTTCCCCCTATACTTAGGCTCTAGTCAGCCTAAGTAAGGAAGAAGGGTGGAAATGAGGCGATCGTGAGATGGGGAGAATGGTATGTACAAGTGGCATTGGTTCCCCCTATACATAGGCCTTGGCCTAAGTAGAGGAAGAAGATGTACAAGGAGAACGATGTGGTCGGAAAAGAGGGTGGGTAGCCGATGATTAAGACGGTTTTCGGCTAATCTTTTTGTGAGCCTGCGGTGGTAGATCGTAATGATGAGAAGGAGATGAAGCATATGATTCCCAACTATTATCAGTGTCATCCTCAGAAAATCATGATGGATAGTAGATGAAGCGTTTGGGTCAGATGAAAGATAACCATCATCGGAATTATCCTCAGAGGAATAGTATTTGAAGGTGGAAACACTCAAGATATTCTTGTCTTTTTGTTTCTTCAGTTGTTTCCTCAGAATTTGTTCCTTCTTGGGATCAAGCGGTTTGTCCTCGGATGAATATTTTGAAGCATCAGTCTCAGTCAGCTCATAAGAGATAAGTCCAGTGTATTTTATGAGAGAAGGAGCATTGTCTTTGGATGAATAATAGTGAGTAACGGGATTTGTCCAATGGGAGTTGAATTTTGGATCCTTGTGAAGATATGGTTTAGAACAACCGAACAGACTTCACTCATGTAGATTACCTTTTCTGGACCAGATGAGGGATCATTAAATGATTCCTCTTCTGAAAGGTCAAACATGACTTTCTCTTTAGATGGAGTAGTCATTTTGTTTCGTGAAGTTGTTGGCCCACTTGAGTCTCCAGATGAATAACCATTAGAATTCTTCTCCTTGGTTGGTGTTCGTTCTGCATGTTTGTTATTAGTCTTCTCAATGCTGTTGCACTCTTGATTTGGGAAGTTTTGGTCAAGTTATTCAGAGTAGGTTGCCCCTGGGTGCGACCATGCATATGTCTCAGGATCATATAAGAAACATTCGTCTATTTTGAGATCTACATGAATTTAAATACTGGAAAGAGTCTATGCATGTTCGTTCTCAATTTATTTGATGTTGGAGCATTCCTGTGTCGAGTTGATGTGATCCTTGTAGTCAGAATAGGTTGAACCAGGGTGCGACCATGCATAAGTCTCCGGATCATATGATTCATATACTTGATTCTCCCTGGTGAGAGCATCTGGGAATGGAGAGGGGGGAGATTCTATAAACCAGTAGAGTCATCAAAAACTACTATCTTAGGTGTAGCAATGAGGTAGGGCTCTTCTACCGCTTCATGGTTACGGTTGTCGAGGACTTCGTGGGTTGCCTCAGAAAATCATGGTTCCTCAAAGACTAGGTGAGATCGAAGTGCTTCCAATGTTGTAAATATGATTTGTCGAGTCTCACACTATATAATTGCCTTAGTCAATGCTAAGAATGGCTTTCTGAGAATAATGGGAGATTAGGTGAATTCTTCTTGATGCTCAATATCAATGATCGTAAATTCCACTTTGAGCGGAGCACCTTGGAATGTAATTATGATAGAAATGATCCTCTTGACCGCTTTATCAATCGGTCAACTATTTGAACAATCTCTCGTATCTTCTTGATAAGTCGGAGTTTGAGATCGTGAAATACAAAGGTTGGGAGGATATTGATTGGTGAATCGTCATCAATTCGAGTATGGGTAAAAATTGTGTCTTTGATTCCACAGTTAAATCTGAGCAACCGCTTCACTATGCGGCTCTTGGTTTTTCTCCTCAACACAAAGGAGGAGGCCATTGACAATATATGTCTTTCAGTCTTTGTTCGTATCCTGCCTGACCTTTTCATCATTAATTTATTCATTACAAATCCTTTAAGGTCGGGGAAGTTCAAAGATCAATCTTTTCTCCAGTGCTTCCCATAAAGCAAGATCTAAATTCTTCAGATCTTCTTCAGTTTCAATTTTTATGTATATTTCTGTATTTTCAAATTTTTAGGTGTTTTTGAATATTGCAAAATTTTTAGAATTTTCTATGTGGTGACGTGATGTGGTGTCGTCCGTAGATGAGGAGGGGCTTTGATGTTCCGAGTAAGGGTAGGAGGCATAGTCATTTCTAGGGGAGTAGTATGCAGAAGTGGCACTATCAGAATCATCCATAGGTTTATGAATATCCTCAAATTTTTCAACATGAGATACAATCTTTTCCTCATTCATTTTTATATCTGAGATCCCATAAAATAAACTGAGTCGATCAGTAAATTTTCTGAATTTTTCCTCCACTAATTCAAATTTCTTATTTATCCTCGAAATATCAGCCTCAAAAATCTGTTCATGATCAATCATGGGAGCAGTCGGTGTGTGTTCTTATTTTTGAGATTCGGCCATTTAATCTTCCATTTTCCTGTTTGAGCAGAGAGAAGAGTCTCTTGGAATATCCAATATCTGATCGTTATTTTCTGAAAATTTCTCCTCAAAAATCATGGAAAGAGGCTGCTCAGTGGAAGGATTTTACGGGAATCTGTAGATCTCATACTTAGCATTCGTGACTCAGGTATGTAATGCTGGTTTGAGTGGAGTCTACTTCCATGGTCATGATTGATCGTATCCTCAAATAATGGAGTCATACAGGCGCATATGTGTCGATATCATTCATTCGGTCCTCTGTATGTATAGGTTGATCAAATGAGTGGTATTTGGGTTAGTCTATAGGGATCTGATCGTTGCGGTCAATCCAACTCTGATGATCATGAAGTGTGGGCCTCCCCATATGGTGGATTTGGTTTCACGAACAGTCATGAGACTCAAAGGTATTTTGATTTTGAAATGGTTCATTAGCAAGAAATCGAGAATATGACGGTTCAGTCCAAGATGGTAGGTGGTCATGTGTGGTCGGATGATTTGAGTAGAATGGCTTAGAAGTCAATGGATTCCTCCGAGAGTCAGAATCTCTCTCAAATGTCGGAGGATTATTGAAAGAAGAGTGTTTGGGCTTAATCGAGACAAATTCATATTCATAATATAGATCAGATGGTTGCTCGGACCATTGTCCTATGTTTGTCAAAGGAGGTTGATGATGAGTCGCCATGTTTGATCTCAGTGCAAGTGTACGTGATAGTCAAAAGAAATTTTTATCAAGGAGGTTGAGGGCACAAATGTGCGGCTTTTGATTTTTGAAACCGGGTCACGCACATCAATGCAAACACAAATCAAACTCTAAGTTCACCAACTCACACAATGAAACTGAAAGAGTTCGGCTATATCTTTTCAATTTTAATTGGTGATAAGACAATCTTGAAAAATTATTAGCGAGCTACTAGGTGCCGAAGATTTTCTTAAAGACTATCCCGAACTCATACGACTAGTTGCATCTACTTTCAGTCAGTATAGGTGTAAGTACGGACCATAAAACGGCTACCTGTGTTACTTAAGGACGGAGCCTTATGCAGTGTCCTTTAAACCACCCACTCTACTAAGGAAATCCGGATTGTTTACCGGCTACCCGTATTCCTCACTGAGAATTCGCTAATCATTTTTAAAATCAGTAGTATGAATGAAAATGCCGGAGCTGGGCTCTAACCTTAAGTGTCGTCTCTCGCTCACTTAGAAAATAAATGCATCCAAGGTCAGAGTTGCTCTTCTTTAGAAATTCTTGATTTTATGGGTTATTTAAACTCGGCTATATTTAGCAGTCCCAATTTTAATTAAGCAATCACTGAAGAATCAAATGAGCACAAATCGACGTCTACCATCCAGTCCCAATTTCCTTTTAAAATTATGTGACAAAACAAGAGAGAGAAATTCGGGAAAAGTCGATGCACATGAAAAACTATGATGTATGCTCAGTTAGAAGACTTACAGTGAGTCCTCGCAATCTCCATGTGGGATGCAATTCAGAACTGAAAAATTATTCTAAATGAATGCAAGCCGATGAAAAACCGCACCTAGCAGAAAGTTCTATTAGCGGTGAAGAATTGAGTTGTATTTAGCTAAATTGAATGATCTAATGTGCGTCTCAATTAAAGTGAAGTGTGGCCTTAGATACAATGAGAAAAATAAAAATTTAAATGCTTTAAGAGCCGTAAGTGCAGGTCTATCCTAAGCGCCCCTCAAGTCGGGTCCTACCCTCACCGGAGAGTGAGACAGGCCACGACACACCACAGAAAAAGTTCAAGGTCTTTTTACACATGCGAGAGTTCAAATGAACACCGTTATAAATGAGAAATTAATTATAGAAATTAAAAATTGTATAAAATTAAAATCCTAGACTCTACATTCTCTCACGACTCGACTTGATTTTAAATCAATTGTGGCTTTTCTGAAATCGGTGAAGATGCGCCAGTTCTTGAAAAACAGCTCCACGTACGCCGGGTACCTTGCAAGAAAAATAAGAGAGAGTGTAAGAAGGTGACTCAAAAAATAATAAAACAAATAAGAAAATAAATGCTGAAATTAAAATAAATGTAGGAAAAAATGGAATTTATAGTGGAAAATTCGGGGGTCAGACTACCCGGATGCGGAAAACTGAATAAAAATTTTAGACAAGAACTAAGCTATTTGCTTAAACAAGAACTATGTTAAAAACCGTCTCATGAATCGTCGTTCGCTTAAAATTAATGTGTCGTTTCGTTGTTGGCAACAATCGGAATCGGTCAAGAAAATAACCACAATTGTTTAATCAATTTTTTTCCATGTGGTTTTATGTTTATTTTATTTGGGCAAGTCCCAAGGTCGAACATACGGAGGTAAAAGAACAACCTAGAATTATGTCTATCAAAATTTGTGCACGGTTCTCGAGAGGGTTTTTTTGTATTATTAATGCAATTAGAGATGGAGAATGCAATTTTTGGCCTATTTAGGGTCTAAATTGTAAATGTCGATCAAACGATGTCCGAAAAATACGAAACTTACCCAAGATGATAATTATGATGAAATGAATGCACTATAAGTTTTTTTTGGAATTTTTGGATGTAAGATGAGATTTATGAATTTTTAAATGCAAATGATGTGAATTTCAATATTTAATTATAATAAATATTAAATCTATTTATTATCGAGGAATTAATTTATCTAAGATCTATCACTAGATAATAGATCTCAGAAAAATCGTAAACCTCAAAAATGTGAGATTTAATACTTATTAAAAATCAAATATTGAAATATTCAAAATAATTTTTACAAGGAAAACCATGCACGCAAATGCAATTCTTTTTTGGCACAATGTTAAACATAATTAATTGTATAAATTAATTATAAAAATTAGAGCACAAAATGGGCAAAAGATGCAAATTTCCACAAAATAATTAATTATTAATTAACCAATGATCACAAAAATGTCCTCAATATGTCAAGATGTAGAGAATTAAGTGAGTAACAAGATGCTAATTTTTTTATGAATAAAATAGTGCACTGTAGAGGTTCAAAACTGAGGGGGAATACATGGATATTTCTGCAATATTTAAATAATTATAAATAAAATGAAATGTAAAGAGGGATGATTTGCAATTACCAAAAGTATTGGAGGGGTCACCACAAATTTACCAGAGGTCACGTGCCAAGCACGTGACCTTGGAGTTGCTAGACTAATCCGCAATTCGGAGGAGTACATGGGGGCTTATGCAAATTTTCCACGTGGGTCACGTGTGTAGGCCGACGTCGTCCCCCTCGAGCGTACGTGCCTCGCACATGCGCAGGGGGTCTCGGGTTTGACCCGGCTGCGCGGCAGAGCGATGAGAGGGGCGGAGATGGAGGGTCGGGCTTCGACATTCTAATGGTAAAGCCCTTCACTTCCAGCCAAGTCTTGGATGGCGGATGAGGGAAGAGCTTTTGCGCCCGGTGGTTGTCGAGGGCTCGGCCAAGGAGGAGGGGGCGAGGACCTCCAGCGATGATGTAGATGCTGCTAACGTCGCTGGCGAAGGCAAATGAAGTCGGGGGTTGGCCAGGTTATAGTGGAGCGGTGGTGGCTGGTGTCGATGAAGGACGATGAAGCTTGGAGTCTATGGAGACGACCGATGGCGTAGGCGTGACAGAAGTTGGCCGGAGCTAGGGTTGACTGTTGACAAAGAAGATGGAATCATAGGGTGGAGTGGTGAAGGTATTTGATATGTTGGTGGCTCCACGACGTATCACCGGAACAAAGCATGTCGACGGGGCGG
Organism: Ottelia alismoides; assembly: GCA_037367405.1. Lineage (NCBI taxonomy): Eukaryota > Viridiplantae > Streptophyta > Magnoliopsida > Alismatales > Hydrocharitaceae > Ottelia > Ottelia alismoides. Next base: position 250,650 of record JAZKJV010004466.1, on the reverse strand, counting down.
CGCTGCGACGAGCTGGTGAGGCTCGGACCTCGCCGGAGAAGGGGGAGAAGCGGTTTGTCACCCCGGCTCCTCGACCTTTGTGCAAGCGGCAGATGAACAAGGTGTGGGGGCGTGGCGGCGTATAAATAGGGTGCGGTGATGGGTGTCAATCATGGAAGGAGATCTGGGAGGCGGTGGGTCACGCGAATTAGGGGATCAGGGGGTGATTGGGATTGTATATTGATTGAAGATGGCAACGCGTGAGATCGGCTAGCGAGATTCGAAGGGGGTCAATCAGAGATTGCGAAAATCATGGCGGAGTTCGTGGGGCAGCGGAGATGAATTGGGAAATGCGGAGCTTGAAGATGATGAACACCGGTCGTTCAATTGGCCAAGATCGGACGACCACGATAGGGCCACATGGTGGCATGAGGTGAAGGGGGTAAGGCACATGCGTGGCGCGGTGCCTGGGAAGCACGTGCGACACACATACGGGGCGTTTTAATTAATTTTTTAAAAAAAATGAATAATAAAAACTTGAAAATGGCTGACACGTGGCGGCTCCACGAGCTACCACATGTCGGCACCACAAAAAACAGAAAATAAATACTTTGAAAATCCAAAATAAATAGCAAACGGCCTCAGATCGAAAAAGTTCCTTCACGAAAATTGATCATCTCGATGATATCTAAAATTTCATGAAGATAATAAAGCCAAAATCAATCATTTGCACAAAGTGATATTTTTGGGGTGTTCCATGTACATAGAATATCATGATTTTTAGGTTTTATATTTTTTTGTCATTTTTAAACCAGATAAAAATCCAAAAAAAATATGATAAAATCAAATATAGTTATTTACTTAATATAAGTTTTTTGGATTTTTATTAATTAATAAAAAGAAGAAATAAAATAAAAGATGAAAAAGATAACTTTTGTGCAGACAGTTAGTGAAGACTTGGACTCAATTTGTTTCTTTGATTTCAAGCTGGGTTTGGATTTGGATTTTTGCATATTTTAATAAAACTTTCATAAAAGAAGACCAATGAAAAATAAATAGTTAATTATGTACATAAAATACTAGGTAAAAATCCGCTACAATACAAAATGTATAAAAGAAGCCCAAAACCCAACTTTCGAATACGAGCTCCGATTCACTTGAACGTGGTCTTGTTTTAAAGGTTACCGAATATACATTAGTTAAAAATGAGTGGGATCAAAACGAACACTGGATGGGGAAGATATGAGGGTTTTAGTCTGGGAATCCTGAAACTAGGGTTTGGGTTTTTGGTGCTCTTATTTGGGTCAATGATGTTTTTATATTTTTCATTTATTATTGCTAGTGATATGTACATAGTGGAGGTGGTTTTGGGCCATTCGGAGTTAGCATGAATTAGTTAAAAATTAGGGAAGTTAGGCTATTTACAGGTCAATTTTGGCTGGGATTTTTGGCTTCTTATTTTATGCGAAAATGAGTGATAAAATGCAATTCTTATTAAAACATTCATGAATGCTAATTATGCGCAATAAATTAAGAAATGCCAATGATTTTGAGGGATTTGAGGTTAATTAATGAGATTTAAAGTGATGAATCTGAGATTCATCAATATTCATCTATGTTTTCTGTATTTTATTTTTTATTTTATTCTCTTTTTTGAAAGCTTTTTTTATGTACATAAATATATTTTTATTTTATTTTTCTAATGCTATTTGTACACTTAAATATATAAGGATACATATAACATATGTATAAGTATAGGTATTTAATCTATGTATTTATACATGCATATTTTATTTTGTGTTTTCTCTATGGTTTTATCAATTCTAAACATGTACATATAATATAAATCATAGTTAAAAAAATATAAAAAATATAAAATTATAAAAATAATAAAGAATAAATAAAATGAATATTTTAATCAGGTATACCATATAATAGGGGTCCAAAACCTAACTTTCACACCTTAGCTCCAAAAAGTATGAAAGTTCAGCCATGACCATTATGCAATACTTCACTAGATCCATGTCAAGTTTCTTATATATCAGAAATGTGGCCAGTAAAGGGTCGACCTGGACTGATGGAGTCGGTGGTGGACCACCTTCATAAAATAGTTTTTTAAAATATATATATACAATTAAAGGTAATTTTGATACATTTTGGGTTTTTATTCAGAGCATAAAATGTACACTGTATATTATTTTTGTACAACTCATTTTGTATTTTTATCTACAAATTTCATGTACAAAGCTTCTTTATTTGAGGTATAAATAATAAATAGTAAAATAAGTCCCAAAAATACTTAATTGATGAATAAAAGAATGGGGTTTTTATTGTATATTCGGACCTTATCCCCCCTACTTTATTTCTTGTCGACCAATTCAATTCTTATCTTGGTCGCAAGGTTTAGGGTCATAAAATAACTTTGGAATTTTATTCTTTTTCCTTTCTTTCTTTATTCTTTTATTTTGGCTTTAAATAATGTAATTTATACAATAAATAATGAATGTTTATACAAAAATAATGATATTAACATGCATTTAGCTAGGGTTTAAAGGCCAAAATGAAATAATAAAGGTGATGAAATGGTGGATCATCAGAACTTCTCTTGAATTTATTTCATTGGTGCTTATCTAGCTCCATTGCTTTTATCAAGAGTTGGCACATACTGATCAATAACTATTTAAGTCTCATCACACCTTGACACATAGGTAAATATCAAACGATGGTATGAGAACTTGTCCACATATTGGCTAGGGTTTGTTGACACTCATGTTTCTCGAAACCTTCACTAAATTTATCTCATGATCGAGCATCATTGAATCGGGTCTAGACTCAAATCTCCAGTCCTAGTTCCTCAAGTGTAACTCAACTCATCTCATCAATCATGCAGTTGTGAAAGTGATGTGCTGATCATATTATGTAGATGGTAGAGATTAAGCACACAAAATAGCACTTACATATTTCAAACTAGGGAAGTGTGGATTATTAAGTCTCAAACCCTAATGACTAAGATTGGTTAACTCAGACTCTCAAGATCTCAGAAATAAAGTGTCCTCAAATTCTCAAGCTTGAATGAAAGTGAATGTATCAGGAATACACCAACTCCAAAGTTAGTGGATTTTTCAGAGTTTTGCAATTTTTATGGGATTTTTATTTTTTTTGAAAAAGGTTAATGCTAAATACAAAAAAAAAGAAGTTAGTCCCTCATTTTTGAAAAGATTTTTATAACAAAAACCAGTTCACAAGAATACTTTAACCCTAACCCAAAAAAGTTTCAAAAATTTCAAAATCGAGATATGGCTAAAGTATATACAATATACACACACCCCCTACACTTAACGAGTGATATGTCCTCATGACGCAGAGTGAGATGCAGAAATAACATGTGAGAAATAGGACAATAGCAACAATACGAAGTCGACACGCCCCTATACTTAAGACTTTGAGGGCCTAAACACAACATAAGAACAAGAAATGAGGCAGTTAAGGACGAGAAGAAATAATAGAAGCAGAGAAATCACAATGTGGTCTGTCCCCCTATACTTAGACTCATGTCAGTCTGAGTATAGGAAGTAATCACATGTTAGGAGGAAAACAAAGTTATGGATATACGCAAGAGTGACATAATTTTTTTATTAGAGAGGCGGTTCATACAAGACGCTTGAGTCTTTTGTCTAAAACGGTGCCATGAGTGAAGGAGATCTGCTCAACTTGCACTAACTGCTCACCTGATTCGACAAAATGTTTAAGCAACTGACTATTAACTATAGAGATTTGCGTGTTGTCCGCGATATCTGAGATCTCAAGACTTCCATTATTGTGAACCTCTCTCATGATGAAAGGTCTCGTCCATTTGGATTTCAGTTTGTCATGGAAAATTTTCAATCTTGCATTAAACAACCACACTTTATGTCCTGGGACAAAGCTCTTTTTTCAGATGTACTTGTTGTGCTATTTCTTTACTTTGTCCTCGTAAATGGTGTTGTTCTCGTATGCATGCTTTCTGATCTTTGATAGTTCATTTAAATCAATATCTCTATTCTTCTTTCCATGGTGACAGTTCCAAATGATCTTTTTGATTACCCGTTCTAATTAATGCACTAGTTCTGCAGGAAAATGACATGAATTTTCGTATACCATTCAGAATGGGGAGGTGCAATGGGGTCTTGTAAGCTATCCAGTAAGTTCGTAGAACTTGGTCGGAGAGTTGGGACTGATTTTTCCTATCAGGGTAGATGAGCTTCTATAAAATTCCTTTGACTTCCCTATTTGACACCTCTGCCATGCCATTAGATTGTGGGTGGTTAGGACTCTAGAGACATGATGCTCGATGCCATATTCCTTAGTCAACTTCTTCACCTCTCAATTGACAAAATGGCTACCTCCATCAGATATTAATACCTTTCAGATCCCAAACCTCAAAGTAATATGATCTTTGAAAAAATCTGCAAATGATCTTGATGTCTGCAGCCGAGCAGGGATAGCCTCTACCCACCTAGATATATGATTTACCATGCGAAGAATATATTCAAATCCTTGACTGTTAGGGAATGTTCCCATAAAGTCAATGCCCCATGCCTCAAATACATCATAAATCATCACAGGTTGCATGGGCATGTCATCTTTGGAACTAATGGTTCCTCGCATTCACTAAGAGACTGGGCACGACCTAACGAAATTGTTAGCATCCTTAAGCAAAGTCGGACAATAAAATCCACATTGTAATATCTTCTCGGTGATCCTCTTCCTAGAATGGTGTCCTCCTTCCAAGGTATGAAGAGATTGAGCAAACTTTGGTATTCCTCTTAAGGAATACATCTCCTCCAAATACAATCTATTTCTTCAAAGAAAATGAATGGATCCTTCCAATGGTAGTGTCTGGCTTTCGAATTGAGTCGATCGATTTTTTTCTCGGACCAACCCTGGGGATCTTTCTTTGAGACAAGATAGTTAACCATGTCGACATATCATGGGAGGGAGTCAATAGCAGAAATTGACTCGTCTGGGAAGGTTTCACAAATTAATTCTGAGTCAACGGTTTTGTCTTGTCGATCCATGATAAATGATCAACCACCACATTATTTACTCCAAGTTTATATTTAATCTCCAAATCAAATTCTTGAAGCAAGAATTTACATCCGAGGAAATTTTTTTTGCGCTTTTTCTTGCCATTAGGTATCTGATGGTTGAGTGATATGTGTATACTTTCAGTTTTGATCCTAGAAGCAAAGATCTGAATTTTTCCAAGGAAAATACTACTTCATGCATTTCCATTTCTATTACTGTATAATTTTTCTGAGTTGGACCCTAAACTTTGCTTTGGTAGTGAATAGCATATGAGAATCCATCTCTCCTTTGTCCTAACATAGCCCCTACTGAAAAGTATGAAGTATTTATCGTGATCTCGAAGGTAAGAGACCAGTTGGGGGCTTGTAGGATGAGTCTCAATGATATTCTTTTTGAGTAGCTTGAAGACCTCAATACACTTATGATCTTTGAGGAACGCGGAGTCCTTCCCTAAGAGCGCAGTTAACAGTCAGGCAATTTTTGAAAATTCCTTTATAAATCTTCTATAAAATTCAGCATTCCCAATAAAAGAACACACATGCTTTATGTTGGTCAGTGGTTGGAGTTTCTTGATCACATCCACCTTGTTAAGGTCAATGCCCATTCCCTTCTTGGAGATGACATGCCCCAACATGATGCTCTCTTTTACCATATAGTATCTTTTCTCCCAAGAGAGTAACATATTCACTTCCTTATAGTTCTCGAGGACTCGATCCACGTGCGCTAGGAAATCATTAAATGAATCACCATGGACCAAGAGGTCATCCATAAAGACCTCCAGATAATCTCCAACCATTTCAGCAAAAACTGCAATCATGCACCGCTGAAAGGTGCTAGTGGCATTACAGAGCCCAGTAGGCATGCGCTTGAATGCATAAGTGCCGAAAGGACCCATCGTTTCCTGGTCCTCTAGGGCGGTGGCTACTTGGTTGTTGCCCGACTACCCATCTAAGAAATATAAGTATTTTCTTCCTACCAATCTCTCCAAAATTTGATCAATAAAAGATAGTGGGAATTGATCCTTCTTTGTTGCGGCATTCAAGTGTCTGTAATACACACATACGTGTTACGACGTGGACAATCATGTTGTGATCTCCTCTCCCTCTTCGTTGGTGATAATCTAAAGTCACGACTTTTTCGGGACAATATGCAAAGGATACACCCACTTGGAGTCTGAGATGAGATACATAAACCCCACCCAACACCATTTTTCTCTCTCACTCTTAACCACTTCCCATAAATTTGGATTCAACCTACGATGGAATTTACACGAGGGTTTAGCATTATCCTCAAGGTAAATATGATACGAAGAAAGGGCTGGGTTAAACCCTTGAAGTTCCAACAATCTCCAGCCTATAGCCTTGCGATTTTTCTTCAAAAGTTTAAGCATGTGGGTCTCTCGTTCTTCGATCAAATGTGAGCTGATGATGACCGGAAATTGACCATTATTTCCCATAAGGAAGGCATACTTAAGAGTAGGGGAAAATGCTTTGAGCTCGGATAAATCTGTTTCGTTTAAAAAATCTAGCTCTATCATTGTGGATTTTGGTTGTGATGTAGATGGGTTATGTGTAACATTATTGGCCATTGACTGAATTGTTTTGGGGATCAGATCCCCAAAGATATAATATGGTTTGGCAAACATCACGTCCGATCCGTCTATCTCACTTAGGATTGTCCGGACAGAGAATGGACTGATAGCTCTAGAGGTACCTCTGAGTCTTCGGTAGTGTAGGTTGATGCATGAATGAGCTGGCAGATTAATTCATCAGCAATATCCCCTCCATATGAGAGTGTATCTATCATTGTGGTTGGGTTCTTTCTCCATGGCCCAATTGTTGCTTCTGTATTTTCTTCTTGCCTCAAGTTCTGAATTTTCAAACTTGATGCCAGATTCAGTGTCAGGTCTTTGAAACCTAATTTTCTTCATTTCTAGCTCAACATATCCAAACTGAATTCTCCTAGATTAATCAAATAGGGCTCTAGCAGTCCAGAGAAAGGGCCATCCTAATATCATATAAGACTCTTTCCAGTTTTTAGGTATATCCATGCCAAGGACTGTGAAATCTACGTGATAGCTCTGTGCCTCTATGTTGATAACAACATTTCTGATCTCACCCCAAGGCCTCTTAGTTAAAGAGTCAACAAATTTAAGTACAGCTCTGGAGTTCTTAAGAGGACGTAGTTTTAGATGCTCACAAAGAGTGGTGGGCATGATTAATGGTGGAGCGATTATCTAACACAGTTCAAGAAAATTCAATCTCATTGATCATGCTTGTTACAAAATGATCACCCATGTCTCTTTTCTTCCTTAGTAGCTCATTTTGATCAGACGAGATGTGGCAATAGAGAATATGTGCTTCATTGTTCGACTTGGGTTCTTTTTGCTGGCCCTTGTTGGTGTGCATCTTACCTTCAAGTATTTACGAAAATCCAGATATCTTTTAATCATCTCGTCTAATGACAAAGTAACCCTGATATTTTTATTTGCATATGTGGGTAATCTCGTTATTTTTTTGAGTTTTTATGTTTTTCTTATTTCCCGTCATAATAGCATGGGGGAAAGGAATTGACTGATCATGATTGAAAATATCTTTATTGAATGATGAATTAAAAGTATCAACATGACATGGACTAACTGAAACAAGAATAGGGAAATGGTCAGACGACTGTTGTTGTTGTTGTGGTGGTGATGCTTCTCCTTTAGATTTCGATCCTGACTCTCATGAGTTCTCAGTGGTACAGTTCTCAACAAGTGGTGTGGGTGAGACTTCTTCTTTTTCCTCCTCGTGCCTCTCTTCATCTTCTTCCCTAGAATTATGTGAATTTGTAGATGTTGAGGTCATGCCACCATCTTCTTTTGCTCGATCAGGCACGATTGTGGTCTTTCCGCTCATATGAGAAATATGATATGTACCATCACGGGAAAAGATCTCATATTTAATAAAGAAAATTCATAGTCTAATACCTGATTCTGTCTGAGGCTATTTGGATTAGCCTTGACTTGAGATGGAATCACAGTTCGGGATGCAGTCAACTCATCTCTCCAACGAGAGAGTCAATTGATGTTGACTCTTATATCATGAAGTTCTTTCAGCACTCGTTGGAGTTAGGGAGAGATTTAAAAAGAGTACGACCCTTGGTCTTGCTTGGCTTGAGACTGTTGGTATTGTCTGAATTGACTGTGGCAGTGATACTGCTGTTGCTGAGGCTGCGGGGTTTGATAACCCAGACGGTATTGCTAACACTGCTGCTACTGTTGTTGTTAAGGGTGGTAGATGGGACGATACTATGGTGGATGAGGGTTTGTAGTAGAGTTTAGATCTGATCGATTGATGGGATCAAGGTTAGACCGGACTCCGTTTATCTCCATGAATTGTGGAGGTTCTTCTAAACAATTTGAGTTGAGGTTTCTTCTATTTAATGGGAAAAGACTTGATCTCCACCCCAATTTCTTTGTTTCTCTACCCCTTGCCCTTGAATGTAGTGAATTTGGTGAATGGAGGCAGGGGGTGAAGTCAGGGAAAGTATTTGGATCTTAGATACCCTGTCAGCCAGTTCCTCCATTTGCTTAGGCAGTTCAACCAATTTCTCCATATATGATGATTTATGGAGTTCTTCCACTTTCTTATAATTCTTCCTGACTTCTATTAGCTTGTCAGCTATTATCCCCATGTTCTTATTGTGGTCGTTCGACAGATTATTCACCATCTTCTTGGAGCTTGCTGCGTTTGCCCGACTGGTGGTCTGTGCTCAGAAGGATTACGTTAGTCTCTCGAACATATCGTAGATGGTGTCCTCATGGCATCCCATGTAGATTCCTCTGTAGTATGCAATCACTAACACCTGGGTCTCAAGGTTTATCCCACTGAAAAGACTTTAGTCCAACATCATCTTGCTTATCCTGTGCCCAGGGCATTTCTGCATTAGGTCTGTAAACCTTTCCCAGGTTTCATGGAATGACTCACTCGAGTGCTGGGTGAAGCCTGTGAGATTGATCTGCATTTGATTAATTCTACTTTCATGGTATAATTTATTGAGAAGCATAGTCTTGAAGGTGGCCCAAGTGGTGACACTTCCCTTAAGTTTTTCAGCCAATAAGCTGCCTTATCAGTCAAGGCAAACATTATAACTATCAGCCTTATATAGTCTTGACTAGCCCTAGGGTGGGACATTTTATCATAGACTAGCTCAAAGTCTCGAAGGAAGGCATATGGTTCTTCAGGATTATTATCTTCGAACTTAAGCAACAATGCAAGGAAATGTGGTTTGTTCTCGAACGCATCCTCAGGGGATACATGCCTCAGCCAATTATAATCTTCATCTAATTCTGGTAGGTATGTGTCCTCCACAACAGCTTCTCCTCGTTACATTTCCTCCATCTGAGCTCCAAGAAGTGCGTTGTGTTGTTCATTAGTGGTTATCATAGCCAAAAGAGCTCGCATGGGGCCATTGTAGTTATCTTCCTCACCAGGGTTCCTCTTTGAGGCATCGTGGCTTCTTCACCTTCAGATGTAGCTAGTTGTTTAAAAAAATAATAGTTTGAATGAAAATTTTCAATTTTATGGCTCTACCCTAAGTGTGCATTCTTGTCCTTACAAACAAAGAGTGGGTTTCTCTCCACCAAAGAGAAGAGTTGATTTTAAGTTTATTTATTTACCGTCGCCATAATTAGTAGTCTCAATTTAGTATTAGTTATCACTTTTCATCTTTAATCTGAGCACAGAAAGACAACACCTAATGGGATGTCCCCATTCCTTTAAATCCTAAGTTATAAAATTGAGGTATAGTATCGAAAAAGCCGATGTAAATGAAAACTCAACGATGCATGCTCAAGAGGAAGACCTACAATAATTCCTCATGTTCTTTATGTGGGATGCAATACATGAAATTTAAATTTACACTAAATGGTATGCACAGAGGGAAAACACCCTACGTAGATAGCTCTATTAGCGGGAAGAATTGATTCAAGTTTTGGCTAAGTAGAACGATCTATAGTGCGCATAGTTAGTGAAAAGTGTGTGGACTAAAAATTACGAGTACAAGAAAAAATAATTCTAAGCTAACGTATGTGTGCATAATTCTTACGCCACTTAAGTCGGGTCCCAACCACACAGCTGGGATTGAAACAGACCTGACACACCACAAAGAAGTTCAGTTCGAATTACTACAAGTTAACGGTTCAAGGAAAGGAGCCCTACAAATAATGTAGAAAATAAAATCTAATCTACTCTCTCTCACATAAAGTAAAATTTAGGTCTTCTCCATAAAACTTTGAATTATATCCACAAACCACTCCGAGTAATATGCGTAGAGATAATTTGTGGTTAGAATTAGAATTGAGACAAAGATGCAAAATAAAATACATAAAATAAAATAAACTAAAAAATGACACATAAATTAATTTCACAAAAAAATAATTATAGAAATTAAGTTAAAACCCTAAAAATACACTGTTCCCCAATAATGAAACCATTTGATGAACCACGAAAATGCCTCTTTAATAAACTATAGTTGTAATGTAGAAGATGAATTTCAATTCAGCAAAAACCAAAATCCTTGAATGTTGTGGAGTATTTTTCTTGGTAAGTGTACCAACAGTCAAACTCAGGGAATGGTGATTTTTAGTTACGTGGTTCACAATTAATCTATGTGATTAACTATTTGCAATATGAATTTCTGTATTAGAGAATGAAATAAAGAAAGAGAAAATGGACAATGCAGATGAGAATACAAAATAAAAAGGAAACAAGGGAAACATAGGATTTGTGATTGTGTATTATCTTTAATCCTTTAAATAGCAATTATCAGTCCTTGAATAACCCAAAAATAATCATATTTCCAAGATAATATTATAAATAACCTAATCCTCAAGAGACGATCCCAGGTCCACAAAAATATAATCAATAAGGTCAGTTAGACCCAAAGATTAAGTCAATGAGAATTAATGATCAAATATCTTCTTAAAATTAGATCCCAAAAATCCAAGAATAGAATATTTTAGGAATGACATGGATTTCTCCTATATAATGCCCAATTAATCTCCTAAAAAGCATCCATCTACATCACTTAATCAATGGACATTATAATAGCCAAAAACAAGGCAAATGAATCAGTCCTTGATCAGTCGAGAAAATTAGATCAGAAATCAATTAAATAGCCCTCCTTTCCCTTCAAATGTTAATTCCTCAAAAATAATAATTATCAATAATTTAAAAAAATTACTGTGGTGCAATTCTCTCAATCGGTCTACTTTAGAAGATAGATCAATTGACATTACATATATCACATAGAAATTAGATAGAAGTCATTATATATCTTCTTTTTCAAATAATAAATCAATTTAAATAAGCTATGTTAACTTCACAGGATATCTATTATTGAAGAGCATGAAAAGAGATTTGAAACAACATATTGTGCATTAAAAATAGAATTAGAATTAGAGGGATACACTATAATAAAAATTCAGGGACAAAAATGTAATAAAAGTATAAGGTTCTATTTCAAAGTGATCCCTGGAGGGGTTTATATATAATTTCAAGAATTTAGAGGGCCTCTCTATAATATACCCATAGGCCCACATACAACTCACGACTTGGGTAGCAAGATCTGTATGCTATTTCTTTGAAAACCAGGGGGTCGATGCAGTTTTCCCTAAGCACGCGCATGAGACATGTGTGTCTGGAGGTTCGGTTGTGGCTTGGGTGTCGGGCTATGGCTGGGTCAGAGGCAAAGGCCTGGGCAACCTGAGCCTCCACATGGCGTGTCGAGGACAAACGAACCCTCCCTTAGGCTGGGTGGCTCGAATGCCGTGATCTAACGACTGAAGCCTCTCCTTGATGCTCTGATCTAATGGTCGAGTTTTGGCCAAGAATCAACGGTCAGGATGAGTGGGGGTAACTGTTCTTAGACCTCCTTTGTTGGTGTTGTAAGGGACTAGACTCCGGCAAGCTCCTTGAAGCGCCATCTTTATCCTACAAGACAGGTGGGAACTTGAAGAAATTTTTGGGCATCCTAGCGAGGGAGGCTGAAGCTTCTTGAGGATGTTGCGAGGAACGCTGCAGTGAGTCAATAGAGCTTCAACGAAGGAGGAAGAGAAGATAAGAGAGGAAGTGCTTCGTCCGATCAATGATGTGGTGTGGGTTCCTGCAGGATTAGTGAAAAAGAGTGAAGCAAAAAATGGATGGAATGGAGGTCCTTAGGGGCGAGAAAGGATGGGAACTAGAGCTCTAGGCATGAGCAAGATGTGGAGGCGAAGTGATGTGGAGGATATAATAGAGAAGGGAGAGGCGTCTATCGAGGTGTTGGCAAAGGTTGGCGGAGTGTAGTGAAGGTGTTTTGGTCCTTGAGAGGATCTGCGATGGTGCTGAGTGTGTGTGTAAAAATTGAAGAAAATGAGGAGGTGGAGTACCTGAAGGCTGATCGACGGAGGAGGTCAGAGTAGAAGATGGCGGTGAAGGGAGGCTTGGGTTGGTACCTTAAAGCTCCCTGGGTCGTGGCTCGATGTGGATGGAAACACCATGGAGCTATTTAGTGTCAAAAAATAGTGCTACGACATGATAGGGGTGGTCGAGGATCACATCTGGAGGTTGGGGTCTTGGCCTAACAATTGGGCTCGGTCCTGTTATGATGAGTACCTTATAAGCTCTTACTTACTCCGTGTATGGTGGATGAGGGTGACGAAGGGTGGAAGAGGTGTATTTGTAGGAGATGGGGCGGTTACAAAAGAAGCAATGGATGATTTTGCAATGGTCAGTGAGAGGTATCTGAGTGAGGGATGAGGATGTTGATAAAGGATATTGAATTATCCTTAAGCGCATCACGGAAGCATGATCGCCGTATCGAATACGACGAAGAACGACTAGTCGTACTAGTTGTTCGGTGCAGCGGAATTTAAAATTTTTCATATGATGAAACCCGTGATCCAAGAACACTTCTTGAATCGTTTCATCTATAATCACAACAAGTATAATGCAATACCTCTTGAAGTGTGGTTGATCAAGTCTCTAAAAGAAGAGACCTCATGTCTCAAGTCCGATCGTTGGTGAGACCGCTTGCGAGCGCGGGGATGAACCGCGTTGTCCTCGCAATCCAAGAAGTTGATCCAAGCGTAATTGCTCCTGATCTCATTGCACGAGATCGAGCGTCTGTTCGTGAGTGCAGCACTCCAAGAAGACGGAGAACCAAAGAACGTCGAAGCGGCGGCGCGGTGGCGAAAGCGTCGACGATTCTCTCCTCTAGGGTATGGTGGACGGCCACCAAAATTAGAGGGAGAGAGGGTTGTTGTGTATGAAGAAAAGAGAGAGAGAGAGAGAGCTCCAAAATTACATGTCAAGAGAGAGCATGGTATGCCTCTCTATTTATAGGGTTTTGGGATCCATGGATCTCAATCCATGGGACATATAAAATCAATGGGTGAGATTGATTTATGTCAATCCAATGGCCAAGATTGTTTTTGTCAAAAACAACAAATTTAGATTAAAATATATTCAACAAAATCAAATATAAATTAGTCCTAAATCAGTCCAATAAATAAGGAGAGAATGTACATGGAGATTTCATCTCCATGCACCTTCCATGTGGACGGCCACCCTTTCCTATTTGGAATAGGGTGCCGCCCACTATTTCCATGGGGAGAGTAATCTCATGATAATTCATGAGATTGCATATCTCCATAGAAATCTCTCTTTATTTATTTGCAACAAATTTGTTGGGTTTTATTCTTCAAAAATAATTCACAATTATATTTGAGAATATTGCAATCTTGCCATGGAAAAATTGTGAATCATATTCACAACCCAAAACAACATGCAATTTACATTGTCAATTAATTACACAATGTGTATCCAATACACATAATAATTAATCAACACATATAAATCATAATTAGCTCTCTCTAATATATTATAAATCATATTTATAATATATCATGAATAATTGAATATTTATATCCACATTACTCTTATCCACATTAATTAAATCACATTTAATTATATTGGATAATTTCTTCACACATCAAGATGATTAAATCACATTTAATTATCATTTCTTCATTGCTTAGATCTTATGGAATTATTCTTGAACCCTTCAAGAATAATGCAATCTCTCCGCAGATACTTGGAGATAAGGACAGGGCGATTGTATTGTTCCACGTATAGTGACATGTATATTGAGATCGTATCTCAAATCCAGATCGTGGGCCTCCCATAGATGCTTGATTAAATCAAGATCGCAAATCTAATCTTCTCATTTCATCTGAATTACATTCAGATCAATGTCCAACATTTGGACTAAGATCAGATTACTTCTCTACTGAGAGGAGTCACTAAAATCCAGACCTGTTTCATCACTCCCTAGGAATGGAAGCGTCATGGTTATACAATCGTTTATGATCACATCACCCTTAGGTATTCCCAATACCTGTACATCTTGCATATTGGAAGATTCAGAATAAACCCGAAGTATTAGATCAATTTTATATTGTCTACTTTAGGGTTCTATCAGTAAGTTTCTCATTCGATCATTGGGAGTCGGTATCGATCATATACTTTCCAAAAGCATATATCATACCTAGGTCTTGATCACATACTTTCCAAAAGTATATATCAAACCTACAAATTCAGTCAAGCTTCCAAAGCAAGATGACCATGCGCACGGAATTTGATTCTTCCCAATATCTCATGAGTGAGCTCATGTCTTCCGGTTCAGTAACTAAACCTGTATGATCCCTTTGAGAGATCGTGTTACTCATATGCCCTTATATGCACACCATCGCGCCAATGTAGAGACCTTGGTTAGGTCATCAACCTATTGATCTGCTAAATGTACATACTCAGACATATAGTAACACATCTGTCTCCGGTCAGAGGATGTGTGCCTATATCATGACAGCATATGATATAGGACTTTGGTTGTCTCGATCTCGTTAAGACAACTCTTTGACCTTACTAATCTGACACCTCCGAATCTCTATTCCTATGCAGAGGACTTGCATCAAGAGGTCGGTCAGATATCAGCCTTTAGAGATAAGGATTGCCATCTCCTACTCAGGCTGGAGATCTTCTCTTAACAATAATTTGATGGTGCTTGATGAGTCCTCAATATAACTCTTTAGATGTTCATCCAAGCACCAGCCTCTATGATTCAATAGTTGAATCAACAGTTGTATGGTCATCAAGATGGCCATGGTACATAACCCTAATTGTACTAAGGGACCTATTATACAAATTATTCATTCTTCATTTCAGATCAGGGAATGATATGTGCAATAACATTTATTGCATAATGGCTCGTCGTGAGCTCGCATTTCCAACAATCTCCCACTAGCCCAAAGAGCCATTAATGGGCTAATCATTTAAACCCGCACTCATGTGACAATCATAGGCTATTTAAAAAATAGCTAGGTAAGATGATCAGTCACTCTTCCCACGAGACTACACCAAGTCATTTTACGACACTTGCATATCCCCAGTAACAGTGCTCGCATCTAATGCGAAAGTTGCATCTTATGCAATCAATACTCAATCTTGTTAAAAAACTATAGTGTCCTTGACACTACGGCTTAACAATTATCATAACCAGTATTTCCATAATCCTTATCAGAATACCCTTATTCCTAGAAATCACTATCTCCTAAGGTATCCACAGTTAAGACCTTTTAGATCTCTATCTATAAAGTCTTAAGCTTTTGAAGATAAGACTTTGAGATCACTATCTCAAAAATCTTGTCATCTATGAAGATTTTGTTATTACTGCAACCAAGTGTTTTATTTTCATAGTAGGATTAGTAACAGTTTACTACTCCCACTGCATGGCAGCCATCTGGCTTTTGTACACATCTAGTACACATCCGGCTTCTCAGAACTGATGCCCAAGGGCAAGTAGTTCTAGCATTCACTTCCTCAACTCTTTGAGGTGTTGTCCCCTTAGATAGGTCAGTACCATATCTTAAGGGATGGAAGCCTTTCTTGGAATTTTCCATAAAATGGAATATGTCCAAGATGTACTATTAATGTGACAGTCCTAATACCCTCTTCTCTTTGCTCCTGAACAACTTCAGAACTAAGATCTAAGAGGTATCTTTGAAATCATATTTCAACATATGGAATAGCCAATCTATAAAACACTTATTATTATCCTTATCATTTTAAATTATTAGGATATCATCTACATTTAGCACGATGAACACAAAGGCACTCCCACTAAGCTTCACATGGCTTATCAAGATTCTATCTGAAATCATAACAATTATAATTCCATCAAATCTTATGGTCCAACTTCAAGAAGCTTATTTGAGTCCATAGATGGATTCCTTAGCTTGCACATCTTGCTTTCCTCAACCATGAAGCCCTGGGCTACTTCATGTGAATATCCTCAAAGAGGTATTCGTAGAGGAAAGCAATATTGACTTACATCTTGAAGATGCAATAGCCAAGTTGTATAGCTAAGGTTAGCAATATTCTGATGGTTTTAAGCACGTTCACCGAAGAGCAAGTCTCATCGCAAGCAATGTATTCTCTTCCAGTGTGTAGCTTATGGCTACGAACCGTGCTTTGAAGATCTCTACCTTCTCATCAAGTTCCCTTTCTCTTGAAGATCCATTTACACCTTTACAGGTCTTACCCATATAGGTGGATCCTCGAGGGTCCATATACAACACTTGTATATGAAGTCTACATTAGACTTTTATTGCTAACATCCATCTATCCATGCTATGATCTTCAGAAGCTTCATCACATGAAGTTCGAGCATTGTCAGATTTCTCTGACACATGGAATCCATCCTCAAACTCATTTGAAGAGGTATTAGTGTTTCATCTTTAATTGTCCTTTTAGTTTCCAATTTCAGGAGCCTCATTATCTTCTCAAGATTAAATGAGTTCCTACACTTCATTTTCATCTTGATTCTCAAGAGTCTCAACCTCTAAGAATCACATTCTCAGAGAAGAGATATTTTAAGAATCTCAAGGTCATAAAGTAGGTATCCAATACCATCCTTTACTTTCCTAATGAAGCAACACTGTAAAGTGCTCAATCCAGCTTACTTGCATGGAATTATATGTACTCTCTACTATATATATACCTAGATACTAAGAGGAATTTATGCTAAAAATTCATCATTGATCGAATCATGTCACACATGATCCAATTGTATCTCGCTACAACTCTATTGAGTTTAGGTTTATTAGGAGGAGTGAGATAGGAATGATATTCCTTTCTCCATAAGGTATATTATGAATTCATCTAATAGGTATTGATTACCTAGATTAGATCAAATTCACTTTATCTTCCTTCAAACTTTGGTTGTAAACCAAAATTATTTGAAATCTTTGAACATTTCAAAGGTCTCTAAGTGAAGAGAAGAAATCCCATATCATACATAATCATCAATAGATATCACATATCCTCAATGTTTACTACGATAAAGATGATCCACATACATCAATATGTACGAGTTCCCGAATACCTTGACATCTTACACCATTCCCAAAGAAAGGTGTATTTGACATTTTACTTTGAATACAATATTCATAAGTATGTAAGTTTTGAAATTTTAGACATTCTAAAGTTTCATCTCTTACTAGTCTATTGATCAAATCAATAGACAAATGTCCAAGGCTTGATGCTAGATCATTGTCAAATGATCTTCGTACTCCTATTTATCTTAAGGTTCAATTTCAGCATTTAGAAATGTTAATGAACCATTCATTAATTTTCTAATTTAGTGGAGTCCACTAGATTTTAGATTACTTTCTGAAATATCTTCATCATAACTCTTTATGATAGGTCCATTCCAGAATTCATGTTTATTTCTGACATTTAGAAACAAACAATGAGTGGATTCTAATGTCTAGGTCATAGAGACATTCTCTAAGACTAAGGGCTCTCCCACTGAAATTATGAAGTCTAGTGATCCAATGAAAATTGTTGCAACAATTGCATCAATGTCCATCTGGATAACTATAAACCTTAAGATCAAATTTTTTTCAGTCTTCTAAAACATATGCAACCCATTGCAAGTGTTGTTAGAAGATTGAGATACAATTATTAGACTTTATCTTATTCAATACGTAAGTCAATGTCAATGATTTATGTAGATTATTCTGATGCTCTATCCGAGTCCTTCTCTAAGGATTCTAGATAGACTTGATAGTAGTACTATCAACTCATCAATTTATTGCAGTATTGGCATTCATCCAACTCTTTGGATGTCATATGGAAGTCACAGAGGTACAGTCAACTCTTTGACTATACTTCTTACTTGGGTCCAACCCATGCTTCCATTGCGCTCCCTTTATCTGTGAGCAACCATTGCTTAAGACTAAGGATCTCTTACGACAAATTCAAAAGAATTCAATGTAAGATCATTTCAACATTTGTACATGCTTCATTAGATTCATACAATATGAATATTATGAAGCTTCATGGATGACTAGAGTATAGATAGTATAATGATGACACTCATCATCTACATCCATCTAAACTCTTAAAACATAGGTTCAGGTAGGTACTCAAACAATTTGAATACATCATCTCTTATAGAGCCACCATTCTTCATGATGCAGTGAACCATCTCATTCATGATAAATGTCAAGAGCACAAATGTATGCCAGAATATCTTCATTAATTTTATAAGGATTATTTGACAATTGCGATCATCATCGACATGTCACTTCCAAAGTACATCCGATGAGAGATCAAGACTATAGAGACCTAAAACCCTAGGGTTGTAGTCCTATTATCCATTTAATTGTCATTCCTCATTATTATGAGGAAATTTGCACATTGCAACCATATACATTATGTGTCCAACTGCAAGTGCAATATCTGGATCATGAGTTCAATCCATGATATTTTACTGGTTATTATTGAGTATATCATTGAGTGGGTTTTAATGAAGGATTATCTGAAATAATAAATTTACATAAGTGTATATATTTATATATATATATACATATTTTACTTTGATTTAGGAATTTTTATATCAAAGTTGTCTTGCCTTGTCAACACTGAAAGTTCATTCCCTTAATCACTTTCAGTGTAAGAGATATACTTACCATTATATCTCAAGCAAGATCTGGGATCTCCTTCCTTATCTTTGTTACATCCCAATAATATGAGAATCTGCAACTCGGATAAAAAGAAGCGGGAACACATTCCGCCTTGCAAGTCCAACTTGTATCTCCCAATTCGATCTTTAACACTCGGGCCGACCACCCCTAAGGTGATGTTGACCCGTCATTAATTGAACCAACCGTCAAAACAGGAATACAACTCGCTATGCACAATCCAATATCACCCCAATAATATGAGGATCCGATATTGGGGTCACTACGCATACGTCCTTACTCTTTCGAGAAGCAAAGAGCCCGATCCAGATGCGCTTGCATACATGAGCTATCACTTCAGATAGACGTCTCCCATATACAATCCCCGGCGATGGAACCCTTCGCCTTGACGGGAGATCATGGATGTCACTTATGTGATCCTCCATATCATATTCAAATTCTAATTAATCACTATGAATCATATTCATTATGATTAATTCTTCCAAGGGAAATAACATCTCTATTCATAGTAGAGTGTTTTAATTTTAATTGGATTCCAATCAATCTAATCATATTAAATTAATGATCCAATTAATATCCAACAAACATTTTATTGTTACTCGAATTATGGTATTATCTCAAATACGTATTATTTCGAATTTTAATAATTAGAAATACATCATGATTTCTTAAGCATTATACTAACTCTACCCGTTGTCATGGCCAGTACCGATGAGAGTGGGATAGACCACGTACGTTGCAACCTGCAACCCCAATGCTCTCCGACTAAACACCATATCCACCTCGGGAAAGGATAATGCAAAATAAATCACTTTGTACTTGAGATGATCATCGGTTCTTCAACCGAAATTATACCATATAATAATAATCAAAATATATTTTTGATTAACATTATAATGAGATTTGCTAAACAAATCCCAAGTCCTATTCAAGCAACATGTTTGTTGGAATGTTGATCATGTAGATCATGTAACCAATTAGTGATCTAGATCGCATCTAATCAATTATTGGTTAAGGCAATGTCATTTAAGGGAATAATTATCATCAAATATTTCACAAATATTTATGCACAATTATTCTAGGAAATTAAACAATTTAATTTCACTAATTAATTAAATGACAATCACCATTCAAGCATCAAGTTTGATGATGGTGTTTCCAATTAAGATTTAGATCAAATCTAATCAATTAATTGGTTGAGGCCAAGTAAATTATGTAAATAATCATATTCCTATATTTTACAAATATTTTTCATGATTATTTCATGAAATTAACAATTAATTTCACTAATTGACAATCACTTGGTTCTAGATTAGGAATGTAATTTCAGTAATGATCCCTACTCACTAAAATTAACATATCTCAATCTACTTAAATCCAAATTAGTCAAACTCAATTTCCAAAGATTACTAACTTGATTTAGGATAGAAGCCAAGTGATGTTTCACGCATTTCGAGGCAGATCTAAACAGTAATTAACTCTTTAATCTTGGTAAGATCTACAGTTCCCGCAATAGTGCATACATGTTCATTAAAACAACCATATCTCGAGCATACGAAATCCGATTTACGCAAACTCAGATCTATGGTTTCCTTATTTAATGGGGAACAAAATCCATGTAAATAATTCGTGCTTAAACATTTTAAACATGGCCGAGATTATTTACTAAACAGATCTGCGAAATCAAATGCGACAAAACTTTCGCGACCTTAACGAACCCAAGTCGTCCTCAGTTTTCGAATCATATTCGAAATCGTCGACCTAAGGCTCTGATACCACTTGAAGGATATTAAATTATCCTTAAGTGCATCACGGAAGCGTGATCATCGTATCGGATACGACGAAGAATGACTAGTCGTACTAGTTGTCCGGTGCGGCGGAATTTAAATTTTTCATATGATGAAACCACATGATCCAAGAACACTTCTTGAATCGTTTCATCTATAACCACAACAAGTATAATGCAATACCTCTTGAAGCATGGTTGATCAAGTCTTTAAAAGAAGATACCTCCTGTCTCAAGTCCGATCGTTGGTGAGACCGCTTGCGAGCGCGGGGATGAACCGCGTTATCCTCGCAATCCAAGAAGTTGATCCAAGCGTAGTTTCTCCTGATCTCATCGCACGAGATCGAATGTCTCCTTCGTGAGTGCAGCACTCCAAGAAGACGGAGAACCGAAGAACGTCGAAGCGGTGGCGCGGTGGCGAAAGCGTCGACGATTCTCTCCTCTAGGGTATGGTGGACGGCCACCAAAATTAGAGGGAGAGAGAGATGTCGTGTATGAAGAAAAGAGAGAGAGAGAGAGAGAGAGAGCTCCAAAATTACATGTCAAGAGAGAGCATGGTATGCCTCTCTATTTATATGGTTTTGGGATCCATGGATCTCAATCTGTGGGACATATAAAATCAATGGGTGAGATTGATTTATGTCAATCGAATGGCCAAGATTGTTGTTGTCAAAAACAACAAATTTAGATTAAAATATATTTGACAAAATCAAATATAAATTAGTCCTAAATCAATCCAATAAATAAGGAGAGAATGTACATGGAGATTTCATCTCCATGCACCTTCCATGTGGACGGCCACCCTTTCCTATTTGGAATAGGGTGTCGCCCACTATTTCCATGGGGAGAGCAATCTCATGATAATTCATGAGATTGCATATCTCCATAGAAATCTCTCTTTATTTATTTGCAACAAATTTGTTGGATTTTATTCTTCAAAAATAATTCACAATTATATTTGAGAATATTGCAATCTTGCCATGGAAAAATTGTGAATCATATTAACAACCCAAAACAACATATAATTTACATTGTCAATTAATTACACAATGTGTATCCAATACACATAATAATTAATCAACACATATAAATCATAATTAGCTCTATCTAATATATTATAAATCATATTTATAATATATCATGAATAATTGGATATTTCTATCCACATTATTCTTATCCACATTAATTAAATCACATTTAATTATGGGATATTTACCCAGCAGACCCTGAAATCTTTCGAAATTACCTCTACGACCTTTGAAACATCATAATTCCTCCAACAACCCCGTAATCTTGCTAACCCTTACCCTACAGACCCTGCGGTTAAGTCCTGTTAATTTACCCGTTAAAGTTGACCAGATTCCGTTATGTTCCTTTATACTATACCCATCTTGTTTATTACATTTACATTGAGTGCCACTCCTTCATCCCACATCCTTTGGACGATGGAGGCCCTGCTACCCGCTGCCGTCATTGCTCGGTTCCTCCCCGCGGCCCACCTCCGCCGACATCCTTCTCATCTCGTCCAGCACGAACAGCACGGAGGCGCCGGACATGTTGCCGTACTCCCTCAGGACACGCCTCGACGCGCGCAGCTTCTTCTCGTGCAGGCCAAGGTTGGACTCCACCGAGTCCAGCATGGTGGTGCCCCCCGGGTGCACCATCCAGAACATGGAGTTCCAGTCCTCCGACAGACCCAGGTGCCCGAACGCGTCCTTCAAGCTCGCCCCGATGCTGCTCCCCATGATGGCCGGCAGCTCGCGCCGTATGCGGTAGTTGACGCCGGCTTCCTTGAGCTCGCCCCTGATGCACTCCCTCGTGTCCGGGATGATGGTCTGGGCGGCCGACGCGATCTCGAACACGGGCTTCTCGGTCCGCGCGAACGGGCCGGAGTCCACGACCACCGCGACCGACCCGTCTCCGAACAGGGCCTGGCCGACGAGCTGGTCTACGTAGGCCTCATCCGTGCTGGGCCCACGGAAGAACACCACCATGCTCTCCACGCTCACGGCCAGCACGCGTGCGCCGCTGTTGTTCTCCGCTAGGTCCTTGGACACGCGCAGGAGCGTGGCGCCCATGAAACAGTCTGCGGAAAAACAGTAATGAGTGCCATTGGAAGAAGGAGAGGAGGGGGAGGGGAGGGAGGGAGAGGGGGTCGGAGGAGAAGAGGGAGGAGAGGAGGGAAGGGGTGAGGGAGGGGAGGAGGCGCCTGAGGGATGGGGAAGGGGAGAAGTGAGGGGTGGTGCTGGAGGACTGGATGGCGGAGGAGAAGCATCGTCGGGGTTAATTGGTTTCCACTTGCACGTTTTCTTTCCTTTTTTTGACTAATCGTAATCGTTCGATGGTTAATTGGTTAGATTAACTCACGACTAACCCAAGTAACTGACTCAAATGTAGTTAAAATTGACGGGAGGGTCTGTAGGGTAAGACGGAGCAAGAACGGGGTCGTGGGAGGAATTATGATGTTTCAAAGGTCGTAGAGGTAATTTCGAAAGATTTCAGTGTTTGCTGGGTAAATATCCCTTTAATTATATTGGATAATTTCTTCACACATCAAAATGATTAAATCACATTTAATTATCATTTCTTCATTGCTTAGATCTTATGGAATTATTCTTGAACCCTTCAAGAATAATGCAATTTCTCCGCAGATACTTGGAGATAAGGATAGGGTGATTGTATTGTTCCATGTATAGTGGCATGGATATTGAGATCGTATCTCAAATCCAGATCGTGGGCCTCCCATAGATGCTTGATTAAATCAAGATCGCAAATCTAATCTTCTCATTGCATCTGAATCACATTCAGATCAATGTCCAACATTTGGACTAAGATCAGATTACTTCTCTACTGAGAGAAGTCACTAAAATCCAGATTTGTTTCATAACTCCCTAGGAATGGAAGCATCATGGTTATAGAATCGTTTATGATCACATCACCCTCAGGTATTCCCAATACCTGTACATCCTACATACTGGAAGATTCAGAATAAACCCGAAGAATTAGATCAATTTTATACTGTCTACTTCAGGGTTCTATCAGTAAGTTTCTCATTTGATCATTGGGAGTCGGTATCGATCATATACTTTCCAAAAGCATATATCATACCTAGGTCTTGATCACATACTTTCCAAAAGTATATATCAAACCTACAAATTCAGTCAAGCTTCCAAAGCAAGACAACCATGCGCATGGAATTTGATTCTTCCCAATATCTCATGAGTGAGCTCATGTCTTCCGATTCAGTAACTGAACCTATATGATCCCTTTGAGAGATCGTATTACTCATATGCCCTTATATGCACACCAGCGCGCCGGTGTATAGACCTTGGTTAGGTCATCAATCTATTGGTCTGCCAAATGTACATACTCAGACATATACTAACACATCTGTCTCCGGTCAGAGGATGCATGCCTATATCATGACAGCATACGATATAGGACTTTGGTTATCTCGATCTCGTTAAGTAAACTCTTTGACCTTACTAATCTAACACCTGTGAATCTCTATTCCTATGTAGAGGACCTGCATCAAGAGGTCGGTCAGATATCAGCCTTTAGAGATAAGGATTGCCATCTCCTACTCAGGCTGGAGATCTTCTCTTAACAATCATTTGACGGTGCTTCATGAGTCCTCAATCTAACTCTTTAGAGATTCATCCAAGCACCAGCCTCTATGATTCAATAGTTGAATCAATAGCTGTATGATCATCAAGATGGCCATGGTACATAACCCTAATTGTACTAATGGACCTATTATACAAATTATTCATTCTTCATTTCAGATCAGGGAATGATATGTGCAATAACATTTATTACATAATGGCTCGCCGTGGGCTCACATTTCCAACAGTTGATAAGTGTGCAAGATGTGGCGGAGTTAGGGTTGCGTGGGATGACCATTAGGGAGTGGATAGGGAGATCGAGGTGATGGAGAAAAGGAAGGAAGAAACATGGTACGAGGTGTAACAGATGGGGAGAGGTTCATTTGGAGGAGGAAGAAAGGGAATGTATCATTAGATCTTGTGATCCAACGGCCAACATGGAGGCACAGGTGAGCGGTCGAGATCAGATCAAATGATCTGATCGAGTGACGTGTATTGGGGCATGAGTGTACATTGGAGATCACGATGTGGTTTCATCTAACGACTAAGGAGGAGTGGATGATGTGGCGTGCGTGAAGCCATTGGATGGGGGGTGATCTCGTGGTTACGACTAGAGCGGAATGGAGCAGTAGGATCTCATACAGGAAAAAAGATGGACGGGTTGAGAATGAGGCCAGGGTAGATGACAAAGATGGAGGCGGGGAGATGTGATCCAATGGCCAAGGGAGGAGCGCGCGTGGCGAGAGGGGGAAGCAGCCACATGGGCGACCCAGAGGGCACCAGGTGGCTGCACCAGATTATTCAGAAATGAAAAAGAATTGAAAAATAAAAAAGAAATAGAAGGAAGTAAAGTTTGCAAAATGTCAAAACATGAACATTATAGATATCAATGAGATCTACAAGTTTAATGTTGAAGAAAATGTCAAAAGATATCAACTATACAAAGAACAATTTTCGGTAGTATTTTTAATAGGTAAAAACACTAGATTTTAAAGGTTTGTGAATTTTTTGTATTTTTAATTTATTTTTGAGACCAAAAAAATATATACAATATCTAATCTTATTTTATGAGGATTTAAAAAAATTAAAAAAATAAGGAAAAAGTTAGTATTAAATAGAAAATTTGGGGGTTAGTGTTAATTATACATAATATATAAAGTTAATAACAATGAATTAATTGTGATTTTTATTGATTTGTTTAAGTTAAGAGGATAATATATGGATTTTAATATGATTCATATGAGATTCATCACAAGAATCTACTTTGATGTGATATTATAATAAATAAATAAAAAGTGCTAATTAGTGATGATTTGAAAGATTATTATTAACAAAAAGATTAAGGTGTCAATATCCATTAGGATCACCTACTCTCAGAGAAATAACTCAGAAATAATTGAATCAATCATTGATAACCTTTGATCACAAGGATCGATAATACTTTAAGTATAATTGAGTGATAATAGATCACTGTTAATATGATTATTGACACGATACATAGATCTGTTTAACACACATAAGGGATTAAGAAAGGAATGAGTAATCAAGTAAGTAAGTATGCTGGTGAATCCGATATGATAAATACGTGTGCCTATCATGGTGACTCTTACACCTGACTATGCGAGGGTGCAATGATCTCAGCTAGGTATGAGATAGGAAGCCCAGTTAGGGCTATGACCGCTTAGTGCGTAGGTCTAGATATTGGTCTCGTTATGGTTATTGTGAGCTCACAGTGTTTTTATGCTTTTTTGGGATCCAAAAGTTGACAGATTCCGCTGACCCTATTTTCAATAGGGTGCATAGGCAAGAGGACCCTTGGTTTTCTTTTCGAGCTTGTTTTTCATATAACAATAGTGCCGATTTCGGAGTGACTCAATCCAAAGAGTCTCTTCCACCCGTCTCAAGGGCCTAGTTTTGGAGTGTGTATGGCCCTCTCCTAGATCACACTTCCACTGAGAGGGTGAGACAGAAGAGTCTCTTAGGAGGCATCATCACTGCTTGAGTTTTGGTTACCGTTTCGCTAGTAGGTTTCCTTACGAGGAAAAGATCATTGTTAGGTGGAGTTGAGTTTGGTTATTATTCCTCCGGTAGGTGCTAACGAGGAAAGAGACTTGATCCTAGAAATCATCAATCATCAGTTATCAATCATCAATCATCAACATTTAATAAGACCCATCATCAATTTGGCATCTCATAACAATGGAAGTAAACATAAAATCATCTTATATCAAAATAAGTAATATTACTATGGTTGTTAGGTGAAGCAAGTGGACAGGTTGGAAACTTAGTTAAGATGCATTACACTCCACCACATGCCTATGGAGACACCCCAACCCTAAGGCATTCTTACTACCTTAGAGTCATAGTGTGAGGTCTCACACAGACCAAGACCACATACTATCTACTGAGCTTGAGGAATTAGACAAGGAAAAATATCAAAACCTGAGACTCATCATCTACATTTCTAAGATCCATCAACATGATTTATAAGTAATAAAATGATGATAGCTTAGATATGGATCTTATAGATTAATGAAGGTATTAAGTACGAGTAGTTGAGGAGTGAATGAATAATAAGATTCATATACAAAACAACTTGAAAACCAACTTTTATGGTAGTATCTTATTAAACTTAAGTATCAACCCATGTGTATTTGTTTTCTTTCGAAACCACTGAAATACCTAATATTTTTAATGAATTAGATTGTACTCAACCTTTGTTGACATTTTCTTCCTAATAATGATGCCAGGTAAAGAACACGCGTCACAGTTGTCCGACAGTTGGAACCTGAGCTTCTGAGGTTCAAACAATTTTACTTTTGACGGTACATATTAGTCATTAGTATTATAATCTCTTTTGTGATTATTTATCTCTTCTGTTATATTTTGGGATACATGTATAGAATGTCAATTCTATCGATACATGTAACTTTATATGAAAATTAATACAAATATGAATTGGCGATACTTGTTTTTCGGTGGTTGTTTATTAATTTATGAATGTCATTAAAATGTGAAAAATTTTCCCTCATTTTCTGTAACCTAATGTGATTGATAGTGAATGTGGTATTGTTATTGCTGTTGAAACAGATAACCTGGATTTCGAGCGTCGCATTCATGGATCAGAGCAGTGGCACCTTGCTACACACATTCACATATTACAATTACGATTACATCAAGTTCTCAGATAGTGACATTCCTTTGACTTGTCGCAAGTCTAAGAAGGGAAAGAATGACATTCAAATTCAATAACCATAAGTGTAAACTTTTTGCAATTAATTTTCATATCATATCCCATGAAGAGAAAAACACAATTGATAGTACCTACAAACATAAGCTTTTATGACTAATAATGTTGGTTCTTATACAAAACATTGATGCTCTAGAGCTAGATAGGAGATGGAAAATCATTTGGAGCACATCTTGACCACCCTCACCGACCTCCAGTAGTAGACTACTTTAAGATGTTAGCAGGATATGATCTTGGCCCAACAGACGGAGATCAAAGATAGAAAGATCAACATTGAGATGTGATTTGAGGAGCTTTCTGATTTCACCTACCATCCATCTCAGGACGGAACGCAACAAGACCGACCTCAGTATGTAGAGGTTCAATAGCCTCAGTTTGATGACATAAATGAGGACATGCTCGTACATGGAGAAAAGGATGGGGATCATGAAAAGGAGCAGAAGCCTGTAACTTTTGTCAATGAGATTGCACCTGATCACTCTATCATTCACATGCATCAATCGATTTTTGTTTCCTATCATCGAGTCAATGTGCTAGTTTTCGAGGACACCGGGACATCATATGAGAGACTGAGAAATAGCTGAAGAGAGTGATGAAGGTACTCCTAATGATGCGCGCACCGTGAGACACATGGTTATCTTTTATTAAGTATCCATTGACATTGTTCACCGATAGATGGTGGGAGGCGACGATTTTCGAGATGGGATGCGAGCCCACATGGAATGATTTCGAGACATGCTTCAGATCCCACTTCTTTCCTGGGAAGTGGAGGGAGTCCCAGCGTTGAATATTTGCAAATCTCGAACATGGATGGATGACAAGTAGATAGTACTTTGTACGTTACACTGAGCTATCTAACCACACTCCAGTAATGTTTGCATTCCTCAAATAGAATTTGGAGAAGTTCAGCAGAGGTATGAAGGAAAAGGTGTAGGAGAAGCTTGTCGGATTATGTATCACATCTATCTTCGAGGCTATTGATGCAACATAGAATTTTGTGGACATCATAAACATACGTTTTGGGAGTTCTTCTAAAGTGGTACCTACACCACAATGATCATTCGGACCAATTCAAGGACTGTTTCAGTATAAGAGATCATCCAGGCGGTTGCATCCTTCAGGTTCAACATTCTCTGGCAATACTCGCTCAATTCTAGCGGCTGCTTTAGGAGGAGCACTTTCCAGATGTGGCACGAGTTCAACATGACCATCTTGGAAGGATCGACTCGGACCATCGACTTGACTGCTATTCCTACCTCGTATGTGACATGCTACTTATATAACCAGTGGCGTGATGAATCCTTGATTCTCACTCTTTGTTCTTTTATTTTAGCTATTTATCTTGGCAAATCAACATGTAAATAGATGTAAATACAATAAGTTGGCATTATGCATGCATCTATTAATATTGCATAATTAGCATGTATTTGTGTAAAAATAAAAAAATAAAGGAAAAGGAAAAAGGAAGAAGGTATTTAGAATAAATATAGAGTGACCCGAACCCCAAGAGAAGGTTAAACCTTGACCTGATTGCCAAATAAAATTAGTAGAGAGAGATAGGGCCTACTCTATGATGTACATGTTACCTATATATGTAAATAATTATTTTTTTGATAAAATAAAATATAAAATTCTTTCTACCACCTCATATATATTTCTAAAAATAAATCAAAAATAAAATAAAAATCAGAAAAAGGAAATAAAAATAAAAATTCTCTCTTATTGTACGATATACATGTATATATGTCATATCCCCTATTTATTTTATACCTTTAAATAACCTTTAAAAATAAAATAAAAATTATTTTATACTCACAAAATTATGTTGAAAATAAATAAAATATAAAATTAGGACATTTATGTAAATAACAAAATAAAAATATAAAAATTAGGACATTTATGTAAACATTTTTTATTTTTAATTCATTTACTATTTTTTATCGATTTTATAAACATTTTGTAAATTCCTTTTTTCTAATTGGTCCAGTCGATTGTTGACATCCGGTCAACGCCCTCTTCCAGGGCTGACCCGACCCTACTCCTCTCACCGGATCTCATTCTCCCTTTTTTTCCCGATTGGGTCAAGCCTCCTCTTGTTCTGAATCTTCGTTCGAGACTCCTCCTAAGATCCAGCACCTTCGCGGATTCCTAGGAAGGCACAGATCTTCCTAGGGTTGTGCGCTCTCGCCCGATTCTTCCACCCTCCTGGGAAGCCTATAAATCTTCTCTTCCACCTCCACAACAGCTTAGATCATTCCTCGCTCCCACTTCGACCCGTAGCCACCTCCAGCTGAGTGACAACTACTCGGAGAAACCCTAGGAGATCTGTGTGGTGTAGTGACAATGCAGCTCACCCTTCGTGGTCGGAGATACGCCGTGAGCAGCCTCCCCTTCTGCTGCAACATGGTTGAGGCCATAACCTCGACAACCATCATCACCTAGAGCTCAGGAGTCCATCTGGATATTCACGTATCTATCCTATCCCACATGTTTCACTTTTGATTCCTTTCAATTCATCTAGCTCCGTCGCACATCCACTTGCTCCGACTAGCTGGTCGGAGCCCAGATATCCACACCCATCCGTTCAGATCGACTCGCCATATCACCCTTCATCGTCTCCTATAATTTGTTCATCCTAGAGCTCAACCATTAGGTTGATATTATGCTTGGTCTCCCTCCCTCACGTTCGTCGGAGACCCCAATCCCATTCCATGTCGCTTCTCCTCTTCATGTATGCAATAAACCATTGTCGGAGATTTGCCTTTGAGTGTTGTGTCCTTTGCAGATATTGGTTCACATAAAGGCTCCTATTTGACCCACCAGCTTATCCGATGGAGCAGCTCCAGGTGGAGCTCCACCGCCCTGCTCCTCCAACCATTCGTCGTTCCGTCAGAGACCACCATCAGTTACGAAGTTCCTCCCCAATATAGTCGGGCCTATTTGATCATTCATCGGAGCACTAGAGTCCATCTAGTGCTTGATCAAAGGTCATCCCGGTCTAGTTCTTCCAGCATCTTTCACTGTCGTCGAATTGGTTCCCTGCTGCCCAGATCGCATCTTCACCGTCCATCCATCCCCTTTTGTCAAAGGTGTCAGATACACAATTAACGACCATTAAGGCCGACATTCCCTGCGCTGTGTGATCTAGTCAGAGGACATCATATCCGTATGTCTGCTCCACGTGCCAGAGCCGTCAGATCCAGAGCTGAGCGGATCGCCAGTGTCAAAACTGCCTTCACGAGAGCTTGCCACGCGTTTCCACGTGCATCACATGCGTTTGTAGAGGGTATATTCCCTTTTATCCTGCTTGTATAGTTATTTCACTTCACTCCATAGAATAAAGTTGTAGTTTAAACATTTTGCAGTTCAGACCTTATCTTTCTCATATTTGCACTTTAGTCTAATTTGTCTGAACTCACGCGTAGTCCTACATGGTTTTGTGGTTTATTTGCATTATCTACCATGTATTTCATGGATGTTACGTTTTCAATGGGAGCTTTTTGCTAATTGCATTTATACCTCTGTGATGCTTGTTCGCGTGTGTTGCGTGTGTTTGTTTGTCTAATTTGCATATCATACCCTTAGCTTTTAAGTGTGTGATTATTTGGCCTGTAGTTGTAGGATAAATGCATATAGATCCCAACTTGATGTATACTTTGTTTTTAATAAAATAATTACCTAATTAACTCCAAAAATTCCATAAAAATTACAGTTGTAGGATAATTGCATATATATATATATCCCTACTTCTATGTATTTTCTAAAATACATAAAAATATATAAATTGCTTTAAAAATTACGAAAATATATGTGCTTGTCTTTGTGTGTTTTAATTACAGTACCATTTTTGTTGCATTATCCTTATGAAAATCCTAAAAAGCTAAAAACTCTAAAAAACTTATAAAAATCATTAAAAATTGTAAAAAAATAATTTCAGTTGTTGTTAGCTATTTTAATTTATTCTCTCATAAATATCACAACCAGGACATTAGGGCATTTTTAGGATTTCAAATTTGCCTTTTAGTCCAGGTTGTACATTGTTTACCCTATTTGCCTTTCTTTGATTTTTATAAAACCATATAAAAATGGGAAAAATCACATAAAATCATCAAAAACATCTGAATATTTGGAAAACATAAAATATTTTTGTTTCCTATTTTTAAGCATTTTTTACTCTTAATGAAAATTGTGAAAGCTTGCTTGTTCTTTATTTCCTTGTTTTGTTTTCTTATTTTGAAAATATAAAAAATTGAAAAATTAAATATAAATAAAAATATGCTTTCATTTCTTTGGTTGTGACTACTTCGTACATTTTCATGCTCCTTGTGTTCGACACTGGTCATTATACCTGGTTAAATAAATAGCGGAGATCACTGACATTACCTTGTTTTGATTGATTTATCTAAGTGGTTTCTATTTTCTTTATTGACTGAATTGATTGGCTAGGAACAATGAAACTTTCTTATTTTTCCATCTTAGTCGATCAGAATTTTCGCTCGCCAGAATGGCACCGTTACCGGGTAGCACGACTTATTAGTCTTTTCAGTTTTTGTAGATATTTTTATCTCTATCTTATATAACTATTTTCTGACATTCTCTCTGCTTTGTATTTTGTAAGAGGGACCACTTGAGGACTCTGTGGCTGTTGGTTGGAGTAACCGCATTCGAGGAGGAGCAGGAGGGCAGGAGGATTAGTTATATTAGATAGATTAGTGTAGGGTAGATTTATTTTCCAGCACATTCATATTATTTTTGTAATAATACATGACCTTCAAACTTTCTGGACATGGTTTATCGAGGTATGTTTCGTCGAGCACCAGTGTGCTCAGGGGACCTCACCACGGTTTTCATCGGTTTTATTTTCTTTGTATTTTTATTCTCTCTGGTTCTTGAAGAATTTGGCCCCTAGACTTAGGAATTTCTTTGATTGCGATGTAATTACTTAAGGCCCAATCCCTAATATATTTCTTGCACCTATAGATTCATAATTGAACCTTATTAATAATTCATAATAAAAAGTAAGATTAATGAGACTCGAGTCCACGTGCCATGAGGAACCACATACAACGCTAGCAGGACCTGTTGTGGCCGACAATAAGTGGTTCCCAAGATCGGACTTCGGACTTGGTCTAGTTAGCTTACTCTTGTTCTTCGCAATCATTAGAAGTTGCTCATCTAAGGCTATCTTCTTCTTGCATCATTTTAATTAGTTTAAATTTCTGTCTTTAAACTTATAAGTGGATTACCCTGTATGTAGAGTGTTGGCAACATGTACACATCTCTTACTTTGCATGCATCATAGTGTTTGATCGCGCATCGACTTTTTCAACTTCTCCCCCTATTTTTGGACTTAAAATAATAAGGAGATCGAAAATTTTGTTAGGCATTGTTTGATTATTGAAAAATACCATAAAAAGAGAAAATCATAAAATTAGGACTGTTAAACAAACTTGATGCTAAAAGACACCTGACTTAAAAATCTATCTTGGGAGAGGCATCCCCTCATGTTTGGTTTGCTTGTGCGAGAGAGTGACCCACACACTAGGCTGGAGCCATACCTGAAATCTCGATTAGACTACTCGTCTTGGGCTTAGTCATTCTCTAATGAGGATCTCTCTGGTATTCGGTAAAGCGGGTCGCGACGTCCTTAGCAGATGGAGTTGATCGGGTAGTCGGTAAATGGTCCTCAACTTGTATTAGCTGGGAAAGATCTAGCTTTGGGATTGGGTCAGTCTCTCAGGTGCATCAGGTACCTAACAACTCTCTTAGTCGCCCTGCTAGACTGAATTATCACCTAAATAAAATTTGAAAAGATAAATGACCGAACCATTACGGTTATCAGCTCAGTGTTGTGTAGGTGAATTGGGAGTTTGACTACTAATCTTGTTTGTTTTCCAGATTCCATCCGCAATTTTTTTCCACATCATGATGATGGGTCGGAGGTCCCTTAGGCTTCCTTTGGTAGCACCACTCTCGAGCGCTCTGAATCGCTCATCTAGGGAGGTTCTGGAGAGCTTAGATCAACTCTCTGAACCCGAGTTCGACTCTACCCTGTTCCCCCTCAATCACCCTTCTTCTAGTCCTGAGGTGCCCGAGCGGAGAGCAACACAGATATTTGACCCAAGAGATGGCCAGTAGAGACGGACACACCGATGGACAGCCCTAGAGTGCCACATATGTTCTAGACCAGTTGTGCCCATCAACAACACCTTGTTAATCCTCCCTAGAGATGATGCAGCGTCAGATAAGAGATCAGGGAGCATTTATGGTTGAGGTCCATCATGAGTTAGAGCAGATGCGGGCCAACAACAACGAGCAGCTTGTGGAGACAACCCCTTATACGGAGGAGGAGAAGGAGGCCAACCAGAAGACCCAGAGGATCAACCAGAGCCAGCTAGACAACCACGATCTATGAGACAGTTGCACAACCCTGGTGCAACTCTTACGCACCACTGCATCCAGCTGCCCAGCATTCTGGGTGACTTCAAGCTTCCCTCCAGACCATTCAGCTCTTGCCCAAGTTCAGTGGGCTTGCCACTGAGGATCCACATCTGCATCTACAAGAGTTTGAGATGATCTGCAGCACTATCCACGACTGATTCGTGGATGAGGACACCATCAAGATGATGGCATTCCCTTTCTTCCTGGTAGACAGAGTAGCCTATTGGTTGAAGTATTTAGGGAGATACATCACATCGTAGGAGCAACTTCGAATCGAGTACTTGAACAAGTACTATCCACTCGGCCTGATGAATGCAGCACGAGCTCTGTTCAACAATTTCTCCATGATCTCCAACGAGCAATTCCATGAGGCATGGGATCGATTTTTTGAGCTCGTCGATCGATGTCCACATCATGGCATATCTAAGACAAACCTAGTACAAGGATTCTTTTTGTGGGCTGACACCAGAGCTACAAGGGCTAGTGAACGCTTCTTGTAGGGCTCCTATTTTGCTAAGGACGAAGACCAGGTTTGGGCCATCTATGAGAAGATGGTGAGAATTACATAGTGATGTCCCAGACCCAACTCTACACTCAAGGAAACCCTCACCCATGTTGTGTCCTATCAGAGGATAGCACGATACATGTCCATCCAATTTTCAGTAGCCCAAGCACAACCAGAGTCATCAACCGCTGACATGGGCTTCATCAGCGAGAAGCTGGACCGGCATCAAGATCATTGAGAAGAAGCAATTCCAGGGCATGACTCAGATAGATCAGTTGGCACTGACCCTGAGTGACCTGAAGACCCAGATCATGTGTCCCCAAGAGGCACAAATGACTTCTTAGCCTCGTCTTAGATCATGGGCTGATCCTAGCAGCAACAGTACATCACAACACTCCGCCCCGTTTCTCCAGGTCCATCACATTCAGGCGGAGCCGTTCCAGTAGATGCAGCACCAGTACGCTCAACCACCACCATCTCAGGACACTTAGATGGTGGTGTATCAGCAGGATCAGCCCTGGTAGCTCTCCCTCCATCCATACGAGCATGGGCCATTGATGGAAGTCACCAGGAATTGGTATTGACCGACAACAACCCGGATCGACCGAGATAATCATGGATTCAGGTGGTCGACTGGAGGTATCTCATCCCAACAACAACCTCTAACTCAGGGTGGACAATTTGGCTATCAGCAGCAGTAGCGCCAGATCTCCCACCAACCACAGCAGTAACACTTTCAGTCAGCTCCTTGTCCCTACTAGCAGGACATGAGTGGAGGTAGTACCAGCAGCAGCCTCAGCAACAATATTCTCAACATCCCCCTTCACCAGTTCCAACAGTAGCCTCACTTTGAGAGAGGGCAACCCATTCTGGTTCTCATGGGCCAGCCTATGAGAACCCAACCCTTGATGATCTTTCCCGCCTACTCACAGACTAGCAGGCATCCTTTAGGCGGGAGATGGACGAGTTTCACCAGGAGATGAGGGAGACCATTGAGTGCAAGGCCGCCATACCCGATTCGATCGAGCCCAACCCGAGAACCTAAAAAGGAAATATGAGCAGGTACAGTTCATAGAGACCACCACTCCCAGTGAGTCATTGGACGATATTTTCTCATACATATTTGATGCTGATTTTGTATCACCCAGGAGTGGTAGGATGCCAGCCGGTAGTGCCTCATCTGAGCGACAACACCACAAGGTGCCATGAGCGCCAGACAAGGAGGATAACAGTGCTGATGTCGTAATGATGATGTTGATGACGGTAGTGCTGATGCCACCAAGGGCGTTGATCTAGTCTGAACGTGAGGTCGTAATTTATCAAGATGTAGATAGTGGTACGACGCCACCAGATTCCTAGATCCAGAGTACGGTGCTGACGTTACGAAGACAGATGTCATGGGTGCTACTGATTCCACCACTTCTATTCCAACTGTGTTTCCTTCAGTTCATGTATCTCGGACTATATGAAAAACACCAAAAAAGTTAATAAAGGAAAGGTTTATTCATCTTCGAGTCCATATGTGATGATTGATGATACTTGTATGGATCCATGCCTTCTCAGCAGTAGGAACCTATTCCTAGCCCTCTATCTGAGGGGGCCCGACCGTCCCTTCCCTCAAGAACTCTGCTTGGCAATGGGGAAATAAAAAAATTCAAAAAAGAGACCAATAGTTAGAGTTCATCCGCAGATGATTAATAAATTCGATATCCAGCTGACTCCACAAGAGGTACTTGAGCACATCCTTATCTTCCAAAAAACTTGAGAGAGAAGACCACCATCCACAGGAAGAAGAGGAACCGCCAAGGGAAATTCATGTGCTGACCCATGCCACATTCTTCACTATTCGGAACCGTCTGCCAGCTAAGAGGCCAGATGCATGAGCACCCTATGTCAGATGCCACATTCATGAGCAAGGATTGATCGTACTATATTGGAAAATAGCTCCTCCATCAACCTACTTCCGGTAGCCTTATTCGACGTATTTGAGTTTGGCCCTCTTCGACAGAGCAAGACAATCCTTCAGTTTGTTGATAGATATGTCAAGAGGCCGAAGGGGTTGTTGAAGGACGTGGTCGTCACAATTCAGGGCCTGAAATTCCCCATGGACTTTGCTGTGTTGGACATGGAGATCCTTGAGTCTGTGACCGATACCCCCATCATTAGGACGACCATTCTTGACCATATCCAAGGCGGTGTCCGATCATGATAGTGGGAAGGTATAATTTCAGTCGAGGGAAAAGAGTTTACAAATAGAGATGATTGACGAGACTAGAGTGTGAGATTTAGCATGCTCGGAGCAGGTTTAGCGATGCAGAGCAGATGACAGAGGCAGAGTGAGATGTTCACCAGGGTGCGACTTTGTGGTCATAGATGATGAAGCTGTGGTTCCGATCCAATTTCACGAGCTCATTATTTCACCTTCATATGCCTCAGATTCACAGCTTTCAACAGAGGAGAGTTCAGAGAGCACACTCTTGGTCGAGGATACTTTGAGGTTGATGACCGTGTTCAGGATAGAGAGGCAGAGTATATATCTTGTGATTCTGATTCTGATCCCTCGGAGTCAGACATAGACTAGGCAGATTTTGATGACTTTGTTGTCTTGTCTGATTCCAGTAGAGCCAATAGTTGGGGTGGAGACAGAGCCAGTACTGAGTACAGATCATCAATAGGGGTGTTTTTCACCTGTTTGTCATGATCAACGAGAGTTCTCTCATCATATCTGGTTTCCTTCATTCAGACTTTTCAGAGGCCAGATTAGACAGCTCCCAGTTGTTCAGAACTAAGCCCTTGTCGCAGTCGCTGAAGTATAGGTTACTTGCGGGTGAGCATGAGATGTACTCAGTCATTATCTCAATAGATTTGACTGTAGAGAAAGAATCTTGTCTGATGGAGGTTCTTGAAAGAAACCGCAAGGAAATAGGATGGATTGTAGCTGATCTCCAAGGGATAAGTCCGGCTATGTGCTCCCACCATTACTATCTCGAAGTGGATGCCAAGCTATTACGTGAATTCCAACGACGGATGAACCCGATCTTCGATAGGTGGTTATGAAGGAAATATCGAAATGGTGGAGCGCCAATTTTATCTACCTCATCTCTGACTTCAAGTGAATTAGTCCATTACATGTGGTGCCCAAGAAGACGGGCATCACTACAGTTGTGAGCGAGTCTGGAGAGGAGATAGCTACCTGGGTACCCACTTTCATGGATGGTCTATGTGAATACAGATGATTGAATCAGCCACCAAGAAGGATCATTTACCGCTGCCTTTTTATGATCAGATTATAGAGAGGCTAGCTGGGAAGAGTCACTATTGTTTCCTTGACGGGTAATCCTATTACAATCAGGTGGCCATAGCACCCGAGGACAGGACAAAATGAATTACCTGTCCGTTTGGGACTTATGTTTTTAGACGGATGCCATTTGGTCTATGTAATACCCTAAGATTCCAAAGGAGCATGTTTTACATATTCATCGGACATGGTGGGTGACTATTTTAGAGGTCTTCATTGATGATTTTTCGGTCTACGATGATGGATTTGATGCTTGTATTTGATTGCCTGGATCGGGTGCTTCAGCGTTGCATAGAGGTCCATCGTGTTCTATCTTGGGAGAAGAGTCATTCATGCTAACTCAGGGGATGGTGCTTGGTCATATCATCTCCAACATGGGCACGGAGGTTTATCCGACCAAGGTGGATATCACATGAACTCATTCCACGTCCAACTTATGGCAGTTGTGGTCTTTTCTGGGGCATGTCGGTTTCTACTGACATTTTATTCACGACTTCAGCAGGATTGCCCGATCGTTGACTGATATGTTGATGAAAGACACCGAGTTCATTGTAGATGATAAGTGTATTATGTCTTTTGAGACTCTCAAGAACCTAGTTGTTGAGGCTCTTGTCCATCAGCTGCTTGATTGGTCTCTCCCATTCGAGATCGATGGATGCCTCCGATTTTGCTGTAGGAGATGTGCTAGGATAGAGGAGGGATGGGATACCATTTTCCATTCACTACGCTAGTCAGTACATTGGGATGCCGATAAACGGAACTAAACAGTCACGAACAAAGAGATGCTAGCCGTAGTTTTTGCCTTGGTCAAATTCAGATATATATTCTGGATCAAAAGTGATTATCTTTACCAGATCATACCAACATTAGGTACCTCTGCAAAGAAGGATGCCAAAGCAATACTGAAATAAGTGGATCCTTCTACTCCAGGAATTGACATTGAGATTAAGGATAAACCTGGAGTCAAGAATGTGGTGGCAGATCTCATCTCCTGTTTGGAAATCTTGAGGAATCATAGTAGATTAATCCCATTACAGAGACCTTCCTAGATGAGGCAATCCTTGCTATCATCTCTCTCCCATTGGTACAGTGACATTGTGAACTTTCTTATCAAGAAAGTTCCACAAGGTTAGCCCATACAACGATGAGACTTCCTTGTGAAGGTCAAGTTGGTACCATTGGAGGATCCCATACTTTATCATGAAGGAGGGATAGCGTCTGGCATCAATGCATTCCTCAGGAGGAGAACCACAGCATCTCACATAATGCCACAAGCTTGAGGCAGGAGGACATCATTCTGGGAGGAGAACAACATAGAAAGTGCTCCAATCCAGCCTATGGTGGCCTACCCTCTTCAAGGACTCTGATGAATTCGTGAAGAGGTCTACTGACTGTTAGAGGATGTGCACTTGTGGACAATGTGTGCCAATACATCCCATTCACTTTTGTGATGTCTTTAATGCATGGAGCATTGATTTCATGGGTCCATTCCCTAAGAATCAAGGATTTGAGTACATTCTGTTGGTTGTCGATTATGTGAGTCGTTGGGTTAGGCCATACCCGCCCGAACCACATATGCTAGGACTGGTTGCAAATTTTTAGGAAGAATATAATTTTACGGTTTGGGGTACTTCGAGTTCTGATATCTGATGGGGGGTCTCATTTTATCAACGACAAGGTAAAGGTACTTTCTAACAAGTTCAACGTAGATCATCGAGTAGCCACTCTATTATCATCCTCAAACCAATGGTCCTGCTCAAGTATCGAACAGAGAGATCAAGACTATATTGCAAAAAGGTAGTTCACCCAGACGAAAGGATTGGTCACAACTTTTGGACTCGGTCTTGTCGGCATATCAGATTTCCTTCAAGACTCCTTTGGTTGCACCTCCTTTTCGTCTCATTTATGGCAAGCCATGCCATTTACTTTGAGATTAAGCATAAGTCACTATGGTTGTCACTGAGATATGATTGGATCTAGAGAGTATAGGAGATCAGAGGAAGGAAGAATTGGCAGCCTTGGAGAATCTTAGAGATACACCCTTTCAAAGAACCTACAATATAAGAAGCGAGTTAAGGAATGGCATGATTCTCATATCAACCATACGTAGTTTGATCCAGATAAGAGAGTATGGTTGTTTGATACCAGGCTTAGATTGTTTCTAGGGAAGTTGCAGAGTAAATGAAATGGACCATACCTGGTCCAAAAGGTTGTATGACAATGGTAGTATCAACATATCTGATATGCCATCCTGAGTCCATCATGGTAGTATCAACATATCTGATATGCCATCTGAGTCCATCTTTCGCGTCAACGGTCAGAGCCTCAAGCCATATCTAGATCATGATCCACTGATTGTTGACATCGCCCTGATTCATTTTGCATGAGATGTGGTCTTTGACTCACATCAGTTGCATCTCATGCCTGATTATCATTGTCTTCCCGCCTGTATAGATCGAGATGTCCATATCATATCATTCTTTGGTCTAATACCCCATCCACATCTTGTGATTATGCTATACTCAGGGTGTACTTTATCCTAACTATAGGGAGGTGTCAGATTGATGATTATTCTTTTGGTTATGTTTACCTCTATTTGCTGCTTATACTTAGAGATATTTTACCCTAAGTATAGGGGAGGTAGACATTGTACACCCTAACCCTTGGTTTCATGTCTGGGTATAGTCTGCTATACTTGGGATTACTTGATCCTAAGTATAGGGAGATCACCGATTTCTATTCATTCTATTCATTGATTCATCATTGTAGTATAGCCTTTCTTTTCACTTCCCTGTACCAAACACGAGTTATGTCTTCTTCATTGCTCTTTGATCACTCTAAGGACATCGTTCGAGCTAAGTATAGGGGGGTGTTGTATATATTACATATATACTTTAGCCATAACTCATACTTAGAATGATGTGTTATAAATAAAATGGCTAAAAATCATCTATCAAAAATCACAAAAATTTAAAAAAAATTCTCGTACATAAATTTCTTTCTTGCACATACTTAGTTATTGATAAAATTAAATTTGTACAAATGATTGTAAAAAGATTTTGAGTGTAAAGGTTTGTAAATATATTTGTATCAAAAATTATGTATCTAGTATAAATTTTTGTAAAATGTTTGAAAAATAAAAGTTTGCAAAAAACCCCTGTGTAAATGTTTGTAAATTGGATTTATATTTTTATATAGACTAATTAATTGGATTTATTATTTAGTTGGATGATTTTTAATTACCCCATGATGCTTGGTGGAAACTAAATGCTATAAAAAACAATTAATCTCATAAAAAACACAAACTAATTTCAAGTTGAACATGAATTTGTTTTATGAGAAATTGATGGCGATAAAATATCTCTAATTTCTCATAGTAGAAGTCCATCATGGAGAGAAATTGAAGGACAAAAAGTTCTATTTTATTATCTTTCATTAATTCAAAAATCATAAATTCAAATATTTAAAATATGAGATGAAGTTATAACTAATTGGAGAAAGAGTAGAGAACGGTAGTTTCTACTCCTCTTATAGATATCCACATTGGAGAGAGAATAGTCTCTCTTTTAACTATCCCCTAGCCTATGTAAAAAGGGCTAGGCTCTCTTTTGTTTATTCATTACAACTCCAGTCAAGTGCTCTCTAGTCTTAAAACAATAGGAGAATATTTAAGAGAAAAAGTATCTTCCATCTCCCCCCTTGGCCATCCCCTAAATCTCCCATCACCACACTTGTGTTGGACATGTAAGCCCATGACAAATCATTATGCAATAAAAGCTATTGCAGATCATTCCTGAATCTCAAATGAATAATAACATATTTGCATAATAGGCCATGTAGTACAATTAGGGTTATGGACCATGGTCATCTTGATATCCTACAGTTGTTAATCCAAAGGTTGGATCATAGAGGCTAGTGCATGGTTGGATATCTAAAGAGTTAGATTGAGGAATCAACCACAAAGTCAATTGATTATCAAGAAGATATCTCTAGCCTGAGAGGGAAATGATCATATGTAATCTAAACGCTGACATCCAACCAACCTCATGATGCATATCCTCTACAAAGGGATATAGATTGGAAGGTGTTGGATGAGCTATGTCAAAGAGATGACTTTGCAGATCGAGATAACTAAGGCCTATATCATATGTTGTCACGTATAGGCACACGTAATCTAATAGGAGACATGTGTATTACTATATATTTAAGTATTTACATTAGGCATGCCATTAGGTTGATGACGTAATCAAGGTCTATACATCTACGAGCTGGTGTGCATACAAAGGTATATGAGTAATACGATCTCTCAAAGGGATCATACAGATTCACTACTGGATCGAAAGACATGGACTCACTCATAAGATAATGGGATAAACCAAATTCCAATGTTGGTCATCTTGTTTATGAAATAGGACAGGATTTGAAGGTATGATATATGCTTTCTGAAATCATATGATCGATATCAACTCCCAATGATCGAATGAGAAACTTAACAATAAACCTTAAAGGAGACAATTCAAATAAGATCAGAATGAATTTTTATTCAAGGTCTTCCGGTATGTAGGATGTATGGGTATTGGGAATACCCGATGGTGATGTGATCTTGAACGATTTATAACCATGATCCTTCCATTTCGAGGGAGTCGTGAAACATTTGGATTTTAGTGACTCCACTCAGTAGACTAATTATCCAATTTTGATCCACATTGATCGGAATATGATTTAGGTGTAATGATAAGATTGGATATTCTATCTGACATGATTAGAAATCTCTGAAATGTCCTCTAGATTTGGATGTGAGATTAGATCTCACCATCCAAGTCATTATACATGGAATATACAATCACCCTATCATTATCTACAAGTATCCGGGGAGAAGGCATACTATTCTTGAAAGACTTCAATAATTATTCTATTACAGATATCATTTGAGCGTCAGAAAAAAAGAAAAATAATGATAATTAAATTGGATTTAGTTATCATAAATAATGAGAAAATGATTCACATTATTTAGACATATGTAGAGTGGCATATTAGATAATTAAATTAACTGTAATTATTATGGATGAAATTAGAGTGGATAATGATATCCAAAATAATTATTAATAATGTGGATTGATCCATAATATCATAGAGAGAATTAATTGTGAATAAGA
Source organism: Ottelia alismoides (assembly GCA_037367405.1). Taxonomy (NCBI): domain Eukaryota; kingdom Viridiplantae; phylum Streptophyta; class Magnoliopsida; order Alismatales; family Hydrocharitaceae; genus Ottelia; species Ottelia alismoides. Next base: position 207,495 of record JAZKJV010004466.1, on the reverse strand, counting down.
TTCACAATTTAATATTAATGTGAATTGGATTCATATTGAATAGCTAAATGTAAATATGATTTATATTTAGTTTTGGATGGATGAATATGATTCAAAAATATTAATGATATTTTGGTAGTTGTCAAAAATATTATATAAATTATTTGGTGATATTTTATTGATAAAATAACTCTATGATTATGGTAATAAGATTACATTAAAGGAGTTTGGAGAGAGAGAGAGTCTCTTCAATCTCATGGTGAGCATGTACCATAAATGAGAAAGGAGGCTATCTCCCTTCCATATTTTAGAGGAGGCTTTCTATTTCCTTTTTATTTATGAGGAAAAGATTTTTTGAGATCAAATTTTAGAGCATGAATTATAATTGAATTATTAATTCTAAATCCTATTGTACATGGAGCATAAGTATAATGTTTTAATCACACCCATTGATCACTAGCAGGAGTGTATCTTGACCATCCATCATTTTATAAAATAGAAGCTAACCGAAGCTCTCTTTAATCAATCAAGGAATGCATTGGTTGTAGCAACACCTTTCTCTCTCACCACATGTATATAATCTCTCCCTCTCCAACCATGTGGCCATTCACATAGTGTTCATGGAGTCTGCGATCATCATCGTGCTGCCATTGTGCTACCATACCAATTGCTCGTGGATCTTCATCTTCTTAATCACCTTGTGCTCTTGAAGTAGGCACCAGACTTCGTGAGATGTAATCATAGATTCTTTGCTTGGATCGTCACCTTGGATTGTGGGAGCATGTCTCTTCCACGTGCCCGCAAGTGCTCTTTCATCGAATAAGACTTGAGATAGGAGGCTTCTTCTTTTCAAGCTTTGAGATTGCGATCATGATTAAAGAGATAAATCTCATACTAATTTGATCATTTTGATGAAATGACATGAGAATTATTCCCATGACATGTGGTTTCATTGATTTTTTTAAATTCCACAATTATTGCGACTTGTATGACAAGTCTTGTTTTTGTCTTATATGATCCAACTCTCACGCTTTTGTGATGTGTGAGACGTAATCGCCTCCCTTCACCTTAGATGTCCACTAGATAACCTCCCTCATCTTATCCATTGGCTCTACAATTGCAAGAGGATCCACCTTCTTTTTACGATCCATGCTTGTGAATAAAAACTTGATTTCAAGAGACAAAATCAAGAGATAGAGATCATTTTTTATCCCTTTTAGTGTAGACAACTTGGTGGAGAACAATTGTCAAGTTTGCAGGAAGTACCACAAGTCATGATTGTGCCCACAAATGCAAGCGTTCACAATTTGAAAATCAAATCAGAATGCCTCTTATTTTGGATATTAACACATCAAAACTATATTGTGATACTCTTATGATCTTTCAAAATGGTAGAGAAATTGTTTCCACTACAATGTTGTTTGTATTTGCAATCAAAATCTTTTGTTATATAATTGCATTGTCTCTCTTACAATGAGCACCTATATGATTCAAATTTGATTTGTATTTTCTAAGTTTTCATGATGCTCAAGATCAAACTTCCCATGAAAATTATCGTTATTGTTACCTTTAATATGACATTTGTTGCTAATTATAAGAATACAAGATAATTTGGCGACAATCACATGTTTAGCATTGAGAGATATGTCATGAATATTAGATTATTCATTGTCTTAGGTAAATTTTATTATAGTGGTAGTTAGGATTACATGTTAAAGAATTAGACTATAATTCTAATAAAAAAGAGATCCATTTCATGTAAAGTCCTAATATCGACATGACTACATGTCATGTGCTTGGATATATATAGAGGGGCGGAGGCATTACCTCGACATACCATAATACGAGACACAACAACTAAGGAGATAAAGAGATAATTGTATTTATAATTAATCTTAGTATTTTTTTCCTTTTAAGTGGTTGTGAGAGGTGACCCACTATAGTTTTGTTGCATGTCTTCTTCGTCATATACTTCTATGACAATTAATTATGCAACTATTTCCCTAATAGAGGTTCAATACAGGGGATATGACATGGTAACAAATTTGCATTCTTCACTAATTATGAAGGTCGAGTTAAAGATAGCTAATATAACATATAAAAAGGCATGCCAAAGAAACGACGAATAGAGACAATGATGGCATACGATCATAAATCTTATGGCTACAGTGAAACATTAAATTCGAAAGCCTCTGTGGTATGATCAAGGATATCTAGGAGCCTACATTGATGCTTTTGCATGCTCGAAAGAAGTTGGATTGTGCGGATCATGGGAATTCTACTCCAATTTTTTGCATCTTTCAAATCACTCCATAGTTCATAGATTTTGAGGCAATTGATAGAGATCCAATCCAGTCAAAGTTTTGGGTTTTCATGGTAAAGGAAGATCACAGTACACACATAGATTTGATAATGAATATCACATGAAAGGATTGATTATTCTCCCTAGAATCCTTTAATGTAAAGAATTACTTAAAAAACATTATGGCAACAATATGCGAAGAATACACCCATGCAAGAAGAGCTTGTAAAATCTATATAGGAAGTAGAAAAGAAGATAAAGAAGATGAAAGAGGAAGAGTAAAAAGAGATGAAAGATCTCACAACTAATACAATAAAAATATTCTTATAATTAACACTCTGTGCTATGTCATCAATTTAGATGATCTGGAAAAGTTCTATAAGAAGCATGAGAGAGAATTCACGTTCTATATCTAACAAAAATGTTACTAATAAAATGATGCTATATTATCTAAGAAAGATCAACAAGACACAGGTGTATACGCACTTGGATGAGTTCAACAAATGTTGAACACACTCACACTTGAGGAAAAGATTGAGAAAGAAGAGTCTCTCTTCAAGGAGTAGGATAAGACATTGATCTTATTTAGTTCTTTTGCATCTTAACATCATATTATGACAATGTTTCTATAGCAAGAAGATCGTTAGATTTAATGAGATAGTTGCCTTATTTCTTGTTATTAAATCTTGATAGAATTGATAAACAAGGTAGACAATGATAAAGATCGCGTAATGTCAATAGAAAAAATATTCTAAATCAAGGAAGATCAAGTTCAAAGGTCAATCCATGTTATGATGTCATATTAGGTGCTTCTATTATGATATGGAAGGTTACATCATTACTGATTTCTCATGACATGAAAATGAGAAATAGAAGAAAGGATTTGTGTTCAAACCCAAATGTAGAAAATTTTACCATGGTCTGTGAGTGAGAAATGCTGGTGTGCTCTAAAGAGACGAAGGTAAATTCAAGATGGCTTTTAGACTCAACATGTTCATATCATGTTTCATCATTTAAGTAGCTCACTTCATAATAAAAATATGATGATCATGTACTATCAATAGAGAAAAATGTTCTAAATCAAGGAAGATGAGGTTTACAGGCCGATACAGGTTATGATGTCATATTAGGTGCTTTTGTTATGACATGGACCGTTACATCATTACTGATTGCCCTTGACATGAAAAGGAGAAATTGAAGAAAAGGGTTTGTGCTTCAAACCCAAATGTAGAGAATTTTACCATAGTCTATGTGTGAGACATGCTGGTGTGCTAAAGATAGACAAAGGCATATTCAAGATTGCTTCATGACTCAACATGTTCATATCATGTTTGCTCATTTAAGCAGTTCACTGCATATTAAATATGCAATGATAACACTATCATGATGGCAAGTGAATATGCAATGATAACACTATCATGATGGCAAGTGGAGATTCACTACATCAAAGAAGTTAGACCAATACAATTTTACATATTTGATATAATAACACAAATTATGAGAGATAACTGATCCATACTCACCACCAAAATGATTGATTTCTTTGGGATAGATTAAGTTATGAGGACATCAAGTTACTAATAAGGTGGGGGGTTCTCTTAGATAGAGTAAAGAACTACGCATATTGATGCGAGGAATGAGGATGTCAAACGATATGCATTCTAAGGGAAAAGTCATAAGAAGTGATGGAGCTTTGGTTTTTCCCACGATGAGAACTTCAAGAAGAGAGCAATTGATTGTCATCATCTATGCTACGTGAATGTAGAAGAAAGAGAAGAGGGGGTGGTTTGCTTTTCTATAGTAGGATGGCACACTCTCAAGTAATGAGATAAGTATTGTGACACGTTCAAAGGCTTCATACTAAGATGCGCGAACATGCCCGAGAAAAGGCATGATGAGGGCACCCAAATGAAGTGCAACACCTAGATGAGATAAATTCTTGTAAGAGGAGTTTGCAAATAATAAGGATGGACTAATGTTGACTCAAGACGACATGAAAATCCTGATGCAATTAAACTCAAGAGGACGATTATTAGGTGCAAGCAGTAAATATAGGATAAGAAGGCCTAAAAGAATGTCTCCTTGACCTAATAAATTAGAGTTGTTTTTCATGTAAAGAAAGCTTCTCGTAAAAAGTGCACACAAATACATTGGCAATCCATTATAAATCCTTGTATATGAATGATTTCTTTTTTATCGTTAATCCGATTTTGTATTTTGGTTGAATCATTTCTCAATAAAAATCTTTAGATGGTTAAGATCACAGATATTGCACATAAGATATATAATAAGATACATAATGAGGTACATGCATTACCACATAGACAGAGAGAGAGAAAGAGGAGTGCGATTGGAAACATAATGAGTTTTTTGCTTTTATATCTCGTGATTTTTTTCACTGGACACAAATGTGACTCACCGCTATTATATTCTAAATTTTTTTACATGTGTTGTTAGTGGTTGATGGTACATCAGTTTCTCTAACAAAGGTTACAAAAGTGGGAAATCATATAGCTTTTTTCTTTGTCCTCGAGGAACATTCTCGTTCCATCTTTCTTCTCTTTCCACTTTTCTTTTGCAAGCCTCCTTACTTCATGAATTATATATGATAAAAATGGGGCTGCCTCCAGGGGTAGTCAACGGACTGCTCACGTCTCATTTTTCGGCTAATTTTCTTATTGTTTTAAAAAATACGGTCATATATTTTCATTAATATATCCCTCTAATATGTCATTCCAATTTCTTCACAGATGGAGATTCATATACCATCTATCTAGAACATGACGATTACTACAATTATAAGACTATTAAAATTGTATGTTCTATATGGAGGACATAGGAGTCTCTATTTCTGACAAAAGAATGACATATTAGAGGGATATAATGATTAAATATATGACAATATTTAAAAAAAGCCAAAAAAATGGGGGTGAGGTAGGCCCATTTTTCTCATTATATGTATGGGTAAAATGGGCATGCCCCATGGAGGAGCTAACTTGGCTCCCCGACACCATTTTCTCTATTTTTTACTTTTTTAAAAAATACTTACGTGAATTTTCATCATTATATCCCTATATTATGTCACTCAAATTTCATGTGAAACAGAGACTCCTACGACCTCCATCAAGATGGGATCGATTTCCACAATTCTACGACAGTTAAAAAATGACTGTCTAGATAGAGGCCGTAGGAGCCTCTTTTTCTCGTTAAACTTGGATGACATAATATAGGGATATAGTGATGAATTTCTATGGATTCATTGTTCAAAAAAATAAAATATGAAAAAAATGAGACGAGGAACCAAGTTAGCTTCTCTGGAGGCATCCCCATTTTTCACTATATATAACATTAACAGTTGCATTATTCTAGTAGATATGTATTAAATAAAGTCCATCCAATTTCAATCTTACTTTAGCTTGTGAAAAAATGTCATATAACTTTACCACCGACCTCCTAATAAATAGTCTCAAGCTTAATCATAATTATAATAACAATCTGTGATGCTGCTGGAAAAAAAACACCTTCTAGAAAGCCTCAAAGTAAGTCAATTCACCTTTGGAAATTGAAATGGTGCTTTCTCGTATCCGTTTCTTTGGCACCAACAACAAGGGTTGGTGGATACGATACCAATGGGCCAAAGCTAAGCCTTTACTCCATGGAATTCTTCTACCTCTATTAAAACATGAACCTCCTTTTCTTCGTTTACTTGGGTTCATCTGTCTCTTTCAGAAATCTGAACACTAACTTTATATGCAAGACTATATCTGATGGAGGAATTTCGAATCCTTTCTGTTAATAAAAAAAGATCCCCTTCACGAGCTGATCTCTGATCGATTTTACATTTTTTACAAAGCAAAACCTTTTCAGAGAAATCAGGACAACATCCTATCTGAACCCCCAACTGGATATCTATGTTTTTCTTTTTTGTCCCTGAAGATCGAGCTTCTGTTCTTCATAAACCATGAAGGGACTCCCTGCCAGTTACATTTGACCTTCTTTAATTGCATCCATGCATATTTTCACATGTCTCTCTTCTATTTCTTTTTGATGAAATGGAATATTGGTCCATATCGGCTAAAGAATTGAAGTATGGTGTCACGGATGGAGGATCTCCTCATCTGTTTGACGACAGGAGTCAATATTTGGGGACTAATTGAGCAGGCACTATCATTCATTCCGCCTCTGTTCTTTGAATATAAATGGTAGATGCATCACACTCGGACCTTTCTGACTGGACTGATGGCGGAGATACTTGTTCCGGTACAGAATTGAGCTTTGGCCACAACACGTCGTGGCCATAACTTGTCGTGGCCACAACTCTTTTATGAAGAGTTTGGCCACAAATTATAGCTACGAGAAATTAGTGGCCACGAAATTATTGTGGTCACAATTTCCGTAGCCACATTCTGTGACTACAACTCATTTTTCTTGTAGTGAACCGAGAGCAAATGCCTTTTGGATTCTATTCTAAGAAACTTCGTTACGTATCTCATTTGATTCTGATACGGTTTTCGATGAATGATGTATTATTTCTGTCTGATCCAGTCATCAATGATTGCTTTTTTCAAGCTAATGATCTTTCATTTTACGTCATTCTCGTATAGCAGGAATTTATGTTTGAATTTCTGAAGTTAATGCCGAATTTCGATGGATTTTTTGGGAATATCATTTCATTGATAGAGAGAAAAATACGTGGTTTATTTTACAAGCGGTGATAAGTAAGTTGGATGGTAACAAAAGAATGAACGACAGATGTGTTGTCCGTCAAACAATACAACACATCTACTACAGGCGGAATATTTGTTTGCACATAATTTCTTTCTATGAATGTATAATTAAAGTATATATCTTGCTTTGTAGATATCAAAAGTTTGTTGCCAAAGATTTGTTCTATTGCTGTAATTTTATGTTGCCAGAATTGGTCTCTGCCAAGATGTTATCGGTCGCTGCCACGAATATTTTTTATGGACAAAGTTTTTATTATTGAAATTACAAGTGAATTATTTAACCTAAAATCATGTCATTACGCAAATATTGACAAAAGTTTATGAACATATAGTTTCATTTAAAAATAGGAAAGAAAGACTTAAGTAATAAAATTATAATAAACTTTTTATTTTTAAATTTAAAACTGTAATATCAATAATCTTAGTACAATTTAAGCAAGCAAATCTTCATCTTCATGGACCACGGACCAAGCCAAATAATATGCCCCTTATGTTAGGCTCCGGATAAATCTGAAGCGAATAAGCCACCAAAGTGGCCTCTATCAGCCATATGACATAATTACAATATCCTCAATAATACAATCGAAGCGAATAAGCCACCAAAGTGGCCTCTATCGTCCAAGTTGTATTATTAGGGATATTCGGATGGATTTTTATGCATTATAAATATTATCCTTCCCAAAGGAGGGACAATATTTAAGAGTATCGCATACCTGTGATGATAATTGAGCAGTGATTATAAAGCTCCACGTGAGTAATAAGACACATCCAAAGATGGTCTCATTACTTGACGGGATTTATCATTAGCAATTGATCATCGCAACAAGAGTATCACTTACAACTAACATTATTGTCCAAAGACTTAATAGTTAGTGATGTCCTTGATATCTTGCTTTTCTTATGGCTGTATTTGCAAATTCACGTTTATGAAACATACATTAATTCTGTTTTCTTTTGTTCTTTATTTTATAGCTTCCGCTTCCGCATCTACTATCTCTGCCACTTTGAATTCCATTCCCGTGCTTCAGGGCACAAATTTCAAGGCATGGAAGGAGAGCATTATGATATTGCTTGGCTGCATGGATCTAGACCTTGCACTTCGGATAGAGACTCCCTCTCCTCTTACGGAAAATAGTTCTTCTGATGAAAAGAAGAACTATGAGAGGTGGGAGCGCTCTAATCGCATGTGTCTCATGATCATAAAGCGCGGCATTCCGGAAACCCTTAGAGGGATTGCTGAAGAAAAAATAACTACGGCTAAAGAATACCTTGCTAAAATTGAAGAGCGTTTTGCGAAAAACGATAAGGCGGAAACAAGCACTTATTTACAGCGCTTGATTTCCATGAAGTATACCGGCAAGGGAAACATGAGGGAGTACATTCTTGAAATGGCTCATATTGCTTCAAAATTGCAGGAATTAGAACTGGCAATATCTGATGATTTGCTAGTTCATTTGGTTCTGTTGTCTCTTCCAACACAGTATAGTCAGTTTAGGGTCAGTTATAACTGCCAAAGGGAGAAGTGGACTCTTAACGAGCTCATTTCATACTGTGCTCAAGAGGAAGACAGGTTGAAGCAGGATAAGCCAGAGAGTGCTCATTTGGCTATGGCCTCTAAGGATAAGGGTAAGAAAAGAAAAGAAAGGGGTAATGCTGTTGTGATAGGTCTAGTAAAGAAGAATAAGGATGCAATTAGTTGCTTCTTCTGCAAGAAATCTGGACACGTCAAGAAAGATTGTGCCAAATATCATGCATGGCGCATGAAGAAAGGTACAATTCATACTTTGGTTTGTTCTGAAGTTAATTTAGCTTCAGTTCCGAGAAACACTTGGTGGTTAGATTCCGGTACCTCTACTCACATAAGTGTTTCTATGCAGGGCTGCCTGAACTACCGAAGACCAACTGATGTTGAAAGATACATCTATGTGGGTGACGGAAAGAAGGCAGAAGTCGAGGCAGTTGGATTTTTTAAGCTTTTATTAGGAACTGGTCATTATCTAGAGTTAAAAAGTACTTTCGTTGTTCCATCTTTTAGACGAAATTTGGTTTCTGTTTCTGCATTGGACAATTTGGGTTATTTTCTAAATTTTGGAAATGGAAAATTTAGTCTTTCTTTTAACTCTGTTATGATTGGTACTGGTTCCTTAGTTTCTAGTGATAAGCTTTATTTGCTTGATACCATTGCCTCATATAATGAATCTATGGTTGTTGAATCGAGAGGCACTAAACGAAAATACGCCTCAGAAAATTCAGCATCAATTTGGCATAAGCGTTTGGGTCACATATCCAAATCTAGAATTGAACGACTTGTAGCTGATAACATCCTAGATTCATTAGATTTTACAGATTTAGATATATGTGTCAACTGCATTAAGGGAAAACAAACCAAATCAAGGAGATTAGGTGCCAATAGAGCTTCTACTGTCTTAGAATTGATACATACTGATATATGTGGTCCATTCCCTACGGCATCATGGAATGGCCAACAGTATTTTATATCATTCATAGATGACTACTCAAGATAAGGTTACCTATATCTCATTCATGAAAAGTCACAAGCTCTAGACGTGTTCAAATCATTCAAGGCCGAAGTTGAGCTCCAACTCAACAAAAGCATAAAGTGCATCAGATCTGATCGTGGTGGTGAATACTATGGCAGATATGATGGTTCAGGTGAACAACGTCCTGGTGCTTTTGCTTTATTCCTAGAAGAATGTGGAATTGTTCCTCAGTATACTATGCCAGGTTCTCCTAGCATGAATGGTGTAGCTGAGAGACGTAACAGGACTCTTAAGGATATGGTGAGGAGTATGATCAGTCATTCTTCCTTACCAGAGTCCCTCTGGGGAGAAGCATTAAAAACAGCAGCTTACATTTTGAATAGAGTACCAACGAAAGCAGTTGCAAAAACACCATATGAGCTCTGGACTGGTAAAAGACCTAGTCTAAAGCATTTACGTATATGGGGATGTCCAGCTGAGGCAAGGCCTTATAGGCCAAATGAGAAAAAATTGGACTCCAAAACGGTGAGCAGCTACTTTATTGGTTACTCAGAGCGATCAAGGGGTTACAAATTTTATGATCCCACACTTAAGAAAATATTTGAAACGGGAACCGCAACTTTTTTTGAGGATGTTGATTTGGAGGGGAAGATGCATATTAGGGATATTGCCTTTGAGGAGGAATCAATCACGATTCCTGATGTTGTGATTGAAAATGCACAAGAGTGCATTCCAATCATTGGGCAAGAAACAAATCAAGAACCTTAAGATGACAATATTCAACAACCCCTCATAGAGGATTTTGCTACACAAGATCAAAATCAACAACCTCAAAATTTAAGGAGATCCATTAGAGAACGAAGGAGTGCTATTCCGGATGACTATATAGTATTTCTTCAAGAACAAGATGGAATTAGGGAAGATGATCCAATCAACTTCCATCAAGCCATGAAAGGTTCTAACTCTGAAAAATGGATCGAAGCCATGAATGAGGAATACAAATCGATGCAAGACAATCAAGTTTGGGACCTTGTACCATTACCAGAAGGTGCGAAACCCATTGGTTGTAAATGGATATTTAAAACCAAAAGGGATTCAAATGGTAATGTTGAAAGGTTTAAGGCACGTCTTGTAGCTAAAGGATTTACTCAAAGAGATGGAATTGATTACAAGGAAACTTTTTCACCTGTTTCTAGTAAGGATTCTTTTAGAATTATCACGGCATTAGTTGCACACTTTGATCTTGAGCTTCATCAGATGGATGTTAAGACCGCCTTTCTCAATGGAAACGTTGAGGAGGTGATCTATATGGTTCGACCAGAAAACTTTGTTCAGGGAGATGCAAAGAATATGGTTTGTAAATTAAAGAAATCCATTTATGGACTCAAGCAAGCATCCCGTCAATGGTATCACAAATTCCATCAGGTAATTATCTCATTTGGTTTTGAGACTAATCCAGTGGATGATTGTGTATATCACAAGTTTTGTGGGAGTAAACACATTTTCTTGGTTTTGTATGTAGATGACATACTGCTTGCTAGTAATGATCGGAATTTGTTGCATGAAACAAAGAAATTTCTTTCAAATAATTTTGAAATGAAAGATCTTGGAGATGCTTCTTTTGTATTAGGAATCCAGATACACCGAGACCGAACTCAAGGTGTACTTGGATTGTCACAAGAGAACTACATCCATAAGGTGCTTCAAAGATTTGGCATGCAGCTTTGCAAACCAATTGATACCCCAGTTGCTAAAGGAGACAAATTCAGTCTCAATCAATGCCCTAAGAATAACCTTGAAATTCAGGAATGGGTAAGATCCCTTATGCATCTGCAATTGGGAGTCTTATGTATGCACAAGTGTGCACACGTCCGGATCTGGCATTTATTGTGGGCATGCTAGGCAGATACATGGCGAATCCAGGAATGGATCATTGGAGGGCTGCCAAACGTGTCATGAGATATCTCCAGAGAACAAAAGACTACAGACTTACATATCAAAGGTCGGATACACTGGAGATCATTGGATATTCCGACTCAGATTTTGCTGGATGCCAAGATAGCAGAAGATCCACTTCAGGCTATGTATTCCTAATGGCTGGAGGAGCCATATCATGGAGGAGTGTTAAACAAACAATTGTAGCATCCTCCACTATGGCGGCTGAATTCATAGCATGTTATGAGGCATCAAATCATGGAATATGGCTAAAGAATTTTGTCAATGGGGTGCGTATTGTATGCAGCATCCAGAAACCATTACAGTTATTTTGTGACAATAATTCGGCAGTGCTTTATTCCAACAGCAACAGAAGCTCAACCAAGTCAAAGCATATTGACATAAAGTTTTTGGTTGTGAAAGAGAGAGTACAAAGTGGACAAATTTCCATAGAGCATATCGGGACAAATTCCATGGTGGCGGATCCGCTAACCAAAGCAGTGACACCCAATATATTTCATGAACATGTGAATCGTATGGGTGTTGTATCAAATAAAGATATCCACTTCTAGTGGGAGTTTGTATTGTTTTGCTCAACCCTTTAAAGTTTGAAACATTTGAAGTTCAATAAATTTCTGCGCATAATAAAGTATTTGATGTTCATTCCACGTTCTCTCATTAAAGGGTCTCCATTAAGAAAATGAACCATTCATTATGCAACTTTGGATATAGATCCAAATTTATTCATTTATTTGGCATTGATCTATGTCATTTGGTTGTGTTAATATTGGTGACCATTGATGGGTTTAATCGTGCTCAATACGATGAATACCTCCTTGATCTCTGTTATCATAACCAATGGACAAGATTGTTTAGTTATATCTCGATTGATGGCAATAATTCTGAGCTCATACAGTAAGCACATTACATGGTCATTATTAATGTCCAGTGGGAGATTGTTGGGATTTGAAAAATCCCATTGATTGTTGGGATTTAAAAATCACATTGATATGGACATTAACAATTACCATTAGTGCACTTTTAATTGCCAATTAATTAGAGAATAAAATCTCTTTATGATGGACGAAAGAGGAAGGTAAATTGGCAACCATTTTGGTTGTCTAGCCAAATATAATAAGGCCAACGGTCCCCAATCGACATATGTTCTCTTCTCGATTGTTTTCCATCGACAAGAGAGAGCTTGAGAGGCATACGTTCGAGAGGAAGATCCAGGGTCGCTTCGTGGGTTGATCGACGGCTACGTCAAACATCATAGCAATGGCATCAGGTATTCTGTTACCCTTGAATTCGGATCGATTTCTAGTTTAACAAAATCCTCATGTTTTTTATTTTAACTTTTCTTTAAAGCAATTAGCAATTTAATTTTCGTAACATACATATGCATCTTTCTTTCTTTTTACCAATTCTCAACCTCACAAATACAATGAAAAACGTATATGCTTGGTGTTTTACAATGTAAATATAATTTCATTGAATTAAAAAATAAAAAGTGAGATGAATTAAGATCATGGTAACCGTATTCTTACAAAATCAACACAGTAGACGTTTTTTAGTTTTTTAAAATAATTCAGGTTTGATAAGACCTTTGATTTCTCTTCGGTCATTGTCTCTATTATATCAGGAAATAATTAACCATTGGCCCATTATCTATCAGTTTATTAACATCTACAATCAAACACATTCAAATCAATTCGAAAAAAAAATTGACCTATCCGAAAACTTTAATACCCCCCATATTCAATCCACACGAAAATCATAAAAATATGTGAAAATAACTTGTTTTCTATAACAAAATATTATTTACTACCACCTTGTCGTACTAGTGTTCCATCGTATATAATGTAATAATATTTGAGTTAACTAAACCAAATATGAGTTAATGTGGCTGTAAAAAACTACCAAGGTTGTAGGCTAGATCTAAATCTACTCACCATATAATAGAAATAATTTAAGTGATAAAATTTATAAATTGTAGGCTAGAAATTATTTGGATGAAGATATAAGAGTCTGCATTTTTTGTTCCTTCCTATTTCCTACGCCAATGGTGCTCCAAAAAGTGGGGGAGAGGGGAGATTCGGATGCTATTTATAATACTCTTAGAATTTGTATTTTTAAAACATTCAAAATATGATGTTAATTACTTCTTTTAATAATAGGCCTAGTAATTTCGGGGTCCGGAGCGGTCCCTTAGGGATTCGAATCCAAGTTCTTTAAGTTGGAGGCACGTTGCACCACTACCAGACCACTCCTTGGCCTTTACTACTAGTTGATTTAAGTAAAACCTTATCCTAAATTTTAGGGATAGGAGGCCATATAAACATGTGATAGACTCGCCATTTCGGTTTAGCTAGATCATAAACGCTTTAGATTATCCATTCAATGATTTATCACCTTTTGCAACTCAAGTTTAACAGATCTCAAGGAGCTTGAAGAGAGGGAGGACTCATTCAAGATGACAAACTCCATTCACAGGGACGAAGCCATGATTTCATATTCGAGGAGGCTAAAGTGCGATTGTGATTCATGTAATATAAATATCCATTTCTAATAGTAGATTATAGAACTTAATTTATATGAATAATTAATTTTAAAAATAAGATATGAATATTTTTCATATGACTTTTGGAATTTTATCTATATGTTAAATTGTGATTTAAAATTAGTAAATTGAAAACTTGCATACACAAAGTTTTTCATACAAAACATAAATTTGATTGTGCAAATGCATATATCAATTAACTTCTATAATAATTTTACATTATCTTATAGAAAATATGTCGTATTTAAAACTTATATTTAAGTAATTTCAACTCAAAACAAAGAGTAAAAATATAATATGAACTTGTTTAAATAATATGAACATATGACCTCAATTGCTTATGTATATATGTAATAAAGTATAGTGCTACGAGAAATCAGCCTAAGACAATGAACTATGTCAATATCCATTGCCACATCACCCGATTGAATTTATATTAACAAATATTATTCATTATAAAGATGATTTTTGTTCTTGTAAATTACACAAATATATTTGTTGCTACATGTTATATGAAAATGATTACCCATTAAAATTTTCATTACAATGTTATCCCAAACTATCTTTGTCAATTTGATAGAGTTCTCTAAACTCATGTGATTTTCATAAATTGCGTAACAATAAAATACATAAAAGATGGAGGCCTATTGGTATCAGATTATAAAAATAGGGAAGAAAAAGAAAACTATAATTTTTAGAGAGGAATATAAAAAATAATCTCATACTAAATTATGGTATTGCCGAATTTATGCTTTCAAAATGTGCTCACCCCACTCCATATATTAGATCATATTTGGAGCAATTCTTCTTGTAATTATCTGGTCATGTGATTTTCTACTCATGTTTAGAACTATACATGTTATGATTGTTGACTTAACTTGAGTTCTTATACAATCTATGCTTTATTAATCATTTTAGTCTTTGACCACATTCACGCTTGTAATCTAGATTTTTCCATGACTTTTCTCAAGTATCCATTCACATGAATGAGTAGAGCACATATTCAAGTATTGACATGTACTTTTGCATGATATTCCGAATTGGTTTGCTAAGTTAAATTAGTAATGATATTCCCAATTGTATTATTTTATGTTACGGACTGTTTATAGGCATCACATGCTTGATCAACTAACATATCCAAATAATGTGTCGACTAGTTGAAGCGGAGATGTCCCGCTTCCCAGGATAAGCATCTCACCCAAAAATATGAGTCAACTGATCACTAGAGGAGTTGCGTGGGTTCCGTTCGTTTGGAGAATACGCACTGTAATAAAGGGTCAATTTTTCTTCTGGAACGGTTCTCAAGAGTACGACTATTCCCATCCACTTCCCATTATTTCTTTTTACTCCATCTTTATTCCACCTTTCCTGCCTTTAGTCTACCTTATTCTCCTTACTCTTATCTTCCCAGCCGAACAGAGAATATTACTTATTCTTCTTATTCTTTATTCTTATTCATGTTTACGCCCCTTAATGTGTTTATTCTTGGGTTTTGAGTGGATTTCTCTTAAGATGAGTTGTTGAGGTTTTAAGTCAATGAAAACAATATTCATGACCTCCAGACCTTGTCGGTTAACCTACACTAATTAAAAATGGGATTTTTACACCCATAACCTTGAGTAATTATGCAATTACAATCATAACCATGTATAATCGTGAATTACATGAGAAATCCCAAGCAATGCTTAACTCTTAGATGACATAACCCTGTGTTATGTTCCGTTTGGAATGCTCGTTAGATTTGACGATTTATGTTTAAAATGAAAAAACTACCCTATTGTTCATTCTTCTTTGCCAAAACATGCCATCATTCTCTCATGACCCCCAACCCCATCCCCACCCGGCATCGACTCCTGCCCTTCCCCCTGCCGAGCACCACCACCTCCTCCCTGCTTCGAAGCATGCGTCGAGCCCCCACCCCTACTCGAAGCACGCCGCCGAGCGCACCCCCCCCCCCCTCAACAACCTCTGAAAGCCCCTGCTCGAAACTCGTCCCCTCCGCCCACTCGAATCGACCTCTGCCGCCCACTTGAATCATGGCCCGTCGCCCCCATCGACCTCCCTGCAGACCTCTCAAGACCCACTGATCCCCTGCTCGAAGCTCATCCCCTCCGGCCACTCGCATCATGGCCCGTCGCCCCTGGACCGCCTCCTTGACCGCGCACCCCCACCTCTCTAGACGAACCCCCCACAGATCCCTGCTCGAAGGTCATCCCCTATGCCCACTCGAATCACGGCCCGCCCCCACCGCACTGATGGAATGACATGACCACCTAGACCTTAAGCCCAATCGCACGAGCCATCTCGACCAGTTCATCACATCCACTCCAATTGTACTCCCGGGGTCTCTCGTTCTCCACCAGCCCCCACCACACGTCCACCATGATCCCACCACAATAAAGCTCACGCCTCTCGGTATCTTTTACCGACAACGCAAATTCTTCGTTGTCCTCCGGCAGGTCTACCCTTACGATGCAGCAAAGCAACGACATGCGTGGCATCGGTATCAGTGGGGGGAGGGAGGAGAGGACGGGTGTAAAGGAGAGCAATGTTGGGAAAGGGATGGGGGTGTCGGTTTACGTGATGTTGCCGCTCGACATGGTGAGGCCGGGAGGAGGAGGGCTGAACAGGAAGAAGGCCATTAAGAAGTATACCCGACCTCCCCCACCACCCCCTGCCTCCTGCCTGAGAAGCCCCACCCCACCCCGCTCCTGCGAGACCCGACCTCTGTAGCCCAGCCCTCCCCCCCGGTCGAGGAATTTCTGCATGCCCTCGCCCTGTCGCGATACCACCTCTACACTGCAAGCCCCTCCCCCGTTCTCTGCCACGCCCCCACCACGCCATGTCGAGATCACCTCCCTTCCTCGTTTGAGTGCCACACCCTCGCCCCGCCCCATCAAGACCACCTCCCCTTCCCCATTCGATTGCCACACCCCCACCCCACCCCGTCGAGACCACCTCCCCTTCCCCATTCGATTGCCAAGCCCCCACCCGCCCTGTCGAGAACACCTCCCTCACCTGTTCGAGAATCGCTGAAGCAGTTGCCTCTACAAGCCAGCCGCACCCCCTTGCAGAGAATATCTACAAAGCCTCTCCTGTTACAAAGCCCCTCACAGAGGTGCCTCTACAAGGCAGTCGCACCCCTCAGGGCGATCGACAGAGGCCCCCTCCCCCTCCCGTGGACCAACTAGCTCTGCGTTGACAGAAACCCCCCCCCCCCCCCCCCCCCTAGTGCGATACCACCTGTGGAACATCCAGAATCTATGCAAAGCAACCCCACTACCGATAGAGGTGCCTCTGCAAGCCAGTTGCCGCATGCAAGCACGTCAGCCAGCCGTTGTCCTTCAGCAACTGTCATAGCCCACATCCTAAACTTAAAGTCACTATGGCTTTGGAATATTTTTTATTTAAGTTAATCCTCACCGTTAAATTGTTTAGTGGTTAGATTAACTCAATTATCTGATTGAGGTAATGAAGTAAAGTAACGGGAGATTATAGGTGTAAGACGACACACTTATTCAGTGTCATGAGCGTAATTCATGATTATGCATGGCTATGATTGTAATTATGAAATTACTCAGGGTTATGGGTGAAAAAATCCCATTAGAAATTGACTATTTGGGTCCTAAGTCAAATAATACATTTTCTTAAGCCTTGGGCCATGGTGAACTAATTTAAAAGCTGACTATCATGCCCCTAAGCCAACTTAACTCCCTCTTAAGTCGGCTTAGGGCGTTTGGGCATTAGGACCTGAGATAAGCTCACCTACACATGTTGTAAGAGTACTCTTTTGATCAAACGACTCGTCATTCCTTGCATTGACCAATATTGCGGAAGTCAATATTCAATATTCAGTTGGAGGAGTCATTGAATAAATAATATTTGGTATTCGAGAGAATATTCAGAATTATTTGGTTATATAATTTTTAAATAGTTTAAATAAAATAATTACTAATATATATATAATCTTATATATTTATACATATATAGTCATCAATCAATAAGAATCCAAGATGAAAGTACTGCTTAAAAAGTTATATATATGGAACTTTAACATTTGTGGTGATATTGGGTTAAATGGATTCCTTTAAACTAAAAAATAAGCAATATGTTGTAATGATCGAGCAAATATTAAGTACTATATCCTAATATTTAGACTGAATATTGACCGAGTAGCAATATTCTATTTGTCCCCCCACCCCAATAGAATATTTGATCCGAATATACGATCAATTCGGTTGAATATTGCAACATTGGCATTGACTGATCACTCCCATAGTTGATTGACTGATTGAAGGGTTGATGAGCACTCTTGTTGAATAGTTGTTTCATTCGGTCGAATCTTGGTCATTGGGAATTGGTATAGATCACACGCTTTCCCAAAGCATATATCTTACCTTCAAATTCATGTCATGCTTCCAAAGCATGACGACCATGCATGGAATTTGATCAGTCCCAATACCTCATGAGTGAGCTCATGTCTCCCAGTTTACAAGTGAACCTGTATGATCCCTTTGAGAGAGCGTATTGCTCATATGTCCTTACATGCACACCAGCTCGTCGGTGTATAGACCTTTGTTAGGTCATCAACCTATTGGTCTGCCAAATGTACACACTCAGACATATAGCAACACATCTGTCTCTGGTTAGAGGATGCATGCCTATGCTGTGACAGCATTCAACATAGGTCTTTGGTTATCTCGATCTTGTTAAGTCAACTCATTGACTCAACTAATCTGACACCTCCGAATCACTATTCCCATGCAGAGGATCTGCATCAAGAGGTCAGACAGATATCAGCCAGATGAGAAAGGATTGTCATCTCCTACTCAGACTGGAGATCATCACTTAACAATCATTTGATGATATTTGATGAGTCCTCTATCTAACTCCTTAGATATTCATCCAAGCATCAACTTCTATGATTCAATCAATGAATCAACAGCTGTTTGATCATCAAGTTGGCATGGTACATAACCCTTATTGTACAGAGGGACCTTATAGTGCATTCATTCATTCAATCTCAAAAAGGGAGTGAAAAATAATCAATAACTTCTATTGATAAATCATTTATTACAATTACATTTATTGCGGGAATGGTTTGCCCCAGGCTCACATTGCTAACAATCTCCCACTAGCCCTCAGAACCATTTAGTAACAATCCTTAAACCCATACTCATTACATGCTGGTTGAAAACCTTCTGTGTCAGAGGATCAGCAATGTTGTCGGCAGAGGACACCTCGATGATGATTATGTCACCACGCTTTTGAATCTACCGAATGATGTGGTGTATTTCCTTTCTACATGCTTGCTCTTCTGATGCCATCTGGGTTTCTTTGCCTGGGAAATGGCTCCCGTGTTATCGCAGAGTAACGGGATGGGAGTATCAGAGGAAACTACACCAAGCTCCAGGATGAACTTGCACAACCACACCGCCTCCTTTGCAGCATCCGATGCAGCAATGTACTCGGCTTCTGTTGTTGAATCTGCAGTAGTGTCCTGCTTCTTGCTTCTTCAGCTCACAACACCACCATTCAACAAGAATACAAACCCTGATGTCGACTTTCGATCATCAATATCCGATTGGAAGTCAAAATCTGTATATCTCAAGACTTGGAGATCACCATCTCCATAGACCAAGATGTAATCTTGCGTCCGTCTTAGATATTTGAATATGTTCTTTACTGCATTCTAGTGTTGCTCTCCATAGCAGGATTGGTAAAGACTTACCACTCCCACTATATGGTGGATATCTGGCCTAATACACATCATGGCGTACATTAAGATTCCTACGGCTGATGCATAAGGACATCCAGCCATGGCTTTCTTTTCCTCAACAGTTTGAGGAGCCATCCCTTTAGATAGACTGATACCATGTCTTAAGGGGAGGAAACCTTTCTTGGAACTATCCATACAGAATCGTTCAAGAATCTTCTTAATGTACCCATGTTGTGACAATCCCAATATCCTCTTCTCTCGGTTTCTGAATAACTTCAAACCTAAGATGTAAGAGGCTTCTCCAAGATCTTTCATCTCAAAGGTATGGGATAACCAAATTTTCACATTGATCATCATCCTTGTATCATTCCAATGATAAGGATGTCATCTACGTAAAGCACGATGAACACAATGACGCTCCCACTAAGCTTCTTGTACACACAAGGTTCATCAGGATTTTACACAAAATCATAACTCTTTATGGTTTCGTCAAATATGATGTTCTAGCTACGAGAAGCTTGCTTGATCCCATAGATGGATTTCTTCAGCTTGCATACTTTGCCATCCTCAGTTATGAATCCCTGGGGCTGATCCATGTAGATATCCTCCTCGAGGTATCCATTGAGGAAAGTCGTCTTGACGTCTATCTGCCAGATGTTGTAGTCAAGATATGCAGCTATAGCTAGCAATGTCCTAATGGATTTAAACATAGCCACAGGAGAGAATGTCTCATCGTAGTCGATGCCTTCTCTCGGTGTGTAGCCCTTGGCTACGAGCCGTGCCTTGAAAGTCTCTACTTTCCCATAAGGTCCCTTTTTCTCTTGAAGATCCATTTACACCCAATGGGTTTTACCCTTTTAGGTGGATCCTCCAGGGTCCATACACCATTCTTATGCATGGAGTCAATTTCTGACTTCATTGCTAGCATCCATTTATCCAAGTCATGATCCGCGAGTGCTTCATCAAATGAAGAAGGATCATTGTCAATTTCACTTGACACATAGAATCCATACCTTTCAGGTGGTGCAACCACCCTCGAACTCCTTCAAATAGGTATGTGTGTTTCATCTTTATTTATCTCTTTAGTTTCTGGCACAGGAAGATCAGAATCATCAGGAGATTCAATGAGTTCCTCATCTTCATTCTTGTCTTGACCTTTAAGGAAATCATTCTCCAGAAATTTCACATCTCTAGAAACAAAAACCTTTTGGGTCTCAGGGTCATAAAGCTGGTATCTAATACCATATTTAACATACCCAATGAAGTAACACTCATGAGAGCGAGATTCTAGCTTACTTGCGTCCACGTTCTTCGCATGGACCAAGCAACCCCAAACCCTTAAGTGATTAACACTAGGTTTGATTCCACACCATAGCTCATGAGGAGTCTTAGGCATAGAATTGCTAGGAATCTTGTTCAGGATATATATTGTAGTCTCTACTGCATATCCCCAGAAACTAAGTAGTAAATGTGCTTTGCTCATCATTGAACGAACCATATCCATGATGGTACTGTTGCATCTTTCAACAACACCATTAAGTTGGGGAGTTCCAGGAGGAGTGAGATTAGAAATAATTCCATTCTCTTTAAGATATTCCTTGAATTCATCAGAGAGGTACTCGCCACCTCGATCAGATCGAATCTGTTTAATCTTCCTATCAGTTTGGTTCTAAACCAAAGCCTTGAACTCTTTGAACTTTTCAAAGGTCTCATATTTATGACGTAATAGGAAGACAAAGCCATATCACGAATGGTCATCAATAAACGTCAATTAATATCGATATCCATTTCGAGTCGCGGTACTGAAGGGACCACATACATCAGTATGTATTAGGTCAATAATACCTTCGCATCTTGTAACCTTGTTACATAAAAGGCGTCCTTGTCATTTTACCCTGGATGCAATGTTTGGAGGTAGGCAAAGGTTGAACCTGTAGAAAATCCAAAGGTCCATCCTTTATCAATCTATTGATCCTATTTGATGCCAAATCTCATTCGAAAGATTTCCATCCTTCCTGGGACGTTTAGGGTTTTTATTATTAGTGGTAGTGACATTCATGATACATTTATCAATGCACAATTCATAGAGTCCACCAGAAGTCAAAATACCATCCGCAATATATTTATCATAATGATTTATGACTAATTTATTACAGAAAAGGAATGAATATCCGCTTCTAACAAGCTTAGATACAGATATCAAATTCCTTCTGACTTTGGGTACAAAAAGACACTCTTTAAGTATTAAGACTCTACCACTAGATAATGACAGTCAACAAGTCCCGACGGCTACTGCTGCAACACTTGCATTCGATCCCATCTGGATGACTATCTCCCCTTATTCAAAATTTCTAGTTTCCTAAAACAAATGCAACAAATTGCATATATGAACAGAAGCACCAGAATCTACAACCCAACTTCCTTCTCATCCAACGAGAAAACTAGTTTCAATGATGAAAGTAGATTTCATACTTGCTGGGGCTTTACCTTTGTCGACTGACTTCAGGTATTCCGAACAGTTACGCCTCCAATGCCCCAGCTTCTTGCAGTGGTGATAGACGTCGGATTTCTTCGACGCTGTCAGTGTGGATGCATTGGAAGATGAGAAAACACCTTGACCCTTCTTCTTTCTCTTCTAAGCTGGGTCCTTTCGAGATCCTTGCTTCCAATCGCGCTTCCCTCTGACCTGTGCAACCATTGCACTACTAGTGGGATCATCTTTCTTCATTACATCTTCTGCAGACTTTAATGCAGCAAGAAGTCCAGCGTTTGACAAGTCCAACTTGTTCATGTGGAATGAAACCACAAAATTATTAAAAGACTTGGGCAAAGACAGTAGAATGAAATCAGCTTGCATGTCTGCATCCATGTTTGCCCTGAGAGTCTCCAGCTCAGACAAGTACCCAAACATTTTGAGTACATGTTCTCGAACCAAAGTTCCTTCCTGCATCTTGCAGTGAACGAGTTCTTTCATAATGTTGTAACGTTGGGTGCGGTTAATGTCACCAAACATATCTTTCAGATTCTGCATTATTTCCTGGCATGTGCTAATCTCCACATGTTGCTTCTAAAGAACATTGGAGAGAGAACCCAGAATATAGCATCTAGCCAAGATATGATCCTCATCATACTTGTCATTGTATGTCTTTTCTTCCTTCGATTTAGGGCTTTCATGCTTGTCTTCTGTGAGCACATAACTTATGTGCTCGACTGAGAGAACAAGCTCTAAATTACAGATCCAATCCAAGTGTTTTGGACCGGTCAACTGGTTGACCTCCAGAAGCATGCTTACTGGGTTCATGGACTTCATTTTCTGAATTGAGAATGCACTATATTAGAATATATATAATCATATATACAAATTTATGATATTTGATTAAGACATTTTAAATCAAATTATTCTTGCATTATCAACTTTGAAAGTTCATTCCCTTAATCACTTTCAAAGCAAGAGATATACTTACCACTATATCTCTAGCAAGAACCGAGATCTCCTTTTTATCTTTGTCACATCCCAATAATATGAGAATCAGTGACTCCAATAAAGAGAAGCGGGAATACATTCTGCCTTGCAAGTCCAACTTGCATTTCCAAATTCGATCTTTAACACCCGGGCCCACCACCCCTCACCCATTGTTAATTGAACGAACCGTCAACAGGAATAGTACTCGCTATGCACAATCCAATATTGCCCTAATAATATGAGGATCCGATATTGGGGTCACTACGCATACGGCCTTACTCTTTTGAGAAGCAAAGAGCCTGATCCAGATGCGCTTGCATATAGGAGCTGTCACTTCGGACATGCGTCTCCCACATGCAATCCGTAGCGATGGAACTCTTCGCCTTGACGGGAGACCATGGATGTCACTTATGTGATCCTCCACCTCATATTCAAAATTTAATTAAATATTATGAATCATATTCATATATTTAACTCTTCCAAGGGAAATACACATCTATTCATAATAGAGTGTTTTAATTGGATGCAATTAACTTAATCACATTATATTAATTTTCAATCTAATTCAACAAACAAACTTGATTATTTTTACTTGAATTTTAATAATTATAAAAATACATCTTGATTTCTCCGGCATTATCGAGTCCCTACCCGTTGTCATGGTCAGTACCGATAAAAGTGGGACGGACCACATCCGGTGCAACCCGTTACCCAATGCTTTCCAACTACACACCATATCCACCTCAGGAAAGGATAATGCCAAATAGATCAATTTGTACTTGAGATGATCATCGGTTATTCAACCGAAATTATACCATATAGTAATAATCAAAATATTTTTTATTATAAGGAAATTTGCTACACAAATTCCCAATCCTATTCTATCATGGAGCTTGATGATTGTGTTTCCAATTATGATCTATATCAAATCTAATCAATTTATTGGTTGAGGCCATGTCAATTAAGGAAATAATCATCATCAAATATTTCTCAAATATTTTCCATAATTATTTCATGAAATTAATAATTAATTTCACTAATTGACAATCACATGATTCTTGATTAGGACTGTAATTTCAGCAGTGATCTCTACTCACTAAAATTAACATATCTTAATCAATTTCAATCCAAATTAGATAAAATAAATTTTCAAAGATTGCTAATTTGATTTAGGATAGAACCTAAGTAATATTTCATGCATTTCGAGGCGGATCAAAATAGTAATTAACTCATTAATCATGTTAAGATTCGCAGTTCCCGCAACAGTGAATACATGTTCATTAAAACAACCATATCTCGAGCAAACGGAATCCAAATTACGTCCTTATTTAATGAGGAACAAAATACAAGGGATTATTTGTATTTAAACAATTTAAACAGGGTCGAATTTATTCACTAAATAGATGTGCGAAAATCAAATACGACAAAAAACTTTCACGACCTTAACGAACCCAAGTCGTCCTAGGTTTGCGGATCGTATCCAAAACCTTCAACCTGGCTTTGATACCACTTGAAGGATATGGTATTATCTTCAAGCGCATCACGGAAGCGTGAGCATCGTATCGAATACGATGTAGAACGACTAGTCGTACAAGTAGTTCTATGCAGCGGAATTTAAAAAAATTTCAGGCGATGAAACGACATGATCCAAGAACAATTCTCGGATCGTTTCATCTAGAACCACATCAATTATAAAAGAATACCTCTAAAAGTGTGGTTGATCGAGTCTCTACGAAAAGAGACCTCATGTCTCAAGTCTGATCGTCAGAGAAGACACTTGCGAGCGTGGGGATGAACTGTGTGATCCTCGCAATCCATCAAGATGATCCAAGCACGGCGGACTCCTGATCTTGTCGTCCGAGATCGAACATCTTCTTCATGAGCGTAACACTCCAAGATGACGGAGAATCGAAGAACATCAAAGCGGCGGCATGGTGGAGAAGGTGTCGACGGCTTTCTCCTCTAGGGTTTGGTGGACGGCCACGAAGGAGAGGGAGAGAGAGTTGACGTGTGGGGAGAGAAGAGAGAGAGAGAGATGTGCTTCCAAAAGCATAGACATAGAGAGCATGGTATGCCTTTCTATTTATAAGGTTTTGGGATCCATGGATCTCAATCCATGTGACACATAAAATCAGTGGGTGAGATTGATTTATGTTTAATCCAATGGTCAAGATTGTTGTTAGTAACAACCAATAACTACTAATTTAATTTAGATCAAATATATTTGACAAATCAAATATAAATCAATCCTAAATTAAACAATCAAATAAGGGAGATTAACCAACATGGAGATTGTATTCCCATGCATCATGGTGCACGGCCACCAATTTCCATACTAGTTGTGGTGGTCGTCCACTTGATTGCAAGTAGGAGCAATCTCATAAGATTTCATGAGATTGCATCTCCTTGGAAATCTCCATTATTTAATCCAACGGCTTTTACTGTGATTTATTCTTCAAAATTAGTTCATTATTAATTTTGAGAATATTGCAATCTTGCCATTGGAAATTTGTGAATCACATTCACAACCCAAAATAAAATATAATTTACATTTTCAATTAATTACACAATGTGTATCCAATACACATTAATAAGTAATTAATAAATATAAATTAGAATTAGCTCTCTCTAATACATTATAAATCACATTTTTAATATACTATGAATAATTGAAAATTGCTATCCACATTATTCTTATCCACAATAATTAAATCACATTTAATTATATTGGATAATTTCCACACACATCAATATAATCAAATCACATTTAATCATAAATTCTTTAATGCTTAGATCTATGGAATTATTCTTGAACCCTTTCAAGAATAATGCAATTTTTCCGCAGATACTTGGAGATAAGGACAAGGCTATTATATTGTTCCACGTATAGTAACTTGGATATTGAGATCACATCTCAAATCCAGATCTCATGGACTGGTGAGCCGAAAATCCCACGATACCCGAGCAAGGGATAAAATCAATCAAGGGTCGTTGCGACCCGGATCTCACAGATCAGACTCAACAAGAAAAATAGACCACCAAATCAGATAAATCGATAAAAACACGAATAGCGGTCTTCGCTATTTATTTAACCTGATATAGCAACCAGGGTCAAACTCGAGGAGCGCGGATTGGCTGAATCGGCCTACGAAGTAGTCGAAAAGATAAAAAAATGAATAAAATATTTTTGATGGATTTTAGGTATTTTTAAATTTTTTGTGTTTTTAATGAAAGAGAAATATGAGAAAAAGGGTAAAAGAGGCAAAGTCAACAATTTATTAAAGGCTCAAAATTTCTCAGAAAATTCAAATAAAATTGTTTTTGTGTTTTTATATTTTTAAGTTTTTTGGTAATTTTATGGCAATTTTATATTTTTTTAGTTGATTTTATAAAAAAATGAGAAAAGGGAAAATAGTGAGAAAATGTACAATTAGATTTGATGGGCTAATTAAAAATAACTAATTAGCTTTAAAAATCTGATGATGATTTTTATGAAAAGTAAATACAAAAACTAAGCTACAGAAACTAGAATTGTAATTTTTTGAATTTTTTAGAATTTTATAAGATTTTTAGGGTTTTGTGATTTTTAGGGGCTTTAAAAATCCAAATGACACAAAACTTGGACAAAACCTTAAACACAACCAAACAAGCAATCCCTAACTTTTTTAGATTTTTTGGATAAGTTATTTATATTTTTTGTTGATTTCTATTCCAGACAG
The DNA here is from genome assembly GCA_037367405.1 of Ottelia alismoides. Classification (NCBI taxonomy): domain Eukaryota; kingdom Viridiplantae; phylum Streptophyta; class Magnoliopsida; order Alismatales; family Hydrocharitaceae; genus Ottelia; species Ottelia alismoides. The sequence goes on along the minus strand of JAZKJV010004466.1, from coordinate 180,590 downwards.
CAGCAAAAATGAAGGTTTTTTATTTTTAAAAATAGCAAAAAGCAAGAAAATGTCCCAAAAATTTAATGAAATTTTTACACAGCTTCTTCTTTTCCATGAGGTACCTGATGGCGGTATGATCTGTATAGATAGTCACTCTAGATCCAATGATGTAAGATCTGAACTTATCTAGGGCGAAAACTACGGCTAGCATCTCCTTCTCAGTGACTGTATAGTTCCTCTAGGCGGCATCCAATGTACGGCTAGCGTAGTGAATAGCAAATGGGACTCCATCCCTCCTCTGTCCCAGCACAGCCCCTATGGAAAAATCGGAGGCGTCTGTCATGATCTCGAATGGTAGAGACCAATCCAGTGGATGGAGAACAGGAGCCTCTATAACACGACTCTTGAGAGTCTCAAATGATGATAGACACTTATCATCTACGAGGAACTCGATGTATTTCGTCAGCAGATCAGTCAATGGTCGGACAATCCTACTAAAATCATGACTGAAGTGCCTGTAGAAATCGACATGCCCAAGAAAAGACCGTAATTGCCGCAAGTTGGATGGTGGATTGAGTTTTCTAATGACATCCACCTTGGTCAGATTAACCTCCACGCCCCTGCTGGAGATGATATGGCCAAGCACCGTCCCGTGAGTCACCATGAAGTGACTCTTCTCCCAAGACAACACAAGGTGTACCTCAATGCATCGCTGAAGGACTCGGTCTAGGCAGTCAAGACAAGAATTGAATCCGTTGCCGTAGATCGAGAAATCATCCATGAAGACCTCCAAGCACTCCCCCACCATGTCCGAAAAGATGGACAACATGCATCTCTAGAATGTCGCAGGAGCGTTGCACAATCCAAATGGCATGCGTATGAAAGCATATGTCCCGAAGGGACATGTGAAGGTGGTCTTGTCCAGGTCCTAAGGCGCGATGGCCACCTGATTATAGACGGAGTACCCATCCAAGAAACAATAGTGGCTCTTCCCTGCCAACCTCTCAATAATCTGACCAATAAAGGGCATGGGGAAATGATCCTTCTTGGTGGCCTGGTTCAATCGTTTGTAGTCCACATAGACCCGCCAAGAAGTGGGTATTCGGGTAGCGATCTCCTCTCCAGACTCACTTACAACTATGGTGATGCCCGTCTTCTTGGACACCACATGCAATGGACTGACCCACTTGGAGTCGAAGATAGGGTAGATAAAATCGGCGCTCCATCATTTCGAGATCTCCTTCATGACAACCTCCTGAAGATTCGGGTTCAGCCGCCGCTGGAACTCATGTGACGGCTTTGCCTCCTCCTCAAGATAGATAGGGTGGGAGCACAGGGCCGGACTTATCCCCTGGAGATCGGCTACACTCCATCCTATCGCCTTGTGGTTCTTTTCAAGAACTCCCATCAGACGGGATTCCTGCTCTCCAGTCAAATCAGCGGAGATAATGACTGGGTACATCTCATGCTCACCCGCAAGGAACCTATACTTCAGCGACGACGGTAGCGGCTTCAGCTCTGGACAAGTAGGTGCTGGCGGATCTGGCCTCTGAAAAGTCTGAGTGAATGCTGCCAAATCTATATGGGAGAATGAGAACTCTCGCTCACAATCTGGATCTGGAGAAGGCTGCTCTGATGGACTGTCTCTGCTCTGCACAGAATCAACCTCCTCCCTCACTGTAGGCTCAGTGGAAGTCAGACATGGTATCAAATCATCGAACTCTGCCCAGTCAACATCTAACTCCGAGGGATCTGTATCAGAATCACAAAAGTTTGTCTCGAGGTCAGAAACCGGGTCTGCTGCCTAAGATGTATCATGGATCAGGAATGCGCTCTCCAAGCTCTCCTCTATTGGCGTCTCTGCATCAGAGAACTCTGAAGGTGAGAGGATGGCCTGTGCGACTGGATCTGCCCAAACTTCCTCGTCATATGTAATCATAAAATCGCAGTCTTAGTGGATGTCTCGCCCTGCCTCTATCATCTGCTCTGAATCGGAAGTCGGCTCTGAGCAAGCTGAATCAGTGGCTCTAGTCTCCTCGACCGTCTCTATTTGTATACTCACCCTCGACGCGAAAGTACACCTTCCCGCTATCATGGTCGGACACTACCTTGGTTGTGGCCAAGAACGGGCATCCTAGAATGATCGGGGTATCGGTCACAGATTCAGGTATCTCCATGTCCAACACAACGAATTCCACAGGGAATTTCATGCCCTGAATCGTGACGACAACGTCCATCAGCAATCCCTTCGGCCTCTTGATAGATCGATCAGCAAACTGAAGGACCGTCCTGCTCTGTCGGAGAGGGCCCAACTTGAAGCGGTCAAGAAGGGCTGCCGGAAGGAGGTTGATCGAAGAACCGCTGTCTAATAGAGTGCGGTCGAACCTATACTCATGGATGTGGCATCTGACATACGAGGCTCCTGCATCTGGCCTCTTGGCTGGCAGACAGTTCTGAATTGCGAAACAAGCGGCACAAGTAAGCACATGGATCTCTGACTGATGGTTCCGCCTCTTCCTCCTAACTGTGGTCCTGTCTTTGAGTGATATCTGGAGTAGAGGTATGTGCTCCAAGGCCTCCTGTAGAGTCAGCTGTATGTGGAATCTATCTATCATCTGCTGGATGAACTCTATCTGATGGTTCTTTTTTGGATTTTCTTTTTTTTTGCCTCGTACCTGGATGGAGTGCTCTAGGAAAGGGGACTATAGGGTCCTTCTCAGATGAAGGACCAGGAAAGGGCCTGGCATGCTCATGAACAACAGAATCCACACAAACATCATCAAGCAACACATGTGGATCCGAAAATAACAAACCCTTTCCTTTAGTTGCAGAAATGTCCTGAGATACACGTACAGAAGGAAAAACAACAGGACTAGCAGAACCGGAAATGGTGGCCTCAGTACCACCCTCGGCATCTGGACTCGCGGTATAAGTACCGTGCTCTGGCTCAGCAACTGCAATGGTGCCGTCAGTACCACCTCCTCCAACTGGTTAAATGACGGCCTCAGTACCATCGGCGGGATCAACATCCACGATGGCGTCAGCAACATCGTCATCGTCTCTTGTGGCATCAGTACTGCGCTCCTCCTCGTCTGGCGCTCCTGGAGTGGCATGGGGTTATCGCTCAGACGAGGCACCGCCTACTGGCATCCTACCACTCCTAAGTGTAACAAAATCAATATCAAACATGTATGCAGACATATCACCAAGTGAAGCACTAGGAGTGGTAATCTCAGTGAACTCTACCTGCTCAGACTTCCTCTTGAGGTTGTTCGGATTCGCCTCGATCTAGGCAGAGATGGCGGCCTTCCCTCTCACAATCTCCCGCATCTCCTGGCGGAACTCATCCATCTCCCGTCGAAAAGTAGCCTGCTGCTCTGTCATGAGGCGGGCTAGATCATCCAGGGCGTGGTTCTCATCGGTCGGCCCATGAGAACCTGACGGGTGGCCTCGTTGGTAGTGAGGCTGCTGTGGCTGGTGCGGGTGAGAAGGGTACTGCTGATGATACTGTTGCTGAGGCTGCTCTCGCCTCCAAGGTTGTCCCTGCTGATAGGGACAAGGACTGTACTGCTGGTGTTGGGATGACTGCTGGGGATGGTGTACTAGGGGCTGGGGATGCTGGTGCTGCTCACACTGCTGGCCGTACTGGCCACCTTGAACTGGAGGCTGCTGCTAGGAACTGGTGCCTCCGGCCGACCAGCAGAATTCGGGATGGTCTCACCGGATACCGGGCTTGGGTCGGTCATACCAAAACCCGTTAACATCCATCAACAGCTCAAGCTCGTAGGTGGGTGGAGGGAGTACTGCCAGGGGCTGATCCAGTTGGTAGACCACCATCTGAGTGTCCTGGGATGGTGGTGACTGGTAGAACTGTGGTGGCTGCTGGTACGACTCTGCCTGTACAAGGTGAACCTGTCTAAGCTGATTGGAGTGCTAGGACGAGCTACCATTGATGTTCGGATCTCCTCGTGACCGAAGACGGGTCTGAGAAGCCGTCTGTGCCTCCTGAAGACACATGAGCTGTGTCTTCAGGTCACTCAGCGTCTGTGCCATCTGATCCATCTGTGTGATGCCCTGGCACTGCTTCTTCTCAATCAGATCGATCTGGTCCAGCTTCTCACTGATGATGCCCATGTCTGCGGCTGGGGACTCGGCCTGTGAAGCTGTCGCGGATGAAGTGGAAGGACCGACATCGACCCGTGCAATTGACTTAACCGAATTTCACGGGGTCTAAATGTGTCTCACACAAGGCGGAGACAACAGTCGCTGTGGCGACCCTCAATGAATCCCGATCAAAGTCAACAATGAACCCACAATCAAATCAATTAAACAAAGAGAAATAAATGTGGAGTCAAATTTATTTTAACTCTACAAGAAATGTGTATAGTGCAAGTATGTAGAGGTCGAACTCAGGGAGCACACAGGATAGATCAAGCAAGATGCAAAAATGTGAATGTGATTAAGTGTCTGTAAATATGCAAAATTTTGTGGGTTTTTAATTTTATATTTTTTATTTAATTTTTGATTTTATATTTTTTATTTTGATTTTAAATTTACTGATTTTATATTTTGTTTTTGTATTTTATATCTTTATATTCTCTTTTTCTATAATAGAATATATATACAATATAAGGGAAGAGAGGATAAGGTATCTATAAAAATAAGGAAAAATGCTCAAAAATCAGAGAAATAAATGCTTTTGGTCTTCTTATGATTTTAAGATGTTTTTTTTATTTTTGGAGATTTTTTGAATATTTTTGGTATTTTTTAAAAGTGAGAATACAGGTAAACAATGAACTAACCTACAGGCTGAGACTAAAATGAGGATACAAATTATCAAAATATCCAAAATTCCTCAAATTAATTTTAAAATAAATGCAAAAAAATAAGGAAACTATCGAAACTGGGTTTATATTTTTAGGATTTTTCTAGATATTTTTAGATTTTTATGAAGTTTTTTAGGGATTTCCTAATTTTTAAGGTTTTTGTTTTGAAATTCTTAATGTTTTTTGGATTGACACTAAAAGACGATAAAACACACAAAATATAAATTTTTTGGAATTTTTCAAAACGTTTTTATAATTTTTATGGATTTTCTAATGCAAACAGTACTGAAAATGCATGTTTTTTATTTTCAATAAATATGAAAATGCAATAAAAATGCAATGCAAAAATATGGCGTGAATGAGCAAGCAAACAGGAGCTTAAACTAATTTTTTTGGCGATTTTTAGCAATTTATAGATGCATGAAATAAATAGATACAACATCAAGAAACTACACTACTGGCAAGGGCATAAGTGCAAATAAGCAAAAATCCAGGGGCAAAAGTGCAATTTTCAAAAAAGTTTACAATAGATTAAACAAGTTCCAGGACTAAATACAAATATCAAGACTCGCGAGGGCACTCCTGCAAATAACCCAACCCCTGCGCGTGACTAGCACGCGCTTGGGAAGGACCTAAGTGCAAAATACAAAACTCCCAAGGGCTGCTATGCAATTTACCCAAAAATATTGCACTTAATGTCAAAATTCTTGGACTGAAACAAAATACCCAAACCCACGAGGGGGTCCTTGCAAAATCACCACCACCCCACGTGCACATATCACGTGAGGTGACGTGGACTGGACCTGAATGTAAATAATAGAAGTGCGAGGGTCTAGGTGCAAATATTACAAAAGTTTTTACGCTACAGACAAAAGTTTATAGATTAAATAATAAATACAAAAATGCTAAGGGTGGAGGCTGCAAAATACCCAAAGCTAAGCGATCCAATGGCGGGGGAGATGCCACTTGACACGTGGCGCACGATGAACGGCCGATGACGCTTCGACGATGACTGGCTGCGATTAGATCTTCACGGGTAGATCGGACGGTGGTGGACGCGAATGATCCAACAGCTACTGTTCAATCTGGAGGCGCGCCTCGATCCGACGGTGGGGAGGCACGGAGGAAGAACGGGGAAGAACGCCGGCGAGGCAGACTTCCCCGAGCTCAATCTCCGTGCTCCGGCGATCTGGAAGGCTCAAAATGAGCCGGGCGACTCCTGCGGTCTTCCTCTATCTCCTGAGGGGTCCAAAACACCTCGGCGATGGCCGAGGCTCGCTGGAGACGACGACAGAGCTGGGAGGCTTCGTGCGTCTCCGGCGAGGGTCAAAATGACCTCCAGGCGCTCGTTAGGGCTCGTTGACCTACAAGAAAGGGTGAGAGGGTCCAGGGCAAATTGCCTGGACCCCACGGAGGTGGAAGTGGTGTGCGGAACAGCGTGAAGGAGCTTGGTCGGAGGTGCGCTCCGGCGAGGTCACCGATGGAGTGATTGAAAGGATGAAACGCAAAGGTTTTTGAGGGGAATTAATCCTAATGCTACGGAGGAGAAAACGCAATGAAAATAAAAGGAAAACGAAAGGGGAATAAGCTGCCTCGATGGCCGGAGCCAGAGGGTGGTGTACCTCAACGGCGAGCTTTACCGAAGGTGGTGGAGATGCCTCTGACCTCCTTCGCCTTGGCTGACGACACTAGGGTGGAGCTGTCACCTCCAGGACCCGGTGGAGCTCAAAAGGGACGAAGAGAGGTGGACCAAAGGGACTCAAAATTCAAATGGAAGACGGGGGCGCACTATATGGGGTTTGACCATGTGGTTCTGGTGCTCCAAAAGTCGAGGTATATTGGGCGACGCAATGATCCAATCCTCGAGATAAACATTGGGCGAGTAAGCCTAATGATCGAGGAGAAAAGGCCGTGAAGAGTGCGCCCTAAAATGATGCAAAAAATGGCCTTGAAAAATCTTCAAACATGGGCGAATACCAAGGTTTGACATGGGCACAGAGGGGAGGACGACCAGTTGACCGGGGTCAACTGGGGCCGGCACCTGGTTGGTCCACGTGGACCAACCATGAAAAATCCCTGGAAAATATTTTGTAAAATCGATTAAAAATAGAAAATGAATTAACTAATTTCCAATTATTAAATAAAAAATGTTTACTATTTTATAAGGTATTTTATTATGATTTTTGATTATTTTTATGAGGTGTAAAAATAAGATTTACCTTTTATAGGCTATATAGGTATATATATCTATGTATTTTATCAATTTATATTGATTTTGTGTTTTTAATTTATTTATTTTAATTTATTATTTTATAAATTTATAAAATACTTTTATACACTTAAATATATTTTTATTTTATTTTTCTGAAGTGTTTTGTACACTTAATAAAATAAAAGTATTAATACTAAAGGTATGTATATAGGTATTATACCTGTGTATGCTATATTCAAATATTTTATTTTATGTTTCTTTTGTGTTTTTATTCTGATTTTAATATACAAAAATAGTATAAGTAATATTTACATAATTATAAAAATATAAAAGTATAAAAATAATGAAATAATAAAATGAATAATTTAATCTGTACAAGTATACAATAGGGGTCCAAAATTCAACTTTCAAACCGTAGCTCCCCCAAATGCGAAACCACCGCCATTAAATAGCTTATTTTAAATTATATACAATTAAAGGTGAGTTTGACGCATTTCGAGTTTTTATTTGGGAGATAGAGGTCTGGAAAGTTGGGATTCTGGAATTTTATTTAGACTATAACTTTTTATCTGTACATTATTTTAGAATGAAATCAATTTTGCATTTTTATTTATTTAATTATCTACAACTTTTATGTACAAAGTTTCTTTATTTGAGGTATAAAAAGTGGAACCAAAAATAGGTCCCAAAATGGATAAAGAATGAATAAAATGAAAGGGTATCTGACCCTTATCTCCCCCTACTCTATTTCTTGTCGACCTATTCATCGAGATGTCTGGGTCTTGGGGTTACGGGTCATAAAATATTTACAATATTTTATTCTTTTTCTTTTCTTTTATTTATTCTACAATTTTAGCTTTAAAAACTGTATTTTATGCACTATTTACTTGCACATGCATGAATGCTAAGATGCTCTAATTAAGGGTATTTACATGCATTTGCTAGGGTTTTTGTGGTCAAAATGATAGAATAAAGATGATGAAATGTGGATTCATCATCCCCCTATACTTTACCTTTGCTAGTCCCTAGCAAACACTTATGTAATAAGTGCAGAAAGAAAAAGAAAGAAATGAAAAAGAAGAAGTTGGATTAAATTTGATTATCAAACTTGTCTTCATAAAATCAAAGTTTGGAGCTTAAGTTAGACCTTTGGAATTTAGTGAAGGAGGAACCTTAATGAGAACCGGATTTGAAATCCAACAGCCTTCGAGAATCCGAAAACTCTGCTCAAGTCTCCTCAATAGCCAGGTCAGAAATACTTCAACTCATACGTAAACTCTTATGAATATGAATCTGACTCGTACAGTGTAAGTGATGGTGGCTCTTCCCAACTGAAATGACAAAGAGACTGACTTCTCCAATATGACAACCCAATGATTCCTCAATCCAACAACTCATTCCTCAAGGAGCGGAGTATTCCCTTCTAAGTTCAAGTAGCAACCAGCTCAAGAGGAGGGGGTGAAGAGAAGACTGGACGGTAGCCAGTGTAGCTACCTATCCTTGGATGCAAGACCAGTGTAGTCAAGTCATCCAGCTACAGGCTCACATTTTTGACTTTGAAGCACAAGCTTGCTTATTTGACTATACAACATATGTACACTCCGGCAAGCATTTTTATTTTTGTACAGGCTTGTCCATTTTTTTGGAGTTTTTGCTTTTTGCATTTTTTTGAATACTATATACAGCAGCATTTACATAGGGAGTTTTTCCTCTTGAGCCAGTAGACTATCCCTCTTTTGAAGCTTTATTGCAACCCAAGATCTCCTATCCTCGAAACTCATCATCACTAGACGGGTTGGGGTGCACTTCCCTCCCTAGAGGAGGACAAGTGTTTCCACCTGTGTGCGTCTCATACTGGCAAATCCAACCCCCTCACCACTCCAACTGAGTTGAGCCAAGTGAAAGGTGCAGGTGTCCAAGTTAGGTCATTATCAACAAGAGTCGTGTGTGTGCTCCGAAACACTCTACTTAGGCAGTCAAGAATTCATTGAACTAAGTCTCGCGATCCTCAAAGAATTAAGTCAACTAGACCTGAAGTAACTCAATCCCAGTTCCTATAAGGTTCTTGTTAATTAGGTAGATTTAAGGTCTAATCAAGCTCCAATCTTTACTTAGACTCGTTCAACTATCAAACTCAATCCAAAAAATGCGAATGCCATGCAAATGCTATGCAGAAAATATTTTTGTGATGCAATTTTCAAAGATTTTGAACTTTTTATGGATTTTTGAAAAGATGATGCATATGCATTTTTTTTAGATTTTTCAAAAAGATTTTTCAAATTTGGATTTTAATTTTGCAAATGTTTTTGGGATTTTTGAAAACAAAAGCTTTTGGCTAAAAACTATGTATAAATATTTACACGGGAATGCTTCTTATATATACAAGAAGTGGATTTTACGAATTTACAAGGGTAAGTGCTCAATTTTATATATATAGTACATTTTGGGTGTGATGTATATATTCCTCAAACTTATTTGACAAACAGTTTTTCGAAACAACTTTGAAAACTTTAGTCCAAAATAATTTTCACAAATATTTTTTACAAACATGTACACACATTTGAAAATCATTTTGTAAAGGTTTTCCAAACAATATATATATATATATTTTCCAAATATTTTTGCAACCATTTTTCAAACCATTTGCAAATCATTTTTCAAACATTTTATTTCACACAAAGAAAATAACTTTACAATCAAAATCTTTTACAAAGGTTGAAAACATGTAACAAAATGTTTTCCAAATAGTTTTCAAAAGATTTTCACAAGGATTTTCAAACTATTTTTCAAACATTTTGCAAAAAAATATTTTCACCTGATTTATTTAATCAGTAGATACACAAAGAATTTAAGGAATAATCATATCTTTTTATTAAGATTTTTAATGAATTTTATAAGTATAATTAGCCATAGTTATTAGTAAAAATATGAAAGTACGAGTTATGGCTAAAGTATATACACAGTATATACGACCCCCCTATACTTAGCTTGAGCTATGTCCTCATAGATCGGAGAGAAAAGAGAAGACATAACTCGTACTGAGTATAGAAAAGTCTGAAGAATAAAGGGATAAGAGATGAATGAACGAATGAGAAGTCGATCGTCCCCCCATACTTAGGATCGAATAATCCTAAGTATAGCATACTGTACACAAAGTAGGGAGGGTCAAGGGTGGGAATGAACAGATCGTACTCAGATTGTCTCCCCTTATACTTAGGGTAAGATATCCCTAAGTATAGACAAGAAGAGGAGACAATGGAGAGGATCAAAGAATAGAATCACTCGGGGTGCATACCCCCCTTCACTTAGGACAAAGTACATCCTAAGAATAGAAGACTGTCTATAAGGGGCGACACCTTTTTGATAGATACAGAAGATAGAAGAGGAAAAGAAGAAAAGAAGAAAAGAAGAAAAGATATCAACAGATGGATCTATATAGCGGAAGATGGAAGTGATAACCATGTATGAGATGCAAATGATCCGAGTTGAAGAACACATCTCATACCAGAAGGATGGGGGCAACGTCAATGGTCGGCAGATCATGATCTAGATATAACTTCAGTCGTTGACCGTTAACACGAAAGGTAGAGGAAGATGACGGCTCGGATATATCAACGCTACCATTGTCATGTACCTTCCTGACCACATACGGACCTTTCCACTTACTCTGTAATTTCCCTGGAAATAACTTCAGCCTGGAATCAAACAACCATACACTTGATCGGGCTTAAACTATTTATGGCTGATATGGAAATCATGCCATGTCTTCACTTTCTCCTTATACTGCAGGCTGCTAGAAAAGGTTGTATCTCTCAACTCCTCCAGGGTTGCCAACTCTGCTCTCCTCTGTTCTCCTATACTCTCGGGAACCATTAATAACTCAGTGACTGCCCAGAGTGACTTGTGCTTGATCTCCACTGGCAGATGGCACGGCTTGCCATAGACGAGGCGAAAGGGAGATGTCCCTAATGGATTTTTGAAGGAGGTCCGATAGGCCCACAAGACCGAGTCCAAAAGCTGTGACCAATCCTTTCAGTCTGGGCGGACAACCTTCTGTAAGATAGTCTTGATCTCCCTATTCGATACTTCGGCAAGACCATTAGTCTGAGGGTGATACGGCGTGGCAACACGATGGTCAATGCCAAACTCGTCTGCAAGGGTCCTAAATTTATCATTAATGAAATGAGACCCCCGTCTGAAATTAGAACTCTAGGTACCCCGAACCATGAAATGATATTTTTCCTCAAAAAACGACACACGGTTTTAGCATCTACGGCTCGGGCGGGGATGGCCTCAACCCATCGGCTGACATAATCTACAGCAAGCAAAATGTGTTCAAACCCCTGACTCTTAGGAAATGGGCCCATGAAATCAATCCCCCATGCAACAAAAACCTCACAAAAGTGAATCGGCTGCATGGGCATCATGTCTCTCTGTCTGCAAGTACCCATCTTCTGACAGTCAGTACACCTCTTCACGAATTCATTAGAATCCTTGAAGAGAGTAGGCCAGCAAAGGCCGGATTGAAGCACCTTCTGTGTTGTCCGTCTCCCAGAATGATGTCCTCCTGCCTCAAGCTTGTGGCAGTAGGTGAGGACGCTATGCTGCTCTTCTTAAGGAATGCACCTTCTCCAGATGCTATCCCCTCCTTCATTATAAAGGACGGGATCCTCCCAATGGTAAAACTTGGCCTTAGCTAGGAAGGTCTCAAGTTTCTGCCTGGGCCAACCCTGTAGAACCGTCTTGGCAACAAGATAGTTTACAAAGTTGGCGTACCATGGGAGCGATGAGATTGCCAAGATCACCTCATCCGGAAATGTCTCTGTGATAGGTGCACTGGGCTCAGATTCCTCAAGGTTCTCTAAACGAGAGAGATGATCCGCCATCACATTCTTAACTCCAGGCTTGTCCTTTATCTCAATATCAAATTCCTGGAGCAGAAGGATCCATCTGGTAAGGCGAGCTTTGGCATCCTTCTTGGCCATGAGGTACCGGATAGCGGTGTGATCGGTATAGATGGTCACTCTAGATCCGAGAATATATGATCGATACTTATCCAAAGCAAAGACTACGGCCAGCATCTCTTTCTTAGTCACAGTGTAATTCCGCTGAGCGGCATCTAAAGTTCGACTCGCATAGTGAATGGCATACGACAATCCATCCCTCCTCTGTCCAAGCACAGCCCCTACGGCAAAATCAGAAGCATCCGTCATGATCTCGAATGGGAGAGACCAATCGGGTGGCTGAAGGACAGGAGCCGTGACAACCATGTTCTTGAGAGTCTCAAAAAACGCAAGACACTTATAATCTACAGTGAACTCGGTGTCTTTTGTCAGCAAATCAGTAAGCGGTCGGGCAATTCGACTGAAGTCATGAATAAACCGTCGGTAGAAACCGACATGCCCCAGAAAAGACCGCAATTGACGCAGATTGGACGGTGGATTGAGTTTTCTAATGATATCCACCTTGGCCGGCTCAACCTCCATGCCCCTGTCGGAGATGATATGACCAAGGACCGTCCCTTGAGTCATCATGAAGTGAATCTTCTCCCAAGACAAGACAAGATTGACCTCTATGCAACGCTGAAGCACACAGTCTAGGCAGTCAATACAAGCATCAAACACATCGTTATAGACCGAGAAGTTATCCATGAAGACCTCTAAGCAATCACCCACCATGTCCGAGAAAATGGACAACATGCACCTTTGGAATATCGCGGGGGCGTTACATAGACCAAAGGGCATCCGTCTGAAAGCGTAAGTCCCAAACGGACAGGTGAATGTCGTTTTCTCCTGGTCTTCGGGCGCAATGGCCACTTGATTATAACTGGAGTACCCGTTAAGAAAGTAGTAATGACTCTTCCCAGCTACCCTCTCAATAATCTGATCAATGAATGGCAATGGGAAATGATCCTTCTTGGTGTCCTGATTCCATCGTCTGTAGTCCACACAGACCCTCCAAGAAGTTGGTACCCGGGTAGCTATCTCCTCTCCAGACTCATTCACAACTGTAGTGATACCCGTCTTCTTGGGTACCACATGTAATGGACTTACCCACTTGGAGTCGGAGATGGGGTAGATAAAATCGGCGCTCCACCACCTTGATATTTCTTTCACGACCACATCTCGAAGATTCGGGTTCAACCATCGCTGGAACTCACGCGAAGGCCTGGCGTCCTCCTCAAGATAAATGTGGTGAGAGAACAAAGCCGGACTAATCCCCTGGAGATCATCTATACTCCATCCTATATCCTTGTGATTTCTTTCAAGAACCTCCATCAGACGAGATTCTCGTTCTCCAGTCAAACCCGCTGAGATAATGACTAGGTGCATATCTGGCTCACCCGGAAGGAATCTATACTTCAGCGACTGCGGCAAGGGTTTCAACTCTGGACAACTGGGAGGTGGCAGATCTAGCTTTTGATATGTCTGTGTAAAGGCTACCAGGTCTGCATGTGAGAACTCTCGCTGCGCATGAGAATCTGACGAAGGGAACCCTGCTGAATCATCAATAAACTGTACTAGCTCGCACCCAATCATGGCTGTCGGCTCAGAAGGAATCGGACACGGTAAATAGTCATCAAAATCATCCCAATCGATGTATGAATCCAGGGATCAGAACTAGAAGAACATGAATGAAATTCTGTTGTACCACTCATCACAGAACTATCAGCCTCAAAGGTATCCTCATCCAGGGGTGTGCTCTCCAGGCTCTCAACTGTCATCAACTGTAAATAAGGTGAATCTGCAGGCTATGCCCAAAAGGATTCATCATCTGTCATCACAAAATCACACTCCTGGTGGATGTCTAACTCGGCCTCTGTCATCTGCTCAATATCACTGGACTGCTCTGAGCATGCTAATTCTCTCGCTCTGGTCTCGTCGATCGTGTCTATTTGTATGCTCTCGCCCTCTATGAAAAAGCACGCCATCCCATTATCATGATCGGTCACCGCCTTGGCTGTGGCCAAGAATTGGCGTCCAAGTATGATAGGGGCATCTATTACCGACTCAGGGATCTCCATGTCCAGTACAACAAAGTCCATGGGGAATTTCAGGCCCTGAATGGTAACGATCACGTCTCTTAGCAACCCCTTTGGCCTCTTAATCGACCTGTCAGCAAACTGAAGGACTGTCCTGCTCCGAAGAAGAGGACCAAACTCAAATTGGTCGAGTAAGGCTGCCAGAAGGAGGTTGATCGACGATCCGCTGTCTAATAGAGTACGATCGAACTGCTGCTCCTGAATCTCGCATCTGGCATAGGGGGCTCCTGCATCAGGACTTTTGGCTGGCATTCGGTTCTGAATGGTGCAACAAGTGTAGTGTGTGAGCACATATATCTGATCATGGTGGTTCCTCCTCCTCCTGCGGACTGTAGTCTTCTCTTTCAAGTTCTTTTGGAAGAAGGGAATGTGCTCAAATGCCTCCCGTAGAGTCAGCTGGATCTGGAATCTATCAATCATCTTGTTGCTGAACTTTACCTGTTGAGTCTTTTTTGGATTTTCTTTTTTATTCCCCTTCGCCAAGCGGAGTGCTTCAGGGAAGGGGATGGTAGGGGCTTCCTCAGATGAAGGACTAGGAATCGGTTCCTATGCCTGTGAGGGAATGGAATCCATACATTGATCATCATTCAACACATATGGACTCGAAGTAGATACAGAAACTTTTCCTTTATTCATTTTTTTCTTTTTATTGCCACAGTCCTTAGATACAAAAGGTGGCAACACAACATGGGGGAGCTCAACAAAAGTAGAAGTGGTGGCCTCAGTAGCACCAACGGCATCTGACTTCGCGGCATCAGAACCGTGCTCTGGCACATCATCAAAAATGGTGGCATCAGCACCACCGTCTGCATCTGGTCTCACGACGGCCTCAGCACCATCATCGTGATCTCCATCCTTGGTGGCATCAGCACCACCGTTATCAACATCATCAGCAGCCTCAGCACTGCTACTCTATTCACCTGGCGCTCCGGATTCTTCATGTTGTTGTCGCTCAGATGAGGCACCGCCGGCGGGTATCTTACTGCTCGTAGTAGTCACAAAATCAGCATCATACAAAGAAGACATGTCACTCAAATAATCACTAGGAGAAGCATCCTCTGTAAACTGTACCTGCTCAGATTTTCTTTTTAGACTGTTCGGATTAGGTTCGATCTGTGCAGGTATGGCGGCCTTGCCTTTGATGATATCCCTCATTTCCTGCCGGAACTCATCCATTTCCTGCCGGATGGATGCTCGATGTTCAGAAAGCAATCGGGCGAGGTCATCTAATGCTGGGTTCTCGAAGGCAGGTGCCTGAGAACCGAAAGTATTCCCTTGCTGGAAATGAGGTTACTCTGGGAGGAGAAGTGCTCACGAGGATGGGGGTATGACTGGTGTGGCTGCTGACGCTGCCGCCACTGCTGTCCCTGATAGGCGGGACGAGGACCATGTTGGTACTGCTGTTGGGCATACTGGGGCTGGTTCTGTTGCTGGTTGTTCTGTTGTCCCTGAGCTGGAGACTACTGCTGAGAAGAGGTCCCTCCGGTGGTCCAGTGGAATCCGGGATGATCACGTCGAATTCCGACTGGTTGTGGGTACCGGTCGTACCATATCCCATTGACTTCCATCAATGGCTCCTACTCGAAGGATGGTGGAGGAAGAACTGTCAGTGGTTGATCTGGCTGATAGACCACCATCTGAGTGTCCTGAGATGGTGGCTGTGACATGTGATACTGTAGCCGCGGGATCGGCTTTGCCTGGATGTGGTTGACCTGGCAGTAGGGGGCAGAAGGCTGGGTTGAGCTGCTAATGCTGGGATCATCCCGTGACCTGGGAGGCTGCTGAGTATACGTTTGTGCCTCCTGAATGCAGAGAATTTGCGTCTTCAGGTCACTCATGTTCTTTGTAATCAGTTCCATCTGGGCAAGACTCTGACTCTGCTTCTTCTCGAGGATCTCGAGGCGGTCCAACTTTCCGCTAATTATGCCCATATCGGCTGCGGCAGATTCGGCTCGTGTTGCGGCTACCGACAGAGTGTGGGGACCAGCATCGATGCGGGCGATCCTCTGAAATGTTCCTACTCCTTGGTGGGGCTTCTGCTGCGTGTAGACTCGGGATAGGGCCATAACTGTTGAGTTCTCTGTCATTCCTTCATAGATGGCCCAGACGTCGTCTTCACCCTTGGAAAAATATGACCCACCACAAGAGGCATTTACAAGCCCCTGCAGCTCCGGTGTCATCCCACAGAAGAAACTCTGAGCCAGATTGGGCTTGGATATATCATGGTGTGGACACCGGTCAATGAGCTCTCTGAATCGATCCCAGGCTTCATGGAATTGTTCATTAGGGATTATTGTGAAATTGCTGATCATGGCTCGTGCTGCGTTGGTTCGGCCGAGAGGATAAACTTGTTGAGGTATGCGGTCCGGAGTTGTGCCCAAGTGTCGACGAACTTTCCCAAATATTTCAGCCAGTAAGCGGCTCTATCAACCAAAGAGAACGGAAAGGCTATCATCTTGATGGTGTCCTCAGTCACCAACCTGTCTTGGATTGTGCTGCAGATCATCTCAAATTCCTGTAGATAGAGGTATGGCTCTTCGGTCGCTATCCCATGGAATTTAGGCAGTAGCTGAATAGTGTGGGGCCGAAGCTCGAAATCTCCATGAACGGGAGGAAGTCGGATCCATCGATGAGTGAGGGATGCTGCGAGATTGTTCAATTCCTTCATGATTGTCTGTGGCAGTCTCTCAGCGTCAGGATCTCCTCCTACTGCATCAGGTATGTCTCCTTTACTACTTGCAGCTCTGTTTTCTCTATCGGCTCGCATTTGCGTCAGCTCTCGCATGACGTCGCCCATGAAGGCTCCCTGGTCTATGATCTGTCTCTGCATTGTCTCCAGGGAGGCTAGAAGTGAATCGTTGATGGCAGCTAGGTCATATAGGAAAGGAGGGTGCTCCTGCTCATCTGGGTGGTCTCCTCTGTTTGCCATGGCTGGGTTCTCTGAAAAAGCAAAAGAACCCATCTCAGGTGTCGTCAAATGATTTGAGCTCTGTGTTGCACTAAATTCTGAAACTGCTGGACTGATGAAGGAAGAAGGGTGGTCGAGGGGGAACAGGATGGAAGTGAACTCAGGTTCGGAGAGTGGGTCTAGACTCCCCGAAACCGTCCGAGATGAATAGGGAGGAGTGCTGGATAGCGGTACCGACAGATACAGCCTGAGAAATCTCCTTCCCATCATCGTGATTATTGAGCGAAGCAAGTATGAGAAATGAAGAAGAGGGGGGCAAAATTGTTCACAATTGTGCGGTGTTTTTGATCTTGACCTAGATTCAACTAATCAATCAAACACAATGCAATGGGTTCACCAACTCAACGCGTGAAGCCGTAAGAGATTGGCTATTATCTTTGTAGTTTTTTAGGTGAATTCAGGCATTTATCTTTGAACGAGTCCTTAGAGCGCTACGCCTATAGGAGAGAGAGAGAGAGTACTGTCGGAAGAGTATCCCGTACTTGTCCTCCTCCTGTGTAACCTATAGTCTGCACTTTTTGAAGTCCTTGTAACCCTTCCTGGATCCCTACTCAGTCAAAGAAATAGAGAAAGGAAGCCAATAGGCGAAACCAATACTTCGGAACTCGCTCGCAACGGAATCACCCGTGGGTGTGCACGAACCTACTCGGACGCAAGACGATGAGACAGACACCCCTGTGAAGGCGTGGCCTAGGCTCGATACTTCGGACAAGGTCGATGCTCTACACAATAGAGAGTCATTACTGGTGACCAAGCCCTACTCGTCCACATACGATAGAAGCACCAATACTTCGATAATCCAGGCGATACACAAGGCAGCCACAGACTGGGTTTTGGGCTCTAATCCTTACGAAGCCGCTCTCTCACTTGGAAGGAGACCTTTCCATGCAACCTGAATACAAGTGAGGGTATTACTCACCCTAAGCAATGAATCCAATTAACCAATTTTATTTAGGTCAAGTTTTCTTTAGCAGTCCTTTTTTATTTTTTTTGGTGTTATCACTTGTTTTGAGTCAATTCAATACAAGCGCCTAACATTTTTGTATTTTTCTTTGATTCATATTTGATCCAAAAACAGAGGTAAGAGAGTCGGAAAAGTCAATGCAAGTGGAACTAAGATGGAAATCTCACCTTAGTGTCTAAATGATGGATGCTAAGATAGAAGAGTTACAGTGATTCCCAGCTCTCTCCATGCGGGATGCAAAACAGGAATTTTTAAACCTATGCTATATGTCGATATGCACACGGAAATCGTCCTAAGCAGGCAATTGCTAGCGTGAAGCACCACAAGTCGGTTACCGATCTTCAATCCAGGAGTCCGGTCTAGGCTCACCTCTCCTCTTCTCGACACATCAAGTTCAGGAGCAACGTTTGATAGGGTGGGCTCGCGGCACATAGGCTTGAAGATGATGAGGCGACTGTTTAATTTAAACTAAGTCCAAAACGCACTATAGGTACATGCAATGGTTATTAGGGTGTTTGGACCTAATTTACTCGATCAAGCAAACCTAAAAGCTAAGGGCTCATTCCACAAAAGAAAGGAAAAATAAAACAAAACCGGAAAATGATAGCGGGGAAAACGCGATGAAAACCGCGGTGAGCCCCCAAGTGAACAATCACTTGGAAATTAGGCCCGAGTGTCCGAAGTGTCCAAGTACTTGTATTATTACAAATTAATAATGGTCTCTCTCTCACAAAAATAAACTACTAACTAACTAACTATCTCTCAAATCTCATGCTCTCTCCTGCTGGCTAGGGTAGAATAGCCGGCTCCTCGTCCCAAGGCTACTCAGGATCCCCTAGGCGATCCTCCTCGATCGGTGGTCCCTCCCAAGAAGACAAGAAAGAAAGTGGGCAGATAGCTCAACAATAGATATCAAAAATGAGAGATCAAATAAAGCAATGGTATAAACAAATAATCACAATCACAATCAAACAAAGATCTGAAAACTGTTGCTCCCCGGCAACGGCGCCATTTGATTTAACCAAATTTCACGGGGTCTAAATGTGTCTCACACAAGGCGGAGACAACAGTCGCTGTGGCGACCCTCAATGAATCCCGATCAAAGTCAACAATGAACCCACAATCAAATCAATTAAATAATGAGAAATAAATGTGGAGTCAAATTTATTTTAACTCTACAAGAAATGTGTATAGTGCAAGTATGTAGAGGTCGAACTCAGGGAGCACACAGGATAGATCAAGCAAGATACAAAAATGTGAATGTGATTAAGTGTCTACAAATATGCAAAATTTTGTGGGTTTTAAATTTTATATTTTTTATTTAATTTTTGATTTTACATTTTTGTATTTTGATTTTAAATTTACTGATTTTATATTTTCTTTTTGTATTTTATATCTTTATATTCTCTTTTTCTATAATAGAATATATATACAATATAAGGAAAGAGAGGATAAGGTATCTACAAAAATAAGGAAAAATGCTCAAAAATCAGGGAAATAAATGTTTTTGGTCTTTTTATGATTTTAAGATGTTTTTGTGATTTTTGGAGATTTTTCTGAATATTTTTGGTATTTTTTAAAAGTGAGAATACAGGTAAACAATGAACTAACCTACTGGCTGAGACTAAAATGAGGACAAAAATTATCAAACAATATCAAAAATTCCTCAAATTAATTTTAAAATAAAGGTAATAAAATAAGGAAACTAAAGAAACTGAGTTTGTATTTTTAGGATTTTTCTAGAACTTTTTAGATTTTTATGAGTTTTTTAGGGGTTTTCTACTTTTTAAGTTTTTGTTTTGAAATTTTTAATGATTTTTGGACTGCCACTAAAAGACAATAAAACACACAAAATATAATTTTTTGGAATTTTTCAAAAAATTTTTTATAATTTTTATGTATTTTCTAATGCCAACAGTGTTGAAAATGCATGTTTTTTATTTTTAATAAATATGAAAATGCAATAAAAATGCAATGCAAAAATATGGCGAGAATGAGCAAGAAAACAGGAGCTTAAACTAATTTTTTGGTGATTTTTATCAATTTATAGAAGCATGAAATAAATAGATACAACATCAAGAAACTACACTACTAGCAAGGGCATAAGTGCAAATAAGCAAAAATCCAGGGGCCAAAGTGCAATTTTTAAAAAATTTTACAATAGATTAAACAAGTTCCAGGACTAAATACAAATATTAAGACCCGTGAGGGCACGCCTGCAAATAACCCAACCCCTGCGCGTGACTAGCATGCGCCTGGGAAGGACCTAAGTGCAAAATACAAAACTCCCAAGGGTTGCTATGCAATTTACCCAAAAATATTGCACTCAATGTCATAATTCCTGGACTAAAACGAAATACCCAAATCCACGAGGGGGTCCTTGCAAAATCACCACCACCCCATGTGCACAGATTACGTGAGGTGACGTGGACTGGACCTGAATGTTAATAATAAAAGTGCGAGGGTCTAGGTGCAAATATTACAAAAGTTTTGACGCTACAGACAAAAGTTTATAGATTAAATAATAAACACAAAAATGCTAAGGGTGGATTCTGCAAAATACCCAAAGCTAAGCGATCCAACGGCGGGGGAGATGCCACTTGACATGTGGCGCACGATAAACAGTCAATGACGCTTCGACGATGACTTGCTACGATTAGATCTTCACGGGTAGATCGGACGGTGGTGGACGCAAATGATCCAACGGCTGCTGTTCAATCTGGCGGCGCGCCCCGATCCGACGGTGGGGAGGCGCGGAGGAAGAACCGGGAAGAACGCCGGCGAGGCGGACTTCCCCGAGCTCGATCTCCGTGCTCCGGCGATCTGGAAGGCTCAAAATGGGTCGGGCGACTCTTGTGGTCTTCCTCTATCTCCCGAGGGGTCCAAAACACCTCGGCGACGACCGAGGCTAGCTAGAGACGATGGCGGAGCTGGGAGGCTTCGTGCGTCTTCGGCGAGGATCAAAATGACCTCCAGGAGCTCATTAGGGCTCGTTGACCTGCAAGAAAGGGTGAGAGGGTCCAGGGCAAATTGCCTGGACCCCACGGAGGTGGAGGTGGTGCGCGGAACGGCGTGAAAGGGCTTGGCCGGAGGTGCGCTCTGGCAAAGTCACCGATGGAGTGATTGAAAGGATGAAACGCAAAGGTTTTTGAGGGGAATTAATCCTAATGCTACGGAGGAGAAAACGCAAAAAAAATAAAAGGAAAACGAAAGGGGAATAAGCTGCTTCGATGGCCGGAGCTAGGGTGGTGTACCTCAACGGCGAGCTTTACCGGAGGTGGTGGAGACGCCTCTGACCTCCTTCGCCTTGGCTGACGACACCAGGGTGGAGCTATCACCTCCTGGACCCGGTGGAGCTCAAAAGGGACGAAGAGAGGTGGACCAAAGGGACTCAAAATTCAAATAGAAGACGGGGGCGCACTATATGGGGTTTGACCATGTGGTTCTTGTGCTCCAAAAGTCGAGGTATATCGGGCGACACAATGATCCAATCCTCGAGATAAACGTTGGGCGAGTAAGCCTAATGATCGAGGAGAAAAAGTCATGAAGAATGCGCCCTAAAATGATGCAAAAAACGGCCTTGAAAAATCGTCAAACATGGGCGAAAACCAAGGTCTGACACGAGCACAGAGAGGAGGACGACCAGTTGCCTGGGGTCAACTGGGCCCGGCACCTGGTTGGTCCACGTGGACGAACCATGAAAAATCCCTGGAAAATATTTTGTAAAATTGATTAAAAATATAAAATGAATTAATTAATTTCCAATTATTAAATAAAAAATGTTTATTATTTTATAAGGTATTTTATTATGATTTTTAATTATTTTTATGAGGTGTAAAAATAAGAGTTACCTTTTATAGGCTATATAGGTATATATATCTATATATTTTATCAATTTATATTGATTTTGTGTTTTAATTTATTTATTTTAATTTATTATTTTATAAATTTATAAAATACTTTTATCCACTTAAATATATTTTTATTTTATTTTTCTGAAGTGTTTTGTACACTTAATAAAATAAAAGTATTAATACTATAGGTTTGTATATAGGTATTATACCTATGTATGCTATATTCGAATATTTTATTTTATTTTTCTTTTCTATTTTTATTCTGATTTTAATATAAAAATATATTATTAGTAATATTTACATAATTATAAAAATATAAAAGTATAAAAATAATGAAATAATAAAATGAATATTTTAATCTATACAAGTATACAATAGGGGTCCAAAATTGAACTTTCAAACTGTAGCTCCGCCAAATGTGAAACCACCGCCATTAAATAGCTTATTTTAAATTATATACAATTAAAGGTGAGTTTGACTCATTTTGAGTTTTTATTTGGGAGATACAGGTCTGGGAAGTTGGGATTCTGGAATTTTATTCAGACCATAACTTTTTATCTGTACATTATTTTTGAATGAAGTCAATTTTGTATTTTTATTTATCTAACTAGCTACAACTTTGTTGTACAAAGTTTCTTTGTTTGAGGTATAAAAAGTGGAACCAAAAATAGGTCCCAAAATGGATAAAGAATGAATAAAATGAAAGGGTATCTGACCCTTATCTCCCCCTACTTTATTCCTTGTCGACCTATTCATCGAGATGTCTAGGTCTTGGGGTTTCGGGTCATAAAATATTTACAATATTTTATTCTTTTTCTTTTCTTTTATTTATTCTATAATTTTGACTTTAAAAACTATATTTGATACACTATTTACTTGCACATGCATGAATGCTAAGATGCTCTAATTAAGGGTATTTACATGCATTTGATATGGTTTTTGTGTCCAAAATGATAGAGTAAAGATGATGAAATGTGGATTCATCAGCTATCCTCTGGTATTGCACGGTCTGTGGCTGGGGGCGTCCCTGAGTGTAGAGTCGGGTCTGGGACATCACTGTATAGTTCTCAGCCATCTCCTCATAGATGGCCCAGACCTGATCCTCATCCTTGGCGAAGTAGGAACCGCCACAAGAAGCATTCACCAGGCCCTGCAGCTCTGGTGTCAGTCCGCAAAAGAAGCTCTGAACTAGGTTCGGCTTCGTGATGTCGTGGTGCGGGCATCTGTCGGTCAACTCTCTGAACCTCTCCCATGCCTCGTGAAATTGCTCATTGGGAAGTATAGAGAAGTTGTTGATCAGGGCCCTCGCTGCATTGATCCGCCTGAGTGGATAGTACTTGTTCAAGTACTCGGTGCGGAGCTGCTCCCAGGTGTATACGAATCTCCCTAAATGCTTCAGCCAGTTGGCTTCTCTGTCGGTGAGGGAGAAGGGAAAGGCAATCATCCTGATGGTGTCCTCGTCCACCTGCCGATCGTGGATGGTGCTGCAGATCATCTCAAACTCCTGGAGATGTAAATGAGGCTTCTCAGTGGCGAGCTCGTGGAAGCGGGGGAGAATCTGAAGTGTCTGTGGGGGGAACTTAAAGTCCCCTACGATCGCTGGAAGAACCACCCACCGGTGTGTCAGTGTCGATCCGGGGTTGTGCAACTCCCGCATCAGTCTCGACGGCTCGGCCGGCTGAACTGGCTCCTCTGCTTGATCTGTGTCTCTCTGTCCCGCATCTCTCGGCTTCTCTCGCGTTGTCCTCAACCTCTCCATTTATCTCATCATCTCCACCATGAAAGCTCCCTGATCCCGTTTCTATCGTTACATAGTCTCGAGGGAAGCTAGCATGGTGGTGTTGATCGCATCCTGGTCCAGTACGTATGTGGTCATCTCTGGCCTCTGACCCCCGGTGTGCTCCTCGTTGTTGGCCATAGTCTCTACAAAGGCAAAAGACCCAAACTCAGGAGCCGATAAATCATCTGTCTGTTGTCTAGCATCTGGCATTGATATCTCAGGACTGGTAGAAGGGTGGTCAAGGAGAATAGGGCGGAATCGAACTCAGGTTCGGAGAGCGGGTCTCGGCTCTCGCGAACCAACCTAGATGAACGGGCCGGAGTGTTAAAAAGCGGTGCAGCCAGAGGCTGCCTAAGAGGCCTCCTGCCCATCATCCTGATCTGACGAGTCGTGCGGATGAGATCTGGAAACACACAAGATGAGCAAACGAACCCCAAGTTCACCTACTCAATACTGAGCTGAAGACCGTAAGAGATCGGTCGATTATCTTGTCAATTTTATTTAGGTGATAATCTCAGTCTACCAGAGCGGTTATGCGAGATGATGGGAATCCAATCCGCCTACCAGACTGTCCCGTATAAAAGGCCGGTAGTCTGATCGGGGCTCGGATATGGCTCTAGCCTAGTGTGCGGATCGCTTTCTCGCTCATCCAAACCAGACAATGAGGGGGTTGCTCTCCCCAAGAAAAATTTTATGTGAGGTGTCTTTTAGGGTCAAGTGTGTTTAGCAGTCCCAATTTATAGTTTTTCTTTTTAGATGTTTTCCAAGAAAACAACGCCTAACAAATTTTTCGGTTCTCCTGTTATTTAAGTCCAAAAACAGGGGGAGAAGACGAAAAAGTCGATGCACGATAAAATCAATGATGCATGCAGAGTAAGAAATGTGTACCTGACTCCAACAGTCTACATGTAAAGTGATCCGCGCATAAAATAAAGACCGAAATGAAATTATCTATATGATGCACGAGAATCCAGCCCTAAACGAAGCAATTTCTACACGTAAAGCAAAGTAGCCGGGTACTTAAACATAAGTCCGGAGTCCTATCTTGGGAGCCACTCGGTGTCCGCCACAATAGATCTTGCACGCGCTGTATGTAACTCATCAAGGCACATGGACTAGAGTTTAATTAATCCGACTTTTTCTTGTGATTCAATTAATTAGGTCCAGTTAACGATCTACATGTACAAGCAGATAATTAAGTGTTTGGATCCTAATTAATTATGTCACAATCAGTGAAAATCCTAAGCTAAGGTCAAAACCGCGTAAATCAGATAAGCAGTGAAATAAATGCGATAAAAGCAAAACCGACGAAAAACCGCGGTGAGGTCCCCCGAGCACACCGGTGCTCGGCGAAACAGACCCCGATAAATCACCAAAGTCCAAGTCTGAGTTCCTGTGTTATTACAAACAAATGTTTTGCTGAAAGAAAACTAATCTAAACTATGGCTATCAATGCGGCTATTTCGCGGCTCTCGCACTCTTGTCTGGTTTCTCACGTCCTCCTGCAGCTCTATGCAAAAAAGAGCCGCCTCCGTATCCCGCAGTTGCTTCGGCTTCCGAAAGAGCCACCTCGATCCTCGGGCCCTTGCAAGAAATCAAACATAAATGTATCAGACACAGTTATTATGAAAATATGCAGATAATATCAGAGAAAAAAATTACAATTATGAACAAAAAGCTGCGAAAAACCGTGAAAAATCTAAAGACTACTAAGCCGTGCTCCCCGACAACGGCGCCATTCTGATGAGCTGAAACTCCCATGAAACCTGAGCAAGGGCTAAAATCAATCAAGGGTCGTTGCGACCCGGATTTCACAGATCGGACTCAACAAGAAAAATTGACCACCAAATCAGATAAATCGATAAAAACACGAATAGCGGTCTTCGCTATTTATTTAACCTGGTATAGAGACCATGGTCGAACTCGAGGAGCACGGATTGGCCGGATCGGCCTACGAAGTAGTCGGAAAGATAAAAAATGAGTAAAATATTTTTGGTAGATTTTAGGTATTTTTAATTTTTTTTTGTGTTTTTAATGATGAGAGAAATATGAGAAAAAGGGTAAAAGAGGTAAAGTCAACCATTTATTAAAGACTCAAAAATTCTCAGAAAGTTCAAATAAAATTGTTTTGTATTTTTTATATTTTTAAGTGTTTTTGGTAATTTTATGGGAATATTATAATCTTTAGTTGATTTTATAAAAAATGAGAAAAGGGAAAACAGTGACAAAATGTACAGTCAGATATGATAGGCTAATTAAAAATAACTAATTAGCTTATAAAAATCTGATGGAAATTTTTATGAAAAGTAAATACAAAAACTAAGCTACAGAAACTGGAATTACAATTTTTTGAATTTTTTAGAATTTTTAAGAATTTTTATAAGATTTTTAGGGTTTTGTTATTTTTAGGGGTTTTAAAAATTCAAATGACACAAAATTGGATAGAAACTAAAACACAACCAAATAAGCAATCCCTAATTTGTTTAGAATTTTTGGATAAGTTTTTATATTTTTGTTGATTTTCTATTCCAGACAGCAGCAAAAATGAAGGTTTTTAATTTTTTAAAATAGAAAAAAGCTAGAAAAATGTCCCAAAAATTAGTGAATTTTTACACAGTGGCAGGAGCCACATGTCCAAATTTCACTTGATTTGGAGTTTAATTGATATTTTTATTCAATCAAAACAAGACACACAGCATATAGGGACCTAAATGCAAGAAAATATAGTTCAGGGACCAAATCGATAACAAGGCTAAAAAGCGTAGGGGTCCTTCTGCAAAAAGCCCAGAAAAACACAAGGCATGCACGTGATTCACACTCACAGGGACTAAAATGTAGTTCCTATTTATAACAATGTAAACAGTAACAACTCCAAACTATAGGGTAAACAATGTAAAAGTTCCCAAAAATCACATGTCGATGCATGTGTTCCACATAAACGGGGACTAATTTGCAAATAAAATAAACATAGGGTCCATGATGCAAAAGTTCCAAAATAAAACAACTGAAACTAGTATTTACAGGACTAAATTATAACTGCATAAAGGACATGGGCCTACAAGAAATTTACCCCATTATTAATGATCAATGGCAGAAGGGGACGCCACGTGGCAGATCGGATGGCTGGAAGCAGCGGACGCCCCTTCGCTGATGGACGCTCCATATGGAATTCAGATGGATCGGGCGGTGAAGATCTCCCACGAACTGACGGCCACGATCAAAACTGGGGCTGGAGCTCAATCCAATGGTGGAGGAAGATCCTCGAAGAACAGCTCGTTGGCGAGCTTTGCTGGCCATATACGTGCGCGGTGGTCCTCCTCAGACGCTGCTAGGATAGGGGAAATGCTCCTAACGACGTTCCATGGCTAGTGAATGGCTCCGATGGGGCTGGGAGGCCCAGGAGGGTCCCGACAGCGATGAAGACCTGGAGCACCTGTGCTTCAACTGTTGGACCTCCAGATGGGATCCTTCTTTGATTCTACCTGCACAGGAAGAAAGCTGGGTCGAGGGAAAAGTGCCTTGAGCCGGTTACGAGCAGAGTGGGTGCGTGTAGGAGGTGGGGCGGTGCTCTCCTGTGAGGCGACGACGGAGGAGAGCGGTTATCCTGCTCCGGGGTGAGACAGGATGATCGGAGGGGCATAGCAGGTGAAGAGAGGTCTTGCGAATGTGATGGTGTGATCGGAAGGGTGAACAGTCGATCGGAATGGAGCGAAATGGCCGACGAAGGCCGACGGCTCTAAATCGCCAAAATGGAAATGAGGGTGACCTAAGTGATCTCGAGGCTACCTGATGATCGCGGACGTCTATGCTGGATGTGGGTGACCTCCTGGGGTCCTTGCCTCAATGGAGCGACGTCTACAGAGGCTCGAGCTCCTTCGAGCGGAGCACGGCGGCGAAACCACCGGATCTGAGGCTTCCGATCTTGGTCCTCGCTGCAATCGATCCCTCTCGCTTGCTGTCACTCAAGGAGGAGGAAGGGAGGTCCTGGGAACCGAAGGGAATGGCCAAAGATGCTTGAAATGTGCGGCGGAGCTGAGACTATATAGTGCAGGGGTCTGGCAGAGATGGAGTCGGGCAGCGAATTTTCGAGCTCGGATCCCTAGGAACGATGGCGGGCACGGATCTTGGATATAATGATGTCAATCGGGCCCAGTGTTCGAGGGAATGGAGGTCGGATCGTGCTTGAAAAAATAGGCGAAGATTGGGTCGCAAGGCAGATCCGGGCGAAGTGGTCCAAGGGGGGAAGTTGACCGGGGGTCAACAATCCCCCGTGGACCAATGGAAAAAATCCATTGTGAAATTATTTCGAAATTCAAAATAAAATAAAAAAAGATTTTATTTCAAAATATTTTCAACATGAAAAATGTTTATTTATTTTCAAAGTATTTTTTAGTGATTTTTATTTATTTTTTGAAAAATAAATTAGGTATTTACCTTATATTATTATTATATATAGGTATATTTACATATGTATTTTTTATTTTTATTTTTAATTGTTTATTTTTGTACAATTATTCCTATTTTATATTTTATTTATTTAAACCATAAAATAAGGAATATTAAATAATTTTTATTTGATTTTTATTACATATTTACAAGGATGAGATAAATACATATAGGTACATATGTACATGGGATATACAAGGGGAAGAGAGAGAATTTATTTTTGTTTTATTTTCATTTTTTCCTTTTTATTTTATTTTTATATAAATATATACACAATATGGGAAGCATACGTATTTTTATTTTTAGAAAATAAATTATTTACATATAGAGGTATATGTACACCATGTTGAGTTACCATGTCTCTCTCTACTTGTTTTATTTTGCGGTCAGGCCCTTGTGGAGCCCTCCCTTGGGTTTGGGTCACTTAATATTTATTCCAAATATTTCCCTCTTTTTCTTTATTTTTTTATTCCTTTATTTTTTTGCAAAAATATGCTAATTATGATTAAATACAAGATGCATGCATTTTGACAACTTATTGTATTTACAAGTATTTACATGGTGTTTCACCAAGGTTTCTAGCTAAAATAAAGGAATAAAGAGTGATGAATGGGGATTCATCATGGACCTCTCATAGATGCTTGATTAAATTTAGACCATAGACCTAATATTCTCATTGCATCTGAATCTCATTCAGATCAATGTCCAATACATGGACTAAGATTAAGTCACCTCTCTACTGAGAGGAGTCATTAAAATCCAAACATGTTTCATCACTCCCTCGGAATAGAAGTGTCATGGTTATACAATCATTTATGATCACATCACCCTCAGGTATTCCCAACACCTGTACATCCTGCATACTGGAAGACCTATGATCATCCTGAAGATATAGATCACTTTTACACTGACATCTTCAGGGCTTGATCACTAAGTTTCTCAATCTTGGTCATTGGGAATTCGTATAGATCACATGCTTTTCCCAAAGCATATATCTTACCTTAAAATTCATGTCATGCTTCCAAAGCATGACGACCATGCATGGAATTTGATCAGTCCCAATACCTCATGAGTGAGCTCATGTCTCCCGGTTCACAAGTGAACATGTATGATCCCTTTAAGAGATCGTATTGCTCATATGTCCTTACATACACACCAGCTAGCCGGTGTATAGACCTTGGTTAGGTTATCAACCTATTGGTCTGCCAAATGCACACACTCAGACATATAGCAACACATCTGTCTCTTTTCAGAGGATGCATGCCTATGCTGTGACAGCATTCAACATAGGTCTTTGGTTATCTCGATCTCGTTAAGTCAACTCATTGACTCAACTAATCTGACACCTCCGAATCACTATTCCCATGCAGAGGACCTGCATCAAGAGGTCAGTTAGATATTAGCCAGATGAGAAAGGATTTCCATCTCCTTCTCAGACTGGAGATCATCACTTAACAATCATTTGATGATGCTTGATGAGTCCTCTATCTAACTCCTTAGATATTCATCCAAGCATCAGCCTCTATGATTCAATCAATGAATCAACAGCTGTATGATCATGAAGTTGGCCATGGTACATAACCCTTATTGTACAGAGGGACCTTATAGTGCATTCATTCATTCAATCTCAAAAGGGAGTGAAAAATAATCAATAACTTTTATTGATAAATCATTTTATAAAAATAACATTTATTGCGGGAATGGTTCGCCCTGGGCTCACATTGCTAACACCTGGAACCATTGAGTCCATATCTTTAAAACCACATCTACTGACCATTTTGGTCGTCATCCACCGCCTGTGCGAGGCTTAGCCCTATCACTCTTCCCCTCCCTGTAATATGGGGAGGCAGAATTGAGTCACGACCATGTGTTTCGACCACCAGTGAGACCCATGGTCTCCGTCCATGTAACGGGCCTAAACTGACCATCGAGCTTCTCCCACTGGCTGGGGAAGCTCAACAAAGACCAGAGCTCCTTAGAAAATCTCAGCCCAAGCCACCTCACTCCGTCTATGTTCTTCTTCAATCTCCAGGTAATTTCTTCTTCATCATTTTGTTCTATTTTATCCAATTAAATTAGGCACCTCTAGCCATCTTCACCTTCAATTAACGATACTTACACTTTTGCCGCACCTCACTCACTCACACTCATAAGTTCGCTCAGAGTCTCCCCTTCTCCAGAACCCTAACCACCTCATCCTCTTCTTCTTCTATTCACTGGAGATGACCCGCTGGGTCCTCCACCTTTGCACTTGCTTAGGATTCCATTCCACTCACCTCGCATGCATACATCCTCTTCGGCTATACCTAATCATTTTACATGTCCCTCTATCTTCAATGGTCGGAGCTTGGTCTACTAAGGCATACAAATTTTTGGTAAGTGGTATGTAAATATCGCACTTAAATACTTGTACGTAAATCATATATTATATGCAATATTTTTTTAGTTACAATTCATGATCGATATTTATTGTGCTTTTCAAATAAATGGGATGCTACTCATGCAGATCGTCCTAGTTTTGATAGAGTTGTGTAAGAAGGTGCATTTATTGAATGCATTTAAAAACATTATTTAATGTATTTTATTTACATTTACTAATATATGTTGAACATAGATATTAGATGATAGGGTCATTCCATCTCAAGAAGTACACAGTTCGTGGTCTTACTCCATACTACAAGCGAAGAAGGCTCTACCATCTTATTCTAGTAGAAATTCTGGACAATCCTCCTATTCACAGCCTCCTCCTGTATATCAATATACACTTGAAATGCGATCACAGATATCCATAATATAAGGCACTATGACGGGGACGCGAGATGATATCACGAATTTCATGCAAGAGTATAATATGAGTATATTTGAATCATAGTTAATTTTATCCTTATCTATTTTTTTATTTAGATCACAAAAGGTATCTATGCAACAACAAGAAGAAGCAGAGGAGGAAGAATATGAGTACTAAGAATGAGTATGTTGGATAGCAATGATGCAAAAATAATATAAGAAGAAATACAAGTAAAACTTGAGTTCAAATGTCTTCCTTTTGAAGAAAAATGAACATGTCTTTATATATTAAGAGAATAGAAATATGTATTTTTTTATGAACTTTTAAAATCCTTGTTGCGGGCTTTATATTTATTATATGTTTCTTCTTATTATTTCAACTTTGTAATAATTACATCACCACTTAATCGGTTACTCGTAATCAGTTTTCTATGTACATATTATATTTCATGTGTGGAATATGAACTTATTTTATAATTAAAATAAGTTAGGTGGCCAAACAAATTATACACTATATATTACATGTATCACCTTAAACCTTTCTATTGAATACATGTAGTGGTTTTATGGTTGGTTCATACATGCTCGACAGGGCTCTAAACCTCGACAAATTTGAATTTTTTCTGGTCCACAAACATAATGAGCATAGTATCCTTGCCTGATCCTCTCCTAGATCTCGCCAAAAGGAGATGGTTCTGAGCTATCTTGTTTCTAAGAAAGTTCCACAAGATTGGACAAGAGTAAAGAAGGACAGATTATCTGATGCTCGCTTCTACCAATGGAATGATCCATACTATTATGGAAGGTGCATATTGCATTTGACATTAGTGCATTCCTCAAGAGGAGTACATCAGTGTCCTCGAGCACTGTCATAAGCTCAAATTTGAAGGACACCATTCTAGAAGTAGAACAATAGCGAACGTATTACAATGTTGGCTCCAGTGGCCCGAACTATTCAAGGATGTCATAGCTTATATGAAAATATGCATTAACTGTCAGAAAATGAGAGCACCCCTCAGTTCCAAAGATTTGATGCCCCTTATATTTATTTAAATTTTTGATATTGTTGATGCTTGGGGAATTAATTTTATGAGCTCATTTCCTAATAGTCAAGAATTCGAATACACCATGCTTGTCGTTGAGTATGTGAGTCGCTGGGTGGAGGCTATTCTCGCCCGAATCGTTGATAGTCATACCATTTGTTGCTTTCTTAAGGACAACATTATTTCATGGTTTGAGATTATGAAGATTTTGATTTCAGATAGGGGTAGCTATTTTATCAATAAAGAAGTCAAGAAACTCGTAAAGGAGTACAACATTGATCGTTGTGTCACATCTTCTTACCACCTACAATCGGATGTCTTGACCGAGTTATCCAATAGGGAGATCAAGATAATAACGCAGAAACTTGTTAGGATAGATAGAGAGGATGGATTGGCAAGCACCAGTGCTTGCCCACGTTCTTGGTGAACATCAAGAGAGGTGCGGGCAAGCACCCTACGAGGACCTACATGCTCATCAATTTTATTTTTTCATGTAGTGGGTCAAATTATATGGTTTCCAAAAGTCTATATCGGTATTATTGAATTTATACCATATTTCCAAAATAAGATGACCATCGTGAAATTTTCTTTACCTCTAATGTCTCATAATCGAGCTCTGTCCCTAGGTTTATTATGTATAAACTTGTATGATTCCTTTAGAAGATCATACATTTTATATATCCTTATATGCACAACAACTTGCTTGTCTATGGACATTGTCGAGCCAACAACCTAGTGTCATGATAAGCAAGGGCGGAGCTAGGATTTGTTCATAGGTGCGGCCAATTGTGAAAAAAAATCAAAACACATGTATTGATGTTCTATTATATAAAGAATAATGAGTAAATATCTAAAAGAAACATACATGCTTTATAGAAGTTTTGCTCAATGATTTTCTATTACATAGAAATCATCAATAATATTTTCTATGTTGACTTTTTCATCTATCTCCTTCTAGATGTAATAATCATACAATGATTAAGATATCTATCTTCCATCTTAATCATACAGTAATATCTTCTTATAAACATGATCGATATTTATGAAACTAAGAAGTCTGAATAGACATGAATAATTTCCACAATCAAATATTAGATTATCTGAAGAGAATGTTAATACGATAAATTTTTAATTTATGCATGTCTAATTATATCACATTCCTTTACCGCATACTTCCAAGTTGAACATCACAATCCCTAATTGTAAACAAAAGAAAACCCATCAATGTTTTCATTTTTATCATATTGTAGACACTTTTAGACATGCATATTACTAGGAGCTAGATCACTTGCTGAAACTATATCATCATTCAAAATAGTTGGATAACATGTAGAAGATCCGCACATTATGATATCTATATTTGTGTAAATGATAAAAAGTATAAACCTTTATGTATCTGCATCACGAAAAATTGAATTTTTGTCCACCATATTCATAAACTTAAAGTAATAACATGTATCCGAATGGAGTATAATTAACCATTCAATATAAAGTTAATCACTTATCCATCATACCCATCTAAATTATCATCCAACATAAAGTTAACCATTTGAATTTCACTAAAATTTAAATAATCATATAGAAAATATGAACTTTTATTTTATTTTTATGAAGATGAATAACTCGACATGTCAAAATACCACCATTGGGATTTATGCGAATTGAGTAGCATGATACTATGCGATTCACAAAACTCGATCTGGAAATTCGATTCGGATTCCACATCAATAAAAGAAATCTAATTTTGGAGGTTGAGGAAAAGCAATCGAAGTGGGATTTCCTTGTACTTGCAAGGAGAATAAACAAGTGTATATGGATGAACTCTTGACATGAGATGATGAGATTCTGGGACAAGGGGGAAAATACATTTGGAATTGGAAGGACAATATTCTTACGTTGGAAAAGAAATCAAAAAAAGGGAAGTGCAATAGGAGGGGCATTGACGAGGGGGGAAAAGAATTTAAAAAAGAGGAATTGAAATTTGAGGAAAAAGAAACCATAACTTTCCTATTCGGAGGAAAATGAAATAAGGATGCAAACGGTTACGGATATATCCGTATCTGATCCTCACCGTATCCATTTTGTACAGATTTTGACATTCGTATCCATATCCGTTTTAGAATGGATACAGATATGGATATCATTTTGATATCCGTAAACATTTGTATCTGTATTCGTATATCCGTTTTCGTATATAAATATAGCATCAGATTTATTTATAACCTATATAGCATAATTCTATACCTTCTTTTACCATATTTGTACATTTTTTATCATACAAACACATTTAATAAATTTATATCATATGTTTTCCATCTAATTTGTATATATTTAAGTTGTTTTTATAGAGTATTTCTAACATTACTCGCATGCGATTAATATCCATTTTACATCCGTATCCATTTTTTTAGGATATGGTAAGATAGTTTTAATATCCGTCAATATCCGTATCGACATCCGTATTCGTATTCAAAAATGGATAAGAATATGTTAATACCTATATCTGTATCCGTATTCGACCATTTGCATCCCTAAAAAGAAAGGTAATTTTTTGAATAATTAATGAGTGGAAGGACCACAATATATGTATGGATTTCTAGTTTTGGAAAATAACAATACATAAATTCTCATTTGGGGAGGGGGGGCCATGGCCCCTACCCGCCCCCCTCTCCCTCCGCCCATGATGATAAGTGCATATAATAAAATAAATAGATGCATATTTCTCTCCGGTCAAATGGTATTTCTCTATCTTGTGTGATACAATACTTCATTTTATCTTGATCTCCTTAGGGCAAGTCTTTAACTTGACTAGATTGACAACTTCAAATCATTATTCCTAATACAGAGGAGCTGCATCAAGATTAGTATCAGTCGAACATCGGGTTGCAGAGAAATTGAAATCTCTTCTCGGACTAGAGATCACATCATTAGATAATGTTACATGATGTTAGTTGTGATTTCAGTTGATATCTTTAGATCTTCAATATATCAGTTATTATGATCTAACTTTTTAGATAATTAACTATGAGCTATCCAAGTGATCAAGGTATGTAATCCTAATATTATTAATCATGCAAACTTAAATATGCTTTATTCCATCTTAAAATGGCATAAGTAGAAAAACATATATTTGTAAATGGCTCTCTAGGAGCTTATATGTCAAATATTTACTCGTTTTCTTTCGTGAACAACCAAATAGAGAATAATGAATAGCCACAATTGATTCACTCTTGTTCCTCTGGTTATATATTCCACCAACCAAAACGAGAAAAATGGAAGAACGTTCCTTATTCTTTTCATATTATATACCTTGTCTCTCATCGAAATGATATATGAAAGTATCATTTAATGAAAGCTAAAAAATTGGAATTTTATAGAAGCGTGCCTGTGAATTTTCGCAATTGCACCAATGTTGGAACTTTTTGTAATAACACTTGTACCCCTAATTTCTTGCATTGTTAATACTAGTGTCCCTCCATTAAATGTTCATCTATGGGATCAACCTGATCATGGATTACTCAAATCAAGGTCAACAAGGTTAAGCAAGAATTTTGGGGGAATCGAGATCAACTCATCCCACCTACCCCATGACCAAAACCTCTCCTCCTTGGACTAGGTCTTCACCACACGACCCCTTATACGTCATGTCGATGACCTCTCGGGTTATACATGCATAATGCGCTTGAAGTGGGTTGGGTAGGGGTCAGGGCCTCGCCGGCAAAAAAAAAGTTGGGGAGTGCATGGGGCTAAGGAGTGCTTGAGTTGGAGGGTTCGGGTTGTATAGGGTGTAGGTGATGAGCAGGATGGGGAGTGAAGAGGTGGGGTAAGTAGTGTGGATGTTGCATGTGATGTTAGAGTTGAGGCATGATGAGGTGGAGGGCTACGTGCGAAGGATGACTATAAAAGGAGGAAGAGGAGATGGATTAGAGGACGAGGAAGACAAAGAAGAGAAGAACGGATGAATTATACACAGACCCCTACGATTAATGCCTATTAGGGAGAAAAATGGATGACACATAACTAGAGAAGCATACTGCATACATGTTATTCAATAGTGTTGTGAGAGCATACATGTTATTGCAAAGAAAATAGAAGCATAAGTATAACTGGCAATACTTGAAAGGAGACAAGTGCAAAAGTCCTTGGAAGGTAAGTGGGTACTATCCATCATTAGTGTTAGATTAGTACGAAGGATAATGAAGAAATAAATACTCCAGACGATAATTTTACAATGATTTGCTCATTTTATCGAAGAATGGTTTATTTTGGATAAAATTTTCTTATGTTATAAGAGGAACAACAGCAATTGTTCTCACTTTAATTGTGTATTGCCAAAAAAAATTAAATCATCAACGCCGGTAGAGCTTTTACCGGAAGGTCGCGATTGGTTTACTCTGACATATATTTTTCTACAACCGTTGCATGAATTCTTTGAATGGCCAATTAACTGTTGCCTACTTATACATCATGACCATTCGTGTTCATAAGGCTGATTGTAGACCTTCCAATTCCGGTAATCCATAATGGACATATCGTAAAATATCCTCATAATTGAAGTTTATTAGTCAAACTTTGGAAAAGCTGCACTTGTATGTGCGCGTCACCGGGCCCCCTCTTTACCAGAAGCACACGCTCCATCTGGTCATTTTGACAATCGAACCAAACGGGGTTAACCCAAATGACCGGATATACTTAATTACGCGGATGTATCATTGCGCGAGAGGTGCGGCTTTAACGCATACCCGACAAATTGCCAAAAATCCAAATCAAATCGAAAATAAATAAATTAGACCTCCATATATACCCCGTCTCTCCTCCCACGACCCGTAATTTGCCGTCGATGCCTTCCCTAGACTTCGAATCCCTCATCTCCCTCGGAGTGGCGGGAGACAGCGGCAAAGTGTCCTGCGAGACCACCCTCCCCACAACGTCCATGGCGGACCTCCCGGCGGAGTCCGTCCTCATCCCTCTCGACCAACATATCGACTGGATGGACCGCAACAGCGCAACCCACATCTACGAACGAGAGGACTCCACCAAGGCCCCCTCCAATCCCAAGTCCCACCACCCCAACGGTACCATCATCAACAACAATAACAACGGCAACTCCCAGCGATTCTCCGGCAACCTCAACCCCATCGGCCTCCCTCGCAAGCCGGCCTCCATCATCGGCATCATCGGCAACTCCCAGCGATTCTCCGGCCGCCCCCGCTTCTTCCCCAAGAAGAAGGCCGTCTCCGACTCTGAACCTGCATCTCCCAAGGTCTCCTGCTGCGGCAAGGTCCTCTCCGATCGCGACCGTCCCCGACCGAAAGGCGGCCGTTTCTTCCGACGTCCCGTATGCTGCGGGGGTCGTCAGCGGGAGGTGGAGGTGAGTGTTGGAGAGGTGGTGCGACAGCCGGAGTGGCGGAAGCAATCGGACGCAAGGGCGGAGGCGCCGCCCGTGCCGGGGTTGGGGGCGATGAAGAGGTTTGCTTCCGGGAGGAGCTGGGCATCGCTGGATGGAGATGAGTTAGAAAGATCCGGACCGTTGGATGGGGATAGGAGAGGGATGGAGCCGTAGGTGTAAGCCGTTGGCTTAAGGGAAGTGTGTACGGGGAGTTGTGCACCTCTCCTTCAATGTAAAAGAAAAAAGTAAGTTTTCCGTGGTTGTGATTGCGTGCTTTTCAGGTTGTTTGTTTTTAGCTTCGGTTGATTTTGACTTTGGTGAATTTAGTGTCCAATCTTTGCGTGGCCCAATGGTCTTCCGGACACGCCATAGTCTTCGTATATATGTTGATTTTGCGTGGTTATGATCAGGTCGTGAAGATAAGGTTAGGATATTTTTATCGAACATCTTATTCACATCTTGTGGAATCGTGTATGAGTACGACAAGAATTGTTTGGACTGGCTTGTTCCGTCTCGTTCCGTGGGTACCGGCCGTGTTGAAGACAGTTAGCCTCGTTCGGGGAAATTTCAGAGGTCGTACCCCATTGTTTTCGTTAGGTGGGAGTGGATGTTCCAAAGAATACAGCCAAAGCAGAAACGTCGGGCACCGTCCTTGGATTTTGCAGGGGATTTTTTTCCAACTTTGACTGATGGATAGTCCAACGCCTAATGCACATTTGTATTCTAACAGCGGGTATTCAGCGTTGCAGTCCGACGTAGAGAATTAGGACGAGTTTGCTGGAGAGGTCAGACCTATTCGAATTCGACCTAACTATAACATAAGACGGTTCTCAGTAAGTTGTTGGATTTGGCTTATTCAGATGCGTCAGATTTTGTTTTGTATTAAATGCAGAGAGTTACTCTACCATGGAGGTTTATAGATGGCAGTTCGTCGTGGAGTTTGAGATTTGAGCCAATCGAACAGGAGATTTGACCATGTTGTATTTCTAGAAAATTTATTTCGTTCCTCAAACAAAATGACTATCCTTGGATTTTGCATCGCATTAATGTTGTATTATGGGGATCTGTCTCGCAGTCTGAGCCCTCTGCAGTGCTGTCACTCTTACGTCAGTCTCGAGGAATAAGATATCATAGCTGAAAAACAACAACTGGAATTTTGAATACAATAAATAACAATTCCTTTTTATTTAATCAAATTTGAATATTCAACCAAAAAAAAGTCTTTAGTCGTTGATGCCCTAAAAAAGTAAAGCAGGCATTGACGTCGGAAATTGGTTCATGCACCTCTACTGTGTAGAGCATGCCAGATACTACTAGACATAAATGGGGGCATATTAGACATCTGAGCATAAAAACTGTAATTAACCATTTACTATTGATGCGTCCCTAATCACATGTAATAGCCTAATTACACTTCAGGGATTTGTCTCCTTATAGGAGGGCCAATCATCCTTTCTAACACACTGCAAGTATGCATGCAAATACTCATGTAATCACCTAATTACATATGTATGTTTGTATGTTCGAAACCGTCCTTAAAGAATCATAAAGCCTAACGGTTGATCTTATTATGTTAAGTTCACCGAGAGGAAGAAAAAACTTAGATTAATTATTAGTCACACCCGCACAAAAATCCAAGAAATTTGGATTAAAGAACAATCCAAGTACACAACATCATGCATCTCTTTTTGATAAAAAAAAGGAGAAAGTGGATTCTGAAAAGTAGAGTTGGGAGTTATAAATCGAACATTGGTAGATCCGAGAAAAAATGCATACCAGAAAAAACTCGTGAACGTGGATGGAGAACCCTACAAGAGGTGCCAATAAAAAACTAGGATTTTTATCACTTGTACTCCTTCCAGATATTGCAATATCAGTTATATCCCTTTTTTTAGGAATATCAGTTGTACCCTTGAATTCTTGATGTTATATCACTTATGCCCTGATTTTAGTTTAGCAGTCAATGAGTTGAACTTAACATGATTTTTCAAACTATATGCGCTTAATAGGGGTATAATTGTCCAAACTTCTTCTTCATCTTCTTCTTCCTCCATTTGTTCCTCTTCCTACTCTTCATAATTTCTCTCTTAACTACACCTCCATCCATCCATCAAATCGTCAATTGCATTTTCATGGATATATCATCCATTGCAGATGAAATGGTAAATTTTATTGAATTTTTTCATTGAGTTTTTATGAATCAATTAATAAAAAAATTATCTTAAGTAAACAAATACTGAAGCTCCTTGTTTCGACCCTCCCTCTCCCCTTCCTCCACCCCCTTGCTCCTCTCCCTTCAGCCACCTCCTCCTCCTCCGCTTCCCTTCCTCTGACGCCCCCTGCCTCCTCCCCTTCCTCCTCTACTCCCAGCCCTCTCTCTCCTTCGCCCCCAGTCCTCTATCTCTCTCGTCCTCCTCCTCATCCTCCAATGACGACCTCCTCGCCAGCTCGCCCCTCCACCTCAGCCCTCTCCATCTTCCCATCCTCCGCCCCCTCCCCACCCCTCTCCCTCTGCCCCTCCTTCGCCCCTTCTCCCCAACACGTGCCCTTTCTGTCCCTCCTCCCCAGCCCTCCCTTCCACCCTCCCCTGCCCGTTGTCTCTAGCTCACCCCCCCCCCCCCAAACCCCTGCCCGTCGTCCCCAACACGCCCTCCCTCTGCCCCTCCTCCCCGTTACTGCCCGATCGGGGAACATGATCAACGATGTGCATATGTGACTGAGTTATGTGTTGACCAACTACGACAAGTGCATGGATGGCCTCAACAAGGTGGAGGACGGGGGAGCACCACGGAGAAGATGGTCCGGAGGGTCCCAGATCATGAACAACATCCTCGTCATCTTCGCCACCGCAATCAAGCAACAAGGGCTTTGACGGGATACCCATAGAGAATAGGAGGAGGAAGTTTTTGATGAGGAGGATGGAGGAAGAAAAAGAAATGAGGAAGAAATAGATATTTCTACCCTTCATTATTTTAATTAATTATCTTTGCGTCCCAAAGTTAACATTTGTTTGGGATGAGGATGGATAGCAACTAACCCGATGGGCACAAGTGATCATTGTGGAAGAAGCCAGGGACATGACTGATAGTCTAAAAAAGGAATGGTTATAACTAATATTGCAATATCTCATAGAGACACAATTGATAAAAACTCAAAAAACTACAAGAGAACTTCAAACAAAATGTAGCATTATATAATAAGACGTTGTGAAACAGGAACTCAAGAAGTCGCAACGAAGATTGCCAGATCTACATTGAATTATCACCACCACCTTATCATGGCTATTCTCTCGAGTTTTATAATACGATCTTATCACCATATTATTTAAAAATAGATGGAGTAATTTTTTCCTTTTCAAAAGGAAAAGATAATTGTTTTGAAATGGTTTTTTTTTCAAATAAAATATTTTTATAGTTAAAAATGAGAAAATAATTAGCAACTTTGTCATCATAAAAGAGGAGTTATGCATGATCATTATATCATTATTTTAATGATAAGAGTATAGCTAGTAATGTAGAATTCATGATAGCCTCTCTCCGAACATAAAGATAAAAGAGCATATCTATAAAGAAAGGACAAAATCATGTAAGTTGTTGAGACACTTAATTTCAACAAGGAAGAAAACATTTCCTAACTATTCAAAACTATAAGAAAATGGCAACACACCATTAGAGAATAATGCCACCATAAGACATGTCAAATAATACTTTTCATAATGGTCAACTGTTAGGAAAATAGAAACATTCTTAACGGTTTACAATCTTCATCGATTTTTTTGCTAAAGGATGATAAACCGTTGGTGAATGTTGTCTTTCCGTAACGATTAAAGAAATGTTTAGGATGTCTTTTTTTAATAGTACACCAATATTTTCTCATTGCCACTATCCTGCCAATTAACAATCACATTTTAAAATGTATCAATACAAGCTAACATTCCATCTCACCATTCTCGACTGCACCTCATCATCCTCACCCATCAGCATAACCTACAAGTCTAATCTTGATGTGTCATCACTTCATAACTAATAAAAATCAAATGGACAAGTCAATCATAAGACACATACATAGGATATTTGTCCAATGAGCCATATGCGGTTGAGTTATGATGAGCCAGTGTTTTTATCCTCCAAATTTTACTCTAACGACCCCATTTTGTCGCATTCATTTCCTTTTTAACGATAGCTCTATAGCCATGACAAACTCCCTCCTTTTTCTC
The DNA here is from genome assembly GCA_037367405.1 of Ottelia alismoides. Taxonomy (NCBI): domain Eukaryota; kingdom Viridiplantae; phylum Streptophyta; class Magnoliopsida; order Alismatales; family Hydrocharitaceae; genus Ottelia; species Ottelia alismoides. The sequence continues at coordinate 139,081 of JAZKJV010004466.1, read as the reverse complement.
CTCGTGATTGTTTTGCTTTTTTTATTCATAATTATGTCTAATTCACATTCCATCGTATTTATTTTCAAAATTTCCAAAATCACCTCAGTCTTCCTCTTGTTGTAATCTCAATATCTCCAGCAACAAAAAAAGATCTTCTCTGAGTTCTTCGATTTGTAGGTTTTTAGGCGGTCATATTATTTGAGAATAAGTTTTCCAATGCGAGGATGTGGTTCTTCATATCATGTTATTAGAGAAGTTCTTATTTGTAGCCATTTTGATTTTGTATTCATATCATGTTCTTATATATGAAAATTCTTATATGAAATAGATTAGTGTTCTTAATCCATAGTTTTAAACATCTTGTAAATTTAATCCTCTTTATCTATTTGTTACTTGTTTCATTTCAATATTTACAGAAAAATCTATTTTTATTCCTATTGCCTATTCAAGTGCTTTGCAAACTTTTTTAGCTACTAATACATTTAATTTATGAGATATTTACACCTATAACCCCGAGTAATTTGGCAATAACATTCATAACCCTGCATAATCGTGAATTACACGAGAAACCCCCAAGTAATGCTTAACCTTTACGTGACATAATCCTGTGTCAACTTCCGTTTCAAATTTCCATTAACTCAGATGGAAAAAATTAAATGTGGACAATTTTGCCCCTCAAAGTATTTTATATTTATAAATTGATGCCCCATTCTCCCATCTCGGGGAGTCCTCCCCCCGTTGCTTCCTCTGCTGTCCTTCTCCTGCGGTCTCTGACTTGGAAGCCCTCTCGGCGTTGCCCGTGGAAGCCTCACAGTGGAAGGCCCCCCTCCTCCGCCGCCGCCCTCCCGTACTGTCCCCCCCCCAGTCATCCACAACCCATTCCCACGTCCCGCCACCCCCCGAAGCCCCTCCGCCTGGAATCGACTCCCCGCCCTAGAAAGCCAAATCCCCCCCTACCCCCTCCTGGTCCCCGTCTCCCTCCACCTGCTCAGAGCCCCAACCCTCCGTCTGCCCGTCGGAGCCTGATGAATTCACATTTCATCATCTTTATTCTATCATTTTGGCACCAAAAACCCTAGCAAATGCCTTTAAATAGCCTTAAAACCATCATCTTAGCATCCATGCATGTGCATTCAGATTGTGTATAAATCACTGTAATTAAGGCCAAAATTATAGAATAAATAAAGAAAAGAAAAAGAATAAAATATTGTAAATATTTTATGACCCAAAACCCCGAGACCTAGACATCTTGATGAATAGGTCGACAAGGAATAAAGTAGGGGGAGATAAGGGCCAAAACATAGTCAAAACACCTATACTCTTTATTCATTCTTTATTCATTTTGGGACCTATTTTTGGTTCCACTTTTTGTACATCAAATAAAGAAACTTTGTACATGAAAGTTGTAGATAATTTCATAAAGAAAAAGACAAAATTGATTTCACAGAAAAGTCATGTACAGACAAAAAGATATGGTCTGAATAAGAATCCAAAATCCCAACTTCCCAGACCCGTATCTCACAAACGACAACTCCAAATGCAGTGTACTCACCTTTAATTGTATATAGAATAAAATAATCTATCCAATGGCGGTGGTTTCGCATTTGGCGGAGCTACGGTTTGAAAGTTGACTTTTGGACCCTCGTTGTATACTTGTACTGAATAAAATATTCAATTTATTCTTTATTCATTATTTATTCATTTTTATATTTTTATAATTTTATAAATATTACTTATAATAATTATGTGCATTAAAATCAGAATAAAAATGTAAATAAAAATAAAAATAAAAATACTTGTACAGAGACTACATAGGTATACTGTATACACTTATACCTATATAAAATACACTTGTATTTTATTAAATATACAAAACATCTCAGAAAAATAAAATAAAAATATACTTATGTATATAAAGGTATGTTATAATTTTACAAAATCATAAACAAAAGTAATAAGATTAAAAATACATAAAATAAAATAAAATATCAAAACACATAGGTATTATACCTATATAGGGTTACAAAGGTAACTTGTAAAAATTTACATCATAAAAATAAATAAAAATCAGAATAAAATACTACATAAAATTTTGAACATTTTTTATTAAATAACCTAAAATTAATTAAATCATCTACTATTTTTAATTTAATTTACAATATGTGCATTTAACTTTTGTCTTTTTGCGGATGACGTGGCCCAATCAGGCCACGCCATCCGTTGACCGGGGGTCAACTCCTTGACCCCAGGCCTTTGTCTGATGGGCTGTTGCGAGCGCCCTTGTTCTTGGATTTTTCGCGGACGAATCTTTCACCATTTGGGCACGCACCCTTCTGCAACATTGCTCCTCCATGATCCAGCTATCACGCCTAGTGATTATCTCGAGCCAAGAGCGAGCGATTCGTCTGTTCTTCCTCGATCAAGAGGCCCTGTTCGTCAACCCTTTAAAGCCTACCCTTGACCTGATTCAAAGACTTGGACCCCATTTTTGACCTAAACCCGCCGTTTCTCTGGGCCTTCGGCGAGCTGGTGGTGACAGTGCCTTGCTCGCACCCTCGGAGCCGATCGGGGCAAGGTCCGGGCGTCCCTCCTACCTCCGGTGGTATCGCCGTCGAGGTAACTTCTCCCTCGCCCTCCAGGGGCTTGAGGTAGCTTAGATTTTTTTTATAGTTTAGTCGCATTTCACTCCTGTTCACTCGAAGCTTCATCACGATCCTTTCATTCTTCGTTTTGGCCATCGATTCGTTCAATCGATTGGTCGCCGGAGTAACTCCGGCCACCTCCAGTTCCACGTGCTCCGCCTAGCCACGCCTCCGTTCCGCTCCGCTACGTGGTCGGGGCACTTTACCCCCGACCATATCACCTTTTTTGTGCAGGTCCAGGACCCTCAGAACCCCTCCTGGGTTCGTTTTGAAGCAGGCATCACCACCTGGGAAGCCACCTTCCTCCGCTGGGCACGCAACGACGCTCCGGCCACGTCTTGGCCGTTTTGGGGGCGTCGTCGAATCGGGAAGACTCCCAGGGGGTCATTGGTGCCACCGGGAGGGAAGACGACGCTCTGGAGCTCGAGATTTTGAGGATCAAAGTCACCCCGGAGGCTGTTCTTCGCGCGTTCGTCCTCGACACTCCAGAACCGTCGGATCCCTCGTGTTCTTCGCGAGCTACAGCAGCCCTTGGATCTATCCCACGACCAGCCGTTCGATCGAGTCTCGCCATCTAATCTGAGCCGTGGATTTTGAAGGGGTATCGGCCTTCGTCCGCACGCCACGTGGCAAGTGGGAGAAGGAGAGCTCTCGGATCGTCTCTGCTGGGTATTTTGCATACTCTCCCAGCATTTTTTGTGTATTTGTTATTCCGTACCTAAACTTTCATCTGCACTTAATATGTTTTTGGGATATTTACAAGTCAGCCCCTGCATTCCCACGTATTTCCTAACAGGGTCCCGGCCACGTCATCTCACGTGCCAGTGCGCGTGAGGTGCGTGGCCATTTTGCATCAAGGCCCTCGGGCGTTTTGTTATTTGTACTTGGTCCAAGGAATGTTTGCTCCAGTGTAATAGTTTTGTAAAAATTTACTGTCGAACCCTCCAGCTTTCGTAGTATTACATCCGTGCCCCTCCCAGGCGCGCGTGTAACTCACGTGGGCCTGGGAGTTTTTGCAAAGAAGCCCATGCGGCTTGTGTTTTATCATTCACTCCAGGAACAATTTTATTTAGTATAAATTTTTATGGAAAATTGCATGTATGCCCCTGGAAGTTTTGAATATTGCATTTCTACCCCTGCCAGGCCTGTTTAATGTTCGGATGCTTGTTGTATTTATTTGATTGATCATTTCAACCCCAAAAATTCCACAAAAATAGGGTTAAGCTTCTGTTGTCCTATATTTTGACGCCCTATTTTTAGTTTTCAATTTTACCACTTTTCATTATTTATAAAAAATCAAAAACATGTCTTTTTCCTACTGTCTAGCTTAGAAAATACCAAAAAAATAGTAAAACACCTCTAAAAATTCCAAAAAAATCACGTAGTGTCTATTTTATTATCTTTTAGTGTCAGTCCAAAAATCATTAAAAATCTCAAAACAAAAACACAAAAAAATTAAAAACTCTTAAAAACTTCAAAAAATTATATAAAATAGTAGAAAAACCCAAAAATAGCAAACTCAGCTTCTGTTTATTCTTAATTTTGTTCTCTTTATTAGAAAAATAGTGTGAAACAATTTTGCTACTGGTTGGTATTTTTAACTTGCATTTTGTCACAGCCAGCCCTTATCTCCACTGTTTGCCTTATTTCAGACTTTAAAAATACCAAAAACATCTTGAAAAATCCCCAAAAATCATAAAAACAGTAAAAAACCTTAAAAATACCAAAAACATTTATTTTCTGAATTTGGAGCATTTTTGTGCATTTTTATAAATATTTCACTTTGCCTTGTCTTATATTGCCTTTACTTTCCAATAAAAAAAAAAGAAAATAGAAAAAGATAAAAATCAGAAAGTTAAAAATCAAAATACAAAATTAAAAATTAAATTAAAAAAAAATTATTAAAGATTAAAAACCCACAAAAATTGTAGTTGCTTGATTGCTTAGTGTAGATACTTCACACACTCACATCTTTGTGCATTCATTTGCTTGGACTATACTGCTTGCTCCCTGTGTTCGAACTCTCTGCATACTTGCCCTTTACATCATTTGTGCAGAGTTAAAAATAAATTTTAACTCCACGTTGTTTCTAATTTATTGATCTTAGTGTGGGTTAATTGTTGATTAATCACGGTTTATTGTGGGTCGCACAGCGACGTATTTAGACCCTCGATAAATCGCGGTTGTCAGAGCCCCAACCCCCTATCCGCCTGAGCCCCAACCCTCCTCCCGCCTGGAAACAGAGCCCCCCTCCCCTTGTCGCCTGGAAGACATAGCCCTCCCCCCCCCCCCCGGGGCTCCCGTCGCCCTCCACCCACTCGCCCATCGGAGCCCCAACCCCCCCGCCGCCAGAGTCCCAACCCTCCGCCCGCCCGTCGGAGCCCCAACCCCCTGTCCGCCCGAGCCCCAACCCTCCTCCCGCCCGCCCGAGCCCGCAGCCACCTGCACCGATCTCCTCGAACCCCCCTCGACCCCGCACGGAGCTCAACCCCACCCACCCATGAATCCTTGTTGCGCACTCCTCCAGTTTCAGGAACCTCGAACACGAAGCACGAAGCGGCTGCCCAGACGAGCTTCTTCCGCTCAAAATCCCATTGTTCCAGCAGTTTGAGGTGTGGCAGAGATGATGGGGGAGATGAAGATGGTGGATGGAATTTGATGGGAGATGAATATTTTTTTGCTTATTTCCTGACCGTTGATCAAGGATGAGTCAGATTAACTCATTCATATGGTTGAGTTAACGTCTTAAACTAACGGAGGGTTATGGGGGTGAGACGGAGTGACTATGCAAGGTTTCTCATGTAATTCACGATTCTACAGGGTTATGATTGTTATTACGAAATTACTCAGGGCTATGGGTGTAAATATCCCTTAACTTATTTACTTATAATATGTTTTAAGTTACTATTACTAAAATAAAAGTTACTAATTAAAATATATTAAAAATATATCGAGTTACTGATGTATTTTTCTTTTTTTCAAATAAGTTCTTATATTTATTAATGTTTACATAAATGTTACTGATAATGTTTTTAATTTTAAGTAGCATTACGTTACTAACGTTTCTATTTTATATACTAGAGATGTCTCTTTATGTTACTGCTTATTATTAAATTCTTATAACTCATATCTACTGGTTTACTAATTCAATTTTATTTTAGGTATGCCAGATGTCTGAACACTTCTTATGTTTCTTGGATGAAGATGTGAAAAATGAGGCACTGATGATCATTACATTGATTTAGAAGTGAAGAGGCAAGGAGAAAATCTTTGACAATATAATTAAGCAATAATAATCATATGACAAGTAGAAAAGTTAATTAACAAATACAAAACACCAAATAAATAATAGGTATGTAAGTAATTAGTAACGTAATTTCAATAATTTTTACATTTGCATACGTATTCCACACATATTTATAAGTACTCAAAGATAGTTGTTATTTCACAAAATATTATCAGTAATATATAAACTCATATCAGTAACTAATCATAATTTCAACAAAATGTTTCACTGAGCATTGTGAACATAGTACTTATTAATAAGAGTAATATCGGTAATAGTCAAAACAAGACCAATAATATGAATATTAGTAGTCAGCATTTTGTTGTTTATACATTAATAATTTATCTTCTAGAAATAATTCAAAAGTACTAAGAAATTATAATCTCACTAACTAATCACAATGAGTTCAGTAATATGGACATCCACACTCAGTACTCGTTCGATTAACTATAATCTTGGTTATCAATCACATTTGAATATAAATTTATATCAAGTTTGAAAATAATTCTGATTTCACAACAATAATTATTCAAGAACTAAATATATTTATTTAACTAATATGCATGAATTACTAATCTATGTACAATGTAATGTTACATATGTAAATTACTGACCACCATTTCGGTATTACTGATCTCATGCTAAATAATTACTTGAGTACAATATATATATACATATATATATATATCACTGATCAAATGTACAATGAGTGTTTCTTCTACATGAAATTAATGATTTGGATTTATCTTTCCAAAATCATCTTTCTCTTTTAAGGAAACTATCTAACTGGAAATATAAAAACCTCAAGCATGTTAATATCTCTTCAAAATTTCCCCCTTTGAATAAACAATCTATCAATTGGAAATACACGTGTAGGGCCTACGTTTGGTGCACACCAAAACTCTAATCGATATATATATATATATATGACAAAAAAGAAAATGTGCTTATGGACACACACAACTATGTGTTTCCACGATAATAAACTGGATATTCTAAAACAAAAATATAAACCAAAGCCGTTGATCTTGATTCATACTATAAAATATAGATGTATTACATTTTCAGGTAATTTGTAGTTTTGTAACTCATCCATCGAGCGATGCTGGAGATATTTCATCAGATTTATTGATTATTTATTAATAGTAGATTGTATTCACATTAGAACTTGGTCATTTAAAACTTAGTGGGCACATAATGTTGTGTGTGTTGGACATATGAGCCCTTTTTGAACCATTATAATAAATATTGTTGTAATCCTTTTTATATATAAATAAAAGTTATTATTTTTTTACTCCATGTCTGAGATTAATAAATGAATGCACTTATAAAGGTCCCTTCTTATAAAAATAGTTATGAACTATGGCCATCTTGATAATCACATAGTTGTTCATTCAATGGTTGAATCTTAGAGGCTGGTGCTAAGATGATATCTAAAGAGTTAGATTGAGGACTCATATAGTACTACCGAATGATTGTCAAGAGAGGATCTCCATCCTGAGAAGGAGATGACAATCCTTATTCCAAAGGCTAATATTCGATCAACCTCTTGATGTAGGTCCTCTACATAGGAATAGATATTCTGAGGTGTCGGATGTGTTAAGTCAAAGAGTTGACTTAGCGAGATCGAGAGAGCTAAGGCCTATGTCGTATACTATCATGATATAAGCATACATCCTCTGACCGGAGACAAAAGTATTGTTATGTATTAGACTATGTACATTAGATTAACCATTAGGTTGATGATCTAATCAAAGTTTATATACCAGTGAGTTGGTGTGCATACAAGAGCGCATAAGTAATATGATCTCTCAAAGGGATCATACATGTTTACTACCAAATTGGAAGACATGAGCTCACTCGTGAGATATTGGGACCAAACCAAATTTCATCGATGGTTGTCTCGCTTTTGAAGCAAGGCAGGATTTGTGGGTATGATATAGGCTTTTGTAAAGCATATGATCGATACTGACTGATGAATCTCGTATTCATCACTCTAAATCTCATTTATTAAGTTCAAAACCCTAAAAATCAACAGCATTCTTGCATCTATTTTGCATAATTAGCATTCATGCATGTTTCCATAAGAATGGCATTTTAGCATAAAAATCTGCATAAAATAAGAAGCCAAAAATTCAAGCCAAAATGACCTGTAAATAGCCTAACTTCCCAGATTTTTAACCCATTCATGCTAACTCCGAATGACTCAAAACCACTTCCACTGTGTACATATCACTAACAAGAATAAAGGAAAAATACAAAAAAATAACTAACCCAAATAAGCGGACCAAAAACCCAAACCCTAATTTCAGGATTTTCGGACTAAAAGCCACATATCTTCCCCATCCAGTGTCCGATTTAATCCTACTCACTTTTGAACTAATGTGCATTCAATTACCTTCAAAACAAGACCAAGTTCAAGTGAATCGGAGCTCGTATGTGAAAGTTGGGTTTTGGGCCTCTTTTGTACATTGTATATTTTCGCGGTTTTGACCTTGTATTTTATGTATATATTTTCTTAATCAATAAAAATCCAAAAAAAATTAGAATTAAGTGTCTTTATTTATCTCTGATTTTACCGTAATTTTTTCGGATTTTTATCTGATCAAAAAAATGACATAAAAATTACAAAACCCCAAAATTAAGGTATTCTATGTACATAGGATACCCCAAAAAATTCACTTTGTGCAAATGATCGATTTTGGTTTTGATGTCTTCATGAAAGTTGTAGATCTCATCGAGACGAACAATTTTTGTGAAGAAAGTTTTTCGATCCGAGGTCATTTACTATTTATTTTCGATTTTACAAGATATTTATTTTCAGAATTTTCTGGTGCTGACACGTGGCAGCACCTGGTGCCGCCACGTGTCAGTCATTTTTGGCACTATTATATACTCGGTTTTATTTTAAAAAAATTTAAAAAAATTAATTAAAATAAAACCACGCACGTGCGAGGCACGTGTCACCCAGGCACGCGCCAAGCACGTGCGCTCCTCCCACACGCCACGTGCCCCATTCTCGTCCGTCCGATCGCACCCGATCGGACGGCGCCTGTAGTCATCTTCCTCCCCTTTCCTCTTCGGGCCGCCGCGGATCTCGCGAGCTCCGCCCATCTCCGATCGCCGCCCCCGCGTATCCCCCCGATCCCCAATCAGATCCCCAGTCGAATCCATCACCGGATCTCCACCTCCATCCCTTCAATCAACCCCCCTCCTGCCATATCCGGCGAGAAACCCCTCCTCCTATTTAAGAACCTCCGCCGCTTCCTTCGAGACCCATCCGCCGACTGAGCTCCAAGCTTGCCGGGGTGACAGCCCGGCTCTCCTTCGAGCGGCGAGATCCGAAGCTCCTCGCCGTGTTTCGCTTGCAGCGCGGCCCTCCTCCGCTGCTAGTGCCTCGCTCCGCCCCTCGGCATCGAGCCAAGGACGATATCTCCGACCACCATCAACCGCAAGCTACTCCGATCTTCGATCGCCGCCAACGCCTTCATCAACCTCCAGCTGCTGCGACCTCCGACGACCACCGAGTCCACCGTCTCCACCTCGACGCCATCCGCCGATACGCAGCCGTGCGTGGAGGCGACGGTGACAGCGTCCCCTCCACCGGCCGGCGAGATCCAAGGTGGCCACCTTGTCGCAGCGGCTCCCTCCGCCTTGATGTTGAAGCTCCGGCCTTCGTCATCGACAACCACTAGCCACCGCGACTCCATCTTCCCGACCTGCTTCGCCACCGACTACGCATCCACTGCGCCTCCAGCTGCTCCGCCTCGCTACGCCACCACCTCGACGTCAACACACCACCGCCGCGGCCATCACCGCCTGGCTCGAAACCCGAGGCCCCGGCACGTGCGAGGCACGTGCGCGGGGAACTGCTTCAGCCGCAAGTCAGCCCAGGGGTCACGTGCGCAGCACGTGACCCGTTGGGCAAATTGCAGGAGCACCCCTGGAGTTTCCCCTATTCGCACAGCAACCCCCGCCATCCAAGGGCACGTGCGCAGCACGTGCCCCTTGGAAATTTTGCAACATTACCCCACTACTATTGGTAATTACACAAAAGCCCCCCCTCTGCTTTTATATTTTATTTATTTATTTGCATCTGTACCCCTACATTCCCATTGTGTTTTGAACCTCTTATCTACATTATTTTCTTAATCCAAAAATTACATGATGTTGGTTAATTGAACCTCTACGCTTTGACATTTTGTGGATCATTTTGTGATTGATGGTTAATTAATAAATAATTATTTTGTGAAAATTTGAGTATTTTACCCATTTCTTGCTCTTAAATTCATAGTTTAACCGTTGCTCTAAAAATCCCCGAAAAATCACAAATTGTAGATTTAATTATTCTTAACATTGTGCCCAAAAAGATTTGCATTTGCATGCATATTTTATCCTGTAAAAATCATTTTGCACATTTTAGTATTTAATTTTTATTAGATATTAAACCCTACATTTTCGAGGTTTAAGATTTTTCTGAGATCCGTCACCTAGTGATAGATCTCAGATAATTTTGATTCTCGAAAATAAGTAGGTTTGATATTTATTAAAATTAAATATTAAAAATCATTTTGTTTTCATTTAAAAATCCATAAAAAATTCATATTGCATCCAAAAATTCCAAAAAAATTACAGTGCATCCATTTCATTATAGTATACATTGTGGCCAAGTTTCGTATTTTTCGAACATCATTTGAATGTAATTTACATTTTAGTCCCTAAAATAAGGCCAAATTTGCATTTTGCATCCTTTATTGTATTTAAAATTCCAAAAAAGACCACCTCGAAAACCGAACACGAACTTTGATAGACTTAATTCTAGGTTGTTCCTTTGCCTCCTTGTGATCGACCTTGTGGGACTTGCCCAAGTAAAATAAACATAAAACCACGAGATTAAAAATTGAATAAATTATTTGTGGTATTTTCTTGATTGTTTCTGATTGCCGCCTACAACGCACAACACGATAAAAACAACTTTTTAAAAGCGGTATATCTGGATACGTCAGATGGCGCCGTTGTCGGGGAGGCAAACGGCTTAGATTTTTGTCTAAAAATTTTTCATTCGGTTTTCCGCATTCGGGTAGTCTGACCCCCGAATTTTTCATTGTAAATTTCATTTTCCTGCAATTTATTTTCAGCCTTTATTTTTCATATATTTTTGAGTCACTCTCTTACATTTTCTCTCTTATTTTTTTTGCGAGGTACCTTGTACGTGGAGCGGTTTTCAATAACCGACGCAACTTCACCAAAAACCGCAATTAATTTAAGATCGAGTTGAGTCGTGAGAGAGAGTAGAGTCTAGGTTTTTAATTCCTGCACTTTTAATTTCTGCTCATTTATAGCGGTGTCCGTTTGGACTCTCGCGTGTGTAGAAAGACCTCTAAACTTTATTCTGTGGTGTGTCGTGGCCTGTTTCACTCTCCGGCGAGGGTGGGGCCCGACTTGAGTGGCGATTAGGATAGACCTGCACATACGGCTCTCAGAGCATTTATATTTTTGCTTGTGCTCGTAGGATCTTAAGCCACACTGCACTTAATTGAGACGCACATAGATCGTTCAACTTAGCCAAATTTAAATCAATTCTTCCCGCTAATAGAACTTTCTGCTTAGGTGCAGTTTTTCCATCGGCTTGCACATCATATAGAATAACTTTTAAATTCTGTCTAGCATCCCACATGAAGATTGCGAGGATTCACTGTAAGTCTTCTAACTGAGCATTCATCATAGTTTTCCGCGTGCATCAGCTTTTCCCGAACTCCTCTCTCTTGTTTTATAACATAACTTTAAAGGAAATTGGGACAGGACGGTAGACGTGTATTTGTGCTCATCTAATTTTTCAGAGATCACCTCATTAAAATCGGGACTGCTAAATATATCTGATCTTAAATAACCCATAAAATCAAGAATTTTTGCGGAGAGTAACCCCGACCTTGGATGATTTTATTTTTTCTGAGTGAGCGAGAGACGACACTTAAGGATAGAGCCCAAATCCAAAATCTCAGCTCGCTAAATTTTTTCCAAGATTGAATTATCACCAACTAAAATTGAAAAGATAATAGCCGAAATCTTACGGCTTCATTGTGTGAGTTGGTGAATCCAGGGTTTGATTTGTGTTTGTATTGGTGTGTGTGAACCGATATCGAAGATCAACAACCGTACATTTGATAAAATTTCTATCCCATACAAACTTCTCTCTCATCTCTTGATCCCATCATGGAGATCTTTCCAAATTTCAGATCCAACCCATCATTTCTCTCAACTCCTTCAAAAATGACCGAACATCACTATGAAAACAAATCTTTCTCGGTTTGGCCCAAATCAACTACATCCTCTTCTTTCAACAATCCTCCAACATTTGCGGGAAACTTTCACCCGCAGATGACCTCGGCCCCCCCCATTGAATCCTTACTCAAGTCATCCAACTACACATGACCACCTACCATCTTGGACTGAATCACCTCATTCTCAATCTCTCGCCAATGAAACCTTTCAAGATCGATATCCCTTTAAATCCCATGACTGGCAGAGAAACCAAACCCAGATGGAAGGACATGCACTTAATGATCATCAGCGTTGGATTGACCACGACAGACCCCTCGTCAGACATCAAATCCATACAGAGGATTGGACTGAGCTCCTAGACACATATAAACCCTGTATGTTGACTCCACAATACCAAGGTCTGACTAATCATGATCAAAGGATTGAGCTCTACTCAGATCAAATAAACATGCCTGGATCATATGAGCAGCCTCCTTCCATAATTTTGGAGGAGAAATTTTCAAGAAATGATCGTATAATGGATATTCCAAGAAATTCTCCTCTCCGTACGTACAGAAAAATGGAAGACGGAATCATTGAACAAAATCCGAGTGCTCCCATGATTGATCATGAGCAAAATTGTGAGGATAATGTTTCGAGGATAAAAACAAGATTTAAATTGATGGAGGATAGATTTCAAAAATTTGCCGACCAAGTAATCTCATTCTATGGTGGATCGGGTGTAAAACTAAATGAGGAAATGATTGGATACCATGATGAAAAATTTGAGGATATTCGAAGACCTAGGGATGATTCTAACATCAACACTTCTGTTCATTATTCCCCTAGGAATGACTATGCCTCTGACCCAAACTCTGAATATCAAGGCCCCTTCTCATCTAAAGAAGACACCACAACGCCACACCACACAAAAAATACAAAAAAATTTGAAAATCCAGAAAATCTCATAAAAATTGAATCTGAAGAAGATCTGAGGAATTTGGATCCTGCTTTACGGGAAGCACTCGAAAAATACTTGATTTTTGAACTTCCCATCATAAAGGTCATTGAACACTTCCCTGACCTTAAGAAATTTCTAATGGACAGATTAATCATCAAAAAGTCAGGAAGGATTAGAACAAAAACTGAAAGACATATCTTGTCAATGGCCTCCTCCTTGGTGTTGAGGAGAAAAACCAAGAGCCGCATAGTGAAGCGGTTGCCCAGAGTTGACTGTGAAATCAAAGACACAATTTTCACACATGCTCGTATTGATGACGATTTACCGATCAATATCCTCTCGACCTCTGTATTTCAGGAACTCAAACTCGGACCGATTCGGAAGATACGAGAGATTATACAATTAGCAGACCGATCGATAAAAAGGCCGAGAGGAACCATTTCTGTCATCATGAAATTCCAAGGTGCTCCGCTCAATGTAGAATTCACGATCATTGATATTGAGTATCAAGGAGAATTCACCCAGTCTCCAATCATTCTCGGAAAACCATTCTTGGCATTGGCCAAGGCGAGTATCGATTGTGAGACTCGGGAAATTTATTTTACGGCATTGGAATCACTACGACCTGATACAGTCTTTGAGGAACCACAATTTTCTGAGGTAACCCACGAAATCCCCAACAACCGCAACCATAAAGAGGTAGAAGAGCCCTACCCCGCTACGACACCTGAGATAGCGGTTGTTGTTGAGACCATTGGTTTAGAGAATCTCCCCCATTCTTTCAACTCTCCCGGATCTCAAAATAGACAAATCCTTCTATTACGATTCTGAGACATTTGCATGGTCGCACCCTGGAGCAACATACTCTGATTATCTTGACCAAATCCTCCCAAATCAAGGGTGCACCAACATCCAGGAGACTAAAAACAAATCTGCAGCACAAACGCCAACCAAGGAGAAGAATTCCAATGGCTATTCATCTGGATACTCAAGTGAACCGACAGCCTCACGAAATAAGAAAAAGAGAGTCAAATTTGATCTTTCGGAAGAGGAATCAGTTGATGATCCCTCATCAGGTCCGGAAAAAGTAGTCTACATGAGTGAAGTCTGTTCGGTAGCTCTAAAGCCATATCTTCGCAAGGATCCAAAATTCAATTCTCGTTGGACAACTCCCGTTCCTAATTATTACTCATCCAAAGCTGATGCTCCGACCTTCCATAAGTACACTGGAATTATATCTTATGAGATGACTGAGACCGGAGCATCTGAAGATTCATTTGAGGATAAACCGATTGATCTTAAAAAGGAACGAATTTTGAGGAAACAATTGAAGGAACAAAAAGACATGAATATCTGGAGTATGTCCACTTTCAAATACTATTCCTCTGAGGATAACTCTGATGATGGCTACCTTTCATCTGACTCAAATATTTCATCTACTATCCATCATGATTTTTCTGAGGATGACACTGATAATGGTGGGGAATCATATGCTTCATCTCCGTCTCATCATTACGATCTCCCACCACAGGCTCACAAAAAGATCAGCCGTAAACCGCCTTAATCATCGGCTACCCACCCTCCCTCCCGACCACATCGATCCCCTTGTACAACTTCTTCCTCTACTTAGGCCAAGGCCTAAGTATAGGGGGGGGACCGATGCCATCTATATATACCATCACACTCCATCTCCAGATCGACTCGCCTCCACCCTTCTTTTATACTTAGTCTGACCAAAGCCTAAGTATAGGGGGAACCGCCACCCACCTATATATACCCTCCTCATTCATATACCCTGACCGCTTCATTTCTTTTTCTCTTCTTTTCCGCTCTTCTTCTATACTTAGACTATTCACAGTCTAAGTATAGGGGGGCGATTTTGTAAATCTTGTTCTTTTTCACTCTCTTACGCTTAGCCCGAGCTATGTCTTCTTTACGCTTCTTGTGCTTTGAGGACACAACACTCGCTTAGTATAGGGGGGTCTGTATATATACTTTGTATATATTTTAGCCATACCTCGTACTTGCGTATAAGTCTATATGTATTTACAGGGTGGGTAATTTTTCTAAAAAAAAGGAAGAAGAAGTTTTGCTACTAACACTGACTTTGCCCGAAATTTTTGAAAAAAATGGCTTCTTATTCATTTTTACATACAAAAAAAACAAAAAAATCAAAAACAAAAAAATATGTCTGCATTTCACACACTCGCATCTCATCAAGCATCGCATTTGCATATGTGAAAAGTCTTTGGGTTCTGAACCGAGTTATGAGCCGAAACCGAGAGTGGTCTGGACTTAACCTTAATCCACCTAATTTTCAGAGGAACTTCACTGAGAAATAGGATTTTAGAGTCTTCAGGTCTTTGACTTAATTCTTTGAGTTCCACATGACAATGTACAACGTTTGACTCTTAGTGTCTAACCTGGTCTCTTCATTCTGGGTACAACTCTGGAATAAGGAATTAATTTGTACTCTCGCACTATGCACTTAGCTCAACTCAGACGGGATGTTGGAAGATTGTGTGAGTTTCTTTTCTGGTAGCGTGGAAATCTAAAGACCGGAGTACGGGTTGAAATAAAGCTTCGGAAAAGGGATGGACGGCTGGGCACAATTTTTTCTAAGACCCCAAAAAATGTACGGAAACAAAAGATTCTATATCCGTAGGGGCACAACAAGATCCAAGCAGAACCACCAAAAATTCCAAATACAAGGAAGCAACTACCAAATAAAATCTGACCAAAAAGGTCCAAGCTTCAAGAAACCTGCAGATCTTGGTGGAGACTCGGCTACACTGGCCAGCTTCACAAGGAGAGGTGAACTACACTAATCACCCTCCAGTTCTTTTCTCATTCTTCTAACTTCTCCCCCCAATTCGATTGTGAACACAGCGCGACAGACCTTAGAAGGAAATACCTGACTCCCCGAGGACGAGTTATTGGAGAGGAGGTTTGCGCAGTAGTCCGGCATTCTGGGTGGGAAGAGCTAAAAATATTTCACACACAAGAGTCGGTTATTCAATGTTCATAGGGTATACTTTGGGAAGATGATTGATCTAAGATGACTTCTGAGCCGAAACTGTAGCAATGATGTGTAGAACTTGAGGGCTGTTGATTTTAAAATTCTAAGTCTCACAGAAGTTCCGACACACAAAGGTTGAGTTAGGATCACTTTCACCTTCAGCTCATGGTCTTGGTATGGAACCAATCTCATTTCACCTCATGGCATTTCTTTTTGATGCTCAGGGACGAGCATGGTTTAAGTATAAGGGGATGATGAATCTCGTATTCATCACTCTAAATCTCATTTATTAAGCTCAAACCCCTAAAAATCAACAGCATTCTTGCATCTATTTTGCATAATTAGCATTCATGCATGTTTCCATAAGAATGGCATTTTAGCACAAAAATCTGCATAAAATAAGAAGCCAAAAATCCAAGCCAAAATGACCTGTAAATAGCCTAACTTCCCAGATTTTTAACCCATTCATGCTAACTCCGAATGACTCAAAACCACTTCCACTGTGTACATATCACTAACAAGAATAAAGGAAAAATACAAAAAAATAACTAACCCAAATAAGCGGACCAAAAACCCCAACCCTAATTTCAGGATTTTCGGACTAAAAGCCACATATCTTCCCCATCCAGTGTCCGATTTAATCCTACTCACTTTTGAACTAATGTGCATTCAATTACCTTCAAAACAAGACCAAGTTCAAGTGAATCGGAGCTCGTATGTGAAAGTTGGGTTTTGGGCCTCTTTTGTACATTGTATATTTTCGCGGTTTTGACCTTGTATTTTATGTATATATTTTCTTAATCAATAAAAATCCAAAAAAAAATTTAGAATTAAGTGTCTTTATTTATCTATGATTTTACCGTAATTTTTTCGGATTTTTATCTGATCAAAAAAATGACATAAAAATTACAAAACCCCAAAATTAAGGTATTCTATGTACATAGGATACCCCAAAAAATTCACTTTGTGCAAATGATCGATTTTGGTTTTGATGTCTTCATGAAAGTTGTAGATCTCATCGAGACGAACATATTTTGTGAAGAAAGTTTTTCGATCCGAGGTCATTTACTATTTATTTTTGATTTTACAAGATATTTATTTTCAGAATTTTCTGGTGCTGACACGTGGCAGCACCTGGTGCCGCCACGTGTCAGTCATTTTTGGCACTATTATATACTCGGATTTATTTTAAAAAAATTTAAAAAAATTAATTAAAATAAAACCACGCACGTGCGAGGCACGTGCCACCCAGGCACGCGCCAAGCACATGCGCTCCTCCCACACGCCACGTGCCCCATTCTCGTCCGTCCGATCGCACCCGATCGGACGGCGCCTGTAGTCATCTTCCTCCCCTTTCCTCTTCGGGCCGCCGCGGATCTCGCGAGCTCCGCCCATCTCCGATCCCCGCCCCCGCGTATCCCCCCGATCCCCAATCAGATCCCCAGTCGAATCCATCACCGGATCTCCACCTCCATCCCTTCAATCAACCCCCCTCCTGCCATATCCGGCGAGAAACCCCTCCTCCTATTTAAGAACCTCCGCCGCTTCCTTCGAGACCCATCCGCCGACTGAGCTCCAAGCTTGCCGGGGTGACAGCCCGGCTCTCCTTCGAGCGGCGAGATCCGAAGCTCCTCGCCGTGCTTCGCTTGCAGCGCGGCCCTCCTCCGCCGCTAGTGCCTCGCTCCGCCCCTCGGCGTCGAGCCAAGGACGATATCTCCGACCACCATCAACCGCAAGCTACTCCGATCTTCGATCGCCGCCAACGCCTTCATCAACCTCCAGCTGCTGCGACCTCCGACGACCACCGAGTCCACCGTCTCCACCTCGACGCCATCCACCGATACGCAGCCGTGCGTGGAGGCGACGGTGACAGCGTCCCCTCCACCGGCCGGCGAGATCCAAGGTGGCCACCTTGTCGCAGCGGCTCCCTCCGCCTTGCTGCTGAAGCTCCGGCCTTCGTCATCGACAACCACTAGCCACCGCAACTCCATCTTCCCGACCTGCTTCGCCACCGACTACGCATCCACTGCGCCTCCAGCTGCTCCGCCTCGCCACGCCGCCACCTCGACGCCAACACACCACCGCCGCGGCCATCACCGCCGGGCTCGAAATTCGAGGCCCCGGCACGTGCGAGGCACGTGCGCGGGGAACTGCTTCAGCCGCAAGTCAGCCCAGGGGTCACGTGCGCAGCACGTGACCCGTTGGGCAAATTGCAGGAGCACCCCTGGAGTTTCCCCTATTTGCACAGCAACCCTGTGCACGTGCCCCTTGGAAATTTTGCAACATTACCCCACTACTATTGGTAATTACACAAAAGCCCCCCCTCTGCTTTTATATTTTATTTATTTATTTGCATCTGTACCCCTGCATTCCCATTGTGTTTTGAACCTCAAATCTACATTATTTTCTTAATCCAAAAATTGCATGATGTTGGTTAATTGATCCTCTACGCTTTGACATTTTGTGGATCATTTTGTGATTGATGGTTAATTAATAAATAATTATTTTGTGAAAATTTGAGTATTTTACCCATTTCTTGCTCTTAAATTCGTAGTTGATTAACCGTTGCTCTAAAAATCCCCGAAAAATCACAAATTGTAGATTTAATTATTCTTAACATTGTGCCAAAAAAGATTTGCATTTGCATGCATATTTTATCCTGTAAAAATCATTTTGCACATTTTAGTATTTAATTTTTATTAGATATTAAACCCCACATTTTCGAGGTTTAAGATTTTTCTGAGATCCGTCACCTAGTGATAGATCTCAGATAATTTTGATTCTCGAAAATAAGTAGGTTTGATATTTATTAAAATTAAATATTAAAAATCATTTTGTTTGCATTTAAAAATCCATAAAAAATTCATATTGCATCCAAAAATTCCAAAAAAATTACAGTGCATCCATTTCATTATAGTATACATTGTGGCCAAGTTTCGTATTTTTCGGACATCATTTGAAGGCAATTTACATTTTAGTCCCTAAAATAAGGCCAAATTTGCATTTTGCATCCTTTATTGCATTTAAAATTCCAAAAAAGACCACCTCGAAAACCGAACACGAACTTTGATAGACTTAATTCTAGGTTGTTCCTTTGCCTCCTTGTGATCGACCTTGGGACTTGCCCAAGTAAAATAAACATAAAACCACGAGATTAAAAATTGAATAAATTATTTGTGGTATTTTCTTGATCGTTTCCGATTGCCGCCTACAACGCACAACACGATAAAAACAACTTTTTAAAAGCGGCATATCTGGATACGTCACTGACCCCTAATGATCAAATGAAAAACTTAATGATAAAACACTAAAGGAGACAATCCAAAATGAGATCAGAACTTTTGGGTTTAATCATGGTCTTCCAATATGCGTGATGTAGAGATGTTAGGAATACTCAAGGCTGATGTGATCTTAAATGACGGTGTACTATTACGCTTCTGTTATAAGGGAGTGATGAAACATGTTTGGATTTTAGTGACTCCTCTCAGCAGCCTAGATATCATATCTTGATCCAATTATTGGACATTGATGTAATGAGAAGATGTGATAGCATGTCTTCTTGATCTAGATATGAGATTGGATCTCACTATCCAAGTCACTATACATGGCATATACAATTGCCCTGTCCTTATCTCCAAGTATCTGAGGAGAAGGCATACAATTCTCGAAAGAGTTTAAGAATTGTTCCATGAACAATAGTATCTAAGAATTTACTCATTGGATAATTAAATGACATTTAGTTATCACAATTAAAATATTGATAGATATATCTGGTATAATTAAATTATATTTAATTATCATGGTTAGAATTAATGTGGATAATGAATACACAATAATTATGGATGATGTGGATATGATCCATAATATTTTGGACATAGAAATATAGTGAATAAGATTACCAATTTATATGTTAAAGTTAATTGGATTCAAATTACATAATTTAATGTAAATATGATTTACATAAAAATATAGGATGGAAGTAATTAATTCTTATGTGTCAATGGTTTGTTGTAGTCATCACAAATATAATTGTTTGGTGATAAATGCAACCAATTCAAATATTCAAATAAATAAATAAATAAAGTTGACTCATTCCCTTCTCAAGGGTCGACGTCCATTGTGAGGTGTCACTGGTGAGGTGTCACCATGGTAGACGTCCATCCTATGTTTTGGAATATGGAATGTTTCTTTGTTTTTTAAATTTTTTATTAATTAGTTGATGTTTGAGTTACTTGAAAGAGATATTTTTTTGATATTGTTGTTCAAAATTATTCTCTTAATATTTATTTATGTTTTTAAGAAACACGAATGAATCAAAACCATTAATCATAAGAGCACATGGATTGAGATCCATGTATTTCCAAAATCCTATAAAAGGAGGGCTACTCTTAGACCTCCAAGAGACACACAAGTCATATGAAATTGTTACATAATCGAAATTCTCTCTATCACTATACACGTCCAACCTACGACTCTCCACAACCCTAAGTTGTCCCCCTACCCAAGGTTAGTGGAGATCGCATCGATGTGTTGTTGTCATGTCGCCATATCGATCGCTTGAGGAACATCGTCCTCTTCCATGTTTCGGGCTTGTGAAAGAGACAAGTGATTCCATGATACGCAATTAGGAGATCTCTTGCTTGGATCGTTTCTCAAGATTGTGTGAATCACGTGATTCATCATCGCGCTTGCAAGTGCACTCTTGTTGGATCAGACTTTAGTCAAGAGGAATCTTCCTTTAGAGTCTATTGCGATCACAACCACACTTGAAAAAGTATGCCTAAAACTCTTGTGATATTGATGAAAATATATGGAAAGATTTCCATGTCATGTGGTTCCATTTTGTTATTCTGTTGTCATGCCAACTAGTATGACTAGTTGACCTAGATCGCATATGATGCGATTTTCACAATTATATGAAATAGGTGAGGCAAATTACATTGTCTTAAAAGTGGTATCATAGATGTGTTTAAAGGCATTGGATATTATCCAAATATTAGACAACGAGGCTTTGGATATCGGGATGCGCGAGAACTCAATTTTTTCATATGTGATATGTCTCCTGATTTACCCTAATTTGAATGATTTTTTTGATATACTTTAGCATGTCTATTTGGTATTGATATGTCCCCCAAAGTTGCCAAGGCACTAATCGAGCATTGTTTTGGATTCGAATAATTCCTGCATTTTGTTATTTTTGCATGTAACCCGGATCTGTAACTCAATGAATTTAGTTACTGTTTTTCTGCCATGAAACCTTATTATAACACATTAATTATGTCACAAACTAAAGCATCAAATCTCATAAATTTATTTCACGCGGTTCCGAGTCTGTATGCTCTAGATATGTGATATTTAGTCCATAAGGGACGGGAGATGATTAAATCATCATGTTGATATTTCGATTGTATTAATTATTTATAAATAATCATTTAAATTTGAAATGTATCTTCATTAATATTTGTCTCATTTATCTATAGAAATACATGATTTACAACAATTTTGAATGATAAGTTCATGACATGAAAATCCTAGTTTATCTCACAATAGTCGTTTGACAACTTTTACATGTAAAACCAAACTTGTTTGCTTGATTTGCTTGATATGACTAGGAACTTAGGATCTTAAAAATATTTTAAGATACATAAATCTCTAAGCATATATTATATAGTATAATGTCGGTCATCAAAGCTGATCAATAAAATTACAAGTACATTGATTCAATCTACTGTTTTGAATCGGGAAGGTAAAGGTGTCTAAACTGTATTATGCCAGCTTGGTTACCTAATTAGCACATTAAATATCAAGTAAATACTCCTCTCCAGCATATACTCGAGCATCTGATCTGATCCATTTTTGATAGGGGTAGCGTGAGTAAGTCAAGTTGTACTCTAATTACTAAAATCAGAATAATATGCACTTGTACGGGCTAATACTATATAATAATATCAAGAAATACTAATTATTTGTTGTCTTCATTGGATTGTTAATTTAATATGATTAAATTAATTTAATCTAATTAAAATAAACAATCTATTATTAATATGATTGTAATTCCCTTAGAGGAATTAATTACAAGAATATGATTCTAAATGATTAATTAAAATTTGAACAAGATACGAAGGATCATAAGATGACATCCGTGATCTCTCGTCAAGACAATGGTTCCATAGCCATGGATTGTATATTTGGAGATACTTATGCGAAGTTATAGGTTTAGTATAAAAGTGCACATGGATCAGGGCTCTTTGCTTCTCAAAAGAGCAAGGTCGTATGCGTAGTGACCTCAATGTTGTTCCCATATAATTGAGGTGACATTGGATCGCATATAATGATAACTATTCTTGCTAATGGTTAGTTCAATTAACATGATTCAACATCAAATTAGGGGTGGTGGGCTCGAGTGTCAAAGATTAACTTGAGAATGCAAGCTGGACTTTCAAGGCAGAAAGAATTCACGCTTTCTTCACCTGAGTTGCATGTTCTCGTATTATTGAGATGTAACAAAGGTGGAAGAGAGATCCCAAATCTCCCTCCCTCCTCTATACTATGGTTTAATCAAACCATGGCATAGTTAAGTGGGGCATTTGCAGAAAAAAAATGCCACAACCTCCTTTCTCTCTTCCTCCCTCCTCCTCACCCTCCAATCCTTCCTCCTCCGACCACTACCTCCTCCATCCCTTCTCCTTCGTCCTTCACCATCAACTGCAGCATGTCTACGATAAGGCCGACCACCTCCTCCTTCATCCCTTCCCTTGCAACAAAGGGGAGGAGCTCGGAGCGAAAGGGAGCGGGAAGGAGGTACATGCTGGAATGGGAGGTGTGATGGGTATAAGGAAAGAAGGGGCAGAGGGAGAGGTGTGGGGGCTGGGGAGGCTAGGGAGGAGGAAGAGAAGGGGAGGAAGAGGAAGAGGATGGGGAAGGAGGAAGAAGAGGATGAGAAAATGACATTTTCAACCTTTATTTTTAATTTCATTCCCCCAAAGTTAACGTTGGTTTGCGTTAGTAATGAACATCAACTAACATGAGGGACACAAGCAATAAAATGGAAAGAAGTCGAGGGTACAACTGATATTCCTAAAAAAGGAGGGGCATAACTGAAACTGCAATATCTCTGAGGGGCACAACTGATAAAACCCCTTTATTATTGTAGAATACTCACAGTTAGAAAATATGTTCAAGTGATTATACCTTCATCGGGAAGAGGAGTGTCATCGATAATGGACACTATGTCGACGAACCTGGGCTTCTTCTACCTTCGAAGCTTCTTCCTGGGGAGGAGGATTAAGTTGCCAAGGGGCTTCTAGACGGTGGAGAAGAGGGAAGTCTTCGCATAGATGGGTTCCTAACTTTGCGACTGACCAGACTCAAGCGGAATCCCATCGGAGAGCGAATACATTTGTGTTCGTAAGCGGAAGTATATTAGTGTAGAATACTCACAGTTGCAAAATATGCTCTAGATCAGTGGCCTGTTTGGGAATTATTCCACTAGAAATCATTGCCGGATAAATCGTTGAACATGAGTAGTAGAATTGAATCAGCTTACATGGGTTAAGTTTATTCCACATAATAACGGTTACTCATTTTGCAATATACCAAGATTAAAATTCCTCTCTATCCCAGTTGGGATGGCTCCACCAAAACTGTCCAAAGATAAGTTCCTGAAATTAGAACTACTTTTCACCTAATAAATGTATCGGAATAGAATGTAATGAGGCAAAAAGTTATATGAGGAATCGAATACCTCTACGTAATCTACATTCTTATCGCCTGAAGTAGACAATAAGGGAAAGGATCAACATTTAAACATCTGACAACAGCAACCATAACAACCGGGTGGCATCAACTAGCCACATCCACACGGAATGGAGCATTGAAAGGGACTGTTGACAAATTTGGTGAGTTTTTAATTAAGCAAGATCGGATGTCAGAGGTAGGGCTGCTAATCAAACCGAACTGTAACGAACGGACCTATGTTCGAGTTCGGTTCGATAAGGAAGTCTGAAAGTTCGAGTTCGAGTTCGGTTCGATAAATGTTCGATAGGATATGTTCGAGTTCGAGTTCGTTTAGAAAACGAACGTTCGAGTTCAGTTCGATAACAGTTCGTTAATAATTTAACTTAACTAAAACTTGTTTATATCAACAGGTTCGAAATCGGAGTTCAATAACAAGGTTCGATATGCAGTAAAAATAAGAAATTATTCAAATTAAAGTGGTACAAAGCCTAATAAATACCACAATTTCTTTAACCTCGAAATTTACCAAGTGTATAGATATTAAGTTACATATACAAATACATATACATTTACATATATCGAACTCGAACATTTATCGAACAAACATATGTTATGTTCATGTTCGGTTCGTTAAGCTATCGAACTAAAGTTTGAAGTTCATGTTCAGTTCGTTTAGAAACGAACGAACATTTTTTGAACTATTATCGAACGAACTCTAACCGAATACGAACATGTTCAGTTCGATTAGCAGCCCTAGTCAGAGGTCAAAGTATAGTTAATCAGCAATACCAAGAGGTACTCTGATCCCAAGGAACAATTACTATTTAGATTTTCAATGTATTTTTCTTTTGAGGGAAACAATGTTCACCTTTAAGTGGCACTACAGAAGTCAGATGTATTTATATAATGCTAGAGAACAAACACTGAGTTTACTAGTTAGAAATAAGATTATGGCATTGAAATAATTAAGTTCAACTGTGATGTCGGTATGCTACGTTCAGAGTTGTATCAGCAATTTCCATTATTTATCCTCTAATAATATGAATCGGGAACACATCACTGATTTATGATGAACAAAGATTAGCCACAAGATTTATCAGAATTATATCAGATCATATTTTCTTCCATGTTTTAGGAATTGATGAACTAAAATAATGCCTTCGATGATATTATTTTTAGATATCTTGCCTCTTAGTGTTTTCATTTTACCCATCCTATGAGTAATTACCATATATAATATATGTATTTTTCATATGTACGAAAATATATAATCATCTTATGTGAATATGAGATGCTCCAGCACCATTCAATACGACATCACATGAAATGTATCGCTTCCTATTTTCAAAGAGGCTTTCACTCGAATCCTAAGGTGTGACACATAACAAGGTCCCCATCCAGTACAACAGGCTTTGACCCCTGCATAATTCCACAAATATTAGGAAAAGGTCGATGGATAACCATTGTAAAATGATTAATTGCTAGGTAGATAGCAATGGATACAGTTTTCATTGTGAATTTATGGAATCAAAATCTCTATTCTAGCATCAAACAACATAGGCAATCCTATGATTCTAGCATCAAACAAAATAGGCAATCCCCTGAACATGATATACGTCGATTTGTACAACCTTATCTAAATAGATGATTAACTTATGTAAGTGTAGTGCAGGGTCGAATGATATCGTTTCTACATTCCCAAGAATAACAACACCTCCCTCCACCCCCTCCCCTCTTACTCAGCGTACCTTGACCGATGTGACGTCTCGCACGGGGAAACGTCGCTCCTTCGCCACCTTCACCCTTAATTATTTCCCCAATATAAGAATATCATATGTTTAGGGATTCAACCATATGCGGATATAACTTTATCCGTTTTTAAGCGAATATGGATGCAGATATACCTGCTTTTAAGAGGATATGGATAAATTTTTTATTTCAGTTGAAACATCTACTAATAATGCTAGTAAGTTTTATTTTTCCAATATGGATACATATAAGGATGCAAGAATTTCCTGCTCGTTACGGGTCCCACATTATGCACATGGTTAGGCTAACATTTGGTGAATAATATCGATAACATAACATCTACGGATTTCTC
The DNA here is from genome assembly GCA_037367405.1 of Ottelia alismoides. Classification (NCBI taxonomy): domain Eukaryota; kingdom Viridiplantae; phylum Streptophyta; class Magnoliopsida; order Alismatales; family Hydrocharitaceae; genus Ottelia; species Ottelia alismoides. The sequence goes on along the minus strand of JAZKJV010004466.1, from coordinate 113,092 downwards.
TATTTTCTTACTATTGTTGTTCATTAGTATTTTATTTTACAGATATTTTGTCGAAATCATTTGATCCAATATATTTGACATGTCGTTCTTTCCTCGCGAAGATATTCTTTATATATTAAATAGCATGCACATATGGCTCCAATCGGATAAAAATATATTTGTATTCATCAGTTATTGCATTCACTTTTAAGCGAATCTGAATGTTTTTTTATTTTATATGCAACATATAACAATATTTTTATGAGATTATATCAATTTACGAGAATATATATAGACCATATACTAATACGATTATGTATTTTTTGTTAACTAAAAATATGATTATAATAATTAATAAAAAGATTTTTCAGATGATTTTACCCAGAATAATAATTATTATTGCAGATAGTTTCATCAAAATAACTTTCTGTACTTTGCACGGGGTGTGCACTAGTAACTATGAAAAAGAAGACAAATCCTATAATCCTTTAACATCTCTTAAAGCCAAGGTTTTAAAAACCGGACCGGACATTGAACCGGTTAGTCTTCGGTTTGGTCCAACCGGGTCGGACCGTCGGTCCAAACCGGTCGGACCGGTGATGATGTCAGCATGACATCATCATTCATATCAACTCGGAAAAAACCGGACCGGGCTTAATTTACTGGTCAGACCGGTCGGATCGGTTTTTTGAACCGATAAAACCGGTAGATATATGTAAATATATATATTTATATATCAATGAAATAATCATTTAAAATGTCAAATCTTTTAATAAAAAAGCATGATTGTCTATTTTTAATAAAACTCTACAAAGGTAGTCACATTTTCTAGTATTATATATGGATATAATATTGTAATAATTTATTTATAGTTGCTTTTAGAAAATTACCCCAAAAAAGTAGTGGCACAAGTTATATTCCAAAAAAGAGAGGGACATAACTGAAATTGTAGAATTTAAGAAGGGTACAAGCGATAAAAACCCTATCATTTCATTATTTAAACCTTTATTTTTTAAAAATATACTAAATTATCAAATCTGGGTCAATCCGGGTCAACCCGGTCCAACCGCCCGGGTCAACCCGGTCCAACCGCCGATCTGACCCGGTTTTTTTATTTTCTTTTTTTTTTAAAAAATAATTACCTAAACTGGCCGAACCGACCGGGTCGGGGCCGGTTCCCGGTCCAACCGGTCCGACCGGCCGGTCCGGTCCGGTTTTTCAAACCTTGCTTAAAGCCCATCAAGTCGTTTCTTTGTCCCCTCCCAAAAAATCCACGTGGTGTGATTTCTTCGTCTCCTCCCAAAAATTCCACGGATGCCCTGCGTAATAAGAGAAATGATGCATGTACCCCCATGTTACTCCCTCCCGCTAGCTAATCACTCTGCTAAGCTGTCTCCACCGGCAATAAATCCCAACCTTATATCCACATGCCCTATAGGGCACCCCTCATGCACTTGCTTCAGATACCCCCTTCCGACGCGTGCAGTTAGCACGTGCCCTGGTAATATGTTGTATTACCATTCATGCAGTGCATTGTGGTTCCTCGCTTGGCCGTCTCATGCATCTGATGCATCAGCCTCCCTACATTCTTCTCTTCGCAGATAATGTCCTCCTCTGTGCCAGCCACTACCATCAACCTTTACCGTCTCGACGTCTTCTCTTTGCTCCTCCTACGGTTAACGTCTCCAAGGTTTCTTTCTCTTCCACCATATCTGCCATGCAAATAATACGTTGGAATAACATCCACACAGTACACTCGAGTTCCTTTCCTGACCATCTCATGCATCTGATGCATCAATCTCTCTTACATTCTTCTCTACGCAGATAGTGTCCTCCTCTGTGCCGACCACTTCCATCTACCTTTATCGTATTGGAATCTTCTCTTTGCTCCTCCTAGCAGCTGACATCTCCAAGGTTTGTTGCTTTTCAACTCCTAACATCTCCAAGGTTTGTTGCTTTTCAACTTCTTCTTTCTCTTCCTATGATATTGATGTTCGTAAAACATTATATATGCTTGTCCCATCTGTCAAACATTATGTCCACAATTATTTTTTTTAATCCAAAAAAAAGGAGGAAACACACGTAGGTGTTCGTCCCAAATATATTAAGAAAAGATCAGAACAATCAGGACTCGAGGAGAGTCCGAGCAAGGTGGGCTAAATTTTCTACATAGAATCTCTCGGTATGGAAAATTACACCATCTAGCAAGCCAAAGAGCCCATAAACCTAAGATTGGCGTCAATCTCTCTACATTTGGATGGAATCGAGAATTGAGGAGAGATATCCAGAATTTCGTCATATTTCTACGGTCAACCCAACCCACATCCAATATCTGCCAGAACTCTTTCACCTTCCAATACCGAACTACATATAGTACAAGAGTTATCCTCACAACACAAGATGTAGGCACGCCTTTCCCTCGTGAGCAGTCGTCCATGCCTTAGAAACCACATGAATACTTTAATACGTGTTGGAACCCTCAACTTCTAGATTATCCTGCAGTCCCTAAAAATGTCCTCTTGAAGTGGTTCCACTCCTTTGATCAACAATGTGTAAGCCTTCTTGACGGAGAAATTGCCTTCTCTCCAAACCCAATAGTCAAGTCTAGCAGTAGGACCTTGAATTATGTCCACATTTGTAGTCGTCATGTTCTTCACCTAATGATCCCATTAACATTACTATTATCAATTAACTTCATGCATATGCATGCATATCTATGGTGTCGGTAATTTCCTTCCTCCTGGAACTTCAAATCGAGGGTTCCTCGAAAACCCTTACATTCGATACAGTGTCAGCTTTCTCCATTCTTAAATTTCGACACAAATTGCATGCATATATATAACCCACTATCATATCTTGACTATTATGTGCTTACATTGTCAGATTTCTTCCTTCTTAAATTTTGACACAACTTGCATGTGTGTGTGTATAACTCAGTACCAAATCTTTGTTATTGTGTGCTTACAGTGTCAGGTTTCTTCCTTCTTAAATTGCTACACAACCATGCATATATATATATATATATATATATATATATATATATATATATATATATATATATATATATAGAATAATGGGGCTGCCCCTTGCGGGCAGCCAAGAATGGCTGCCCCCGCGTCGTTTCGGCGTGTTTTTTATTTTTTTTTTTGAAAAATCTCGCCGTGTAAATTCATCCCTATATCCCTCCTATATGTCATTCGAATTTCGTCAGAAACAGAGGCTCATACGGCCTCCATCGAGATGGTGTCGATTTAAAAAATCTTGTTACCGTTAAAATATGTCTGTCTCGATGGAGGCCGTAGGAGCCTCTGTTTCTGACGAAATTCGAATGACATATAGGAGGGATATAGGGATGAATATACATGGCGATATTTTTCAAAAATAAAAAATAAAAAACGCGCCGAAACGGCGCGGGGGCAGCCATCTTGGCTGCCCGCAAGGGGCAGCCCCATTAATCTCATATATATATATATATATATATATATATATATGTATATATAAACTCAGTAGCATACCTTTACCATTACGTGCTTGCAACTATATTATTTAAGTGTCTTGCATATTTACCCTTTCAGCATACGAGGTATCTCAATGTACAAATTCCATGCATGTACGTAACTCGGTATCATATTTACTATTCACTACATACCTCTTGATTATTAACATCGTTACAGGTTAAGTGTTTACCTTATTTAACCGTCCAATACATGAGGTCTCTCAATGTTAAACTAATAGTACAACTTTAATGAAATGTTGTGAATCACATCCATACTATGAAGATAATCACGTAAAATTTATGCTTATAGAATATCCATATTAGAAGATAATAGTATTATTCATATAGTAGTATAGTCCTCCATCATATATGCCTCCAAAAATAATATTTTGTGGTTGTATATATTATCCGTCATATTATATCCGAAGATTATAGCGCCATAATTTGTACTTACAAAATATTCATGTAAAAAGATAATAGTATAATCCATATTTTTTTATAGTAGTATTTTCTGCCATCAGATATGCCTCCAACAATAATACTTTATGATCATACATATCGGAGGATAATCGCAAGAATGACCTAGCTAACAGTCAACCACATATTTGCATATTTGTTCTAACAACTTATATACAGTTGCAATGCCATCAATATAGTGAATATGGTGTGTTATGAAATATATGAAGATAATCGCATATACACGTTATCAAGGTAAATGCCGGTATATTATAACAATAATTAATACGTTGATGTATTACAATTGGTTTCGACTACATTTCCATTTATATATATTGCTCGATTTTGCTATTATGTTGCTACTATTTTTCATGTAATATTTGTAATAATATGAAATATTAATTAGTCATGCATAATCTTCATAATTAGCATCAAACCACGGTACCCGATATTATGGATACATTCATGTAATATTTACTTATTGATGTTAATAATAAAATATTAATAATATTACGCGAACTTAATGTTTTTAGTTATTTGTAGTGTTATTGTCATAGAAAATCAATCACTACTCGAATAAAATTATTTACCTTAGAAGAATTAAAAAAATCCTTTTAAAAGTATATACATCATTATACATACAAAAATAATAAAAGTCTCCTCATAGCTTGGGATAAAATCATTCAAGAAGTATCTCTCATATGCTGGGTGCAGGGAAAAAAAGGAGAGGAGGGGGACCAACAAATAAGTCAAACTGAGCTAAGGCGAGCGCCCACCCCATTCCCGAGTAGAGTTCTCAGATTAAATTTTCGCTAATTTGAAGATTGTTGTTGGATATCTCGACGGATTGGTGCTTATTTTTCTGCTCCTGTACCATGGAACACGATTGATCCGTCATTCTTAGTGCAATTCGATTGTTTCTAGATGATGATTTTGAAATTCTGCCACGCAAGTTCTGATTGAGGATCTGGTTGATTCTTGCTGATAGTTTGCACGATTTGATTGTTTCTTTGCTCGGCCTATCTTCTGGATTCACTGTTCTATAAATTTTACGCACTTTGAGCCTCCTGGTGTTCTTCGTTCCCTGAGAATTTTCTAACAGAAGAAGTGGCTGTCGATCGGTTTTTCTAATCAAGATTCATTCATTTGCTGTTTGTGTACCCGGTTGCTTTCATTGGTGGACACGTGGACTGGGAGTTTGTTGGGCCCCTTGTTGACTGGACCTGGTAGTTGATAGTTTTAACTACCTCTTTGATTGCCCGATCTTGCCACGTGGTGTCTTCTGATTTGAAGATGGCTGAACAGAGCAATGCGGATTTAGAAAAAACAAATGAAAATTTCCCTGAGCTTTCTCCGCCTAAGATCATCAACAAAGGGAATGTCATTGCGGGAGCATCGAATACTCCGAATATTGTTCCGAGGTCGTATGCTTCGATCATGAAAGATAAGATTTTGCCTCCAAAATTAGGCCCCCCTGTGAAGTTGCGGGACCATTATTATGAAGGCGATGATGCTGTGGTTGAGTTCTCACTAGAAGAAATGATAGAGCTAAGCAAACCCTTTGAATTGTGCCTCATTGGTATTTTTCAGAGAGTCAGGCCTAAACTAATTGATATTGATACTGTAATAAGGAGAGAGATGCAATTTGTTAACAATGTTCAAATTGGGGCCCTGGATGTGAAGCACGTTATTCTGAAGTTTGAGGACAGGAATGATTTCATGAAAATGTATATTAGTAGTACTTGGAAGTTTGGAAGCAACTGGATGTCCCTAATCCGTTGGTCCCCTTATTTTCACCCGGGTGATTCTTCCCCAAATATCCCTGTTAGGGTGGGGTTTCCCATGTTGAGCTTGCAATTCCTAAATGAGGGAGCTCTTCGTTCTATTGTCAAACCTATTGGGAGGTTTTTGTCTGCTGATAAAGATGTCCTGAATTTCACGAGGCCAGGTTACATAAAGGTCAATGTGGAAATTGATGTCAGTGAGCCTGTTCCTGATCATATTGTCATAAGGTGTGGAGACAGAGATTTTATTCAAAACGTTGTCTATGAAAATTTGCCCCATTATTGTCACTTCTGCAAGCTGGTTGGTCATAACCAGGAGATTTGCTTTTTGAGAAAGAAGCATTCTAACAAAGATCCAGATGTTAAAGGAAAACATGAGGACTGTGGGAATGCGGGATCCAACATGCCATCCTTTCAAAATTTTAGGCCTCGTCAAAAGTGGGTCCCAAGAAAAAATCAGAATAAGAATAAAGAGGTTTTGGTTTCTGATAATGGGTTGAATAATGGGAAGATACAAAATCTTAAAACCCAGACTTGCACTGAAGGAGTTGGAGCTGATCAAAGGAAAAATGATAATGAAGTTGCTGGGACTGAAGTAGCAGGCTCTTCAGGACTGATCTCTGATGATCAATGTGGAATGCTTAAAGATAGCCATTCAAGTTCCAAGGGAACTCACCCTATTTCGAATCGCTTTCTCAATGATTCAGTCATAGAGGAACAAACTGAAGAGGAACAACAGTTGAAAAGTCAAAATCTTGATGCTTTAAAAAATAATACTGAAGAAGCTGAATTGGTTATTGATTGTGCAGGGGTTCCTAACTTTGTACTTTGTTTAGAGGGTTCTTCTAATGCTAACAATGTTCGAGAACCTTACAAAGGAAATTATATTCCTACTTCCAATTTTTTTGAGACACTTGTGGAAAATGTAGATGATGTATCCTCTGATATCCAAAAAGAAGATCACAGTCATTCAAAGAAAAATGGCACAAATCAGGAAGAATTGATCATCAATTCAGAGATTATGGTTAGAGATCCGAATACTCTGCCTCCGTATTTGTTAAACACTGAAGATCCTATGATCCCTTCTAATAGCTCGGCAGAAGTAGGAAGAGTTGAAAATGTTATGCTTGAGCCAGCTTCCAGTGAACCTCCTAAAGGTATTAAAACTTCGAAATATGTAGAATATGCCAAGAAGAGACTGGGTGAATCTAGTAAGAAAAGAACTCCTAAGAGCAGGAAAGCTAAAGAGAAGTCATGGAAAAATCTTTTTGATAGCGAATGATCATTCGTTTATGTTTTTTGAAGATATCTCTTTATGCTGGTGATTCAGAATTTTTGATGTTTGAGGTTGGAAGTTTTTTTACTTCAACTTTGATGAGGCCCGTCAGATTATAAAGAAGCTGCAACTTTTTTGGAAGCAAAGTTTTTTACAGGACTTTAGAGTTTCCTACAAGTCCGGCTTGGTGGAGAACCTGTCTAGATAATTATAATGTCCAAGATTCCAAGTTCTAGATCAAATAGAAAAAAGATGAAGGCTCAAAGATCAGATCTGTTGCAGGATCCTTCGATTGTCGTTGCAGTGATCCTCCTTGGGAGAAAGCTGTTGAATTTTGGCTTGAAAGGCGTATTTCTTCTTATGAAGGGTTATTTGGTAGAAAATTCAAATCCCTGGACTTGAAGATGCTACTGGAATCTCCTGATTTACTTCGTTATTCATAATGTTGAAGTAGGTCCATACCTTTTTGAATCATTGCAACCTAGAGTAGATGTTGCTTGAAAAGAGTAAAGCATAAGATGAAAGATCTCCGAAGTTCAAGAGTTTTGAAGATGTTAGCTGTTTTTCTTCAAGTTTCGAAAAGCCTGTATTGTTTTGCTGTTTTTTTTGGTTAGTTTCATTGACAGTTCATGTAGTCCCCTTGAAGGGCTCCTCTTGTATCTTTTCTTGTGTTGATGAAATAAAGGCAGCTACCTGGGCTGCGAAAACCAGTCTTATAATAAAAAAACATACAAAAATAATTATATAGTTAATTTTTTTAAAACTTGTTATGAATTTAAAAGTTTTACTTTAAAGGTTATTGCCATAGAAAATCACTCTCCAATAAATTTGTTTGCCTTAGAAGAAATTTAAAAAATCCTTCCTCAAAGATATATACGCCATTACACATATAGCATGAATATATTTTAGAAGCATGCAATACCATATCACTTTTCATACATATTTTGTTTTACCTTTAAAAATATTTCCACAACAAGTATTATCATCATTATGCATATAAAATAAAAAACTTTTTTATTAACATCTCTTAAATCTCGTCAAGTGATTGAGTACAATACTTACGTACCTATTTTGATGTACCTTTAAAAAATACAAGCACAACAAGTACTATCATCGGTATGCAAATAAAATAAAAATGTATAATATAATGACGGAATTTTAAAAATCCATATCATATACAAGCATATCTATAGCATTAGTAGTTTTTATAGTATATGTGCTTATTCACGGGTCCGCGATTTTGATAATAATGCAAAATTTTCTTTTTTTCGTTTCCAATGATGTGGACTAAAAAATAGGTCTAATTTTTAAATAGTAATTATTAAAGTTTTATTATGGATTATATCTTTGGATAAAATAAATGTCATTCATCGTGAAATTATATACAATTATACTCTACTCATATTATAGACATTCGTGTTTAGGATACCGGTATCTCAATCTATAAATTGCATGTGTGTATAAAACTTGATATTAAATAAGTTATCATTATTATTAATAATCCCATTAATATTATGGTACAAATGATAATTTTCCACATTTGTTTATACTAAACAAATAAACTAATACATTGATATTACATAAAAGGGTAGGTTTGCTCTAAGTTATCGTTATAACACTAAATCGTATTTGCTATTACCAGATATGACATGACCCCAATATTATAGCATAAACATACCTTTTTCATACCCGACTACTCCAAACCACATGATCTTGAAGACATGCTATATTGTCTAGATATTCTATTTCATTGAAACGTATACTTTCTTACTTGTAATGTTCTTCAAATGCTTAATGCCGTCTACTCCTCTTGCCCGCAACCTTGTACTAATAATCTTTATGCGCTCTTATTTGTGTTTCAGGCATCTCCCAATGAATATAGACTTGTCTTATGATGCATGCAAGAAAGGTATGTACCTACAACATCCTGTGTTGATTAATGATTTCTATACTATGATTTGATATGGCTATAACAAGTTCTCATGTTATGCTTGCTTCCATGATCATTATTAACAACACGCATTACATTAGTTATCAACTCTTATTATCACGTTCTTTCCTTTGTGCAATTACATCTACTCCTTATTAATGATTTGTTATCTTAAAGCACAAAACAAATTTGTATTGTCGCCTTTGCCTCTATGATAATCTCCTAATCCGTTTTCTTCCCACTAACACCAATTTAAGAGAATTTAACATATTATATGAGATGTTACTATTTGTTGCACTATTAACTAATATCTTTCATGTAATGTTTGTAATAATATGAAATATTTACCCACCACATATTGTGATGTATGTTGTGAAACCCTACTTTCCTATGTTACATCACATATCCTTATTTCCAGGTAATTAATGATTCCTACACAACGACTTGATATGACTAGAACCTCCAACAAGTTCTCATGTTATACTTGCTTATACGATCGTTATTAACGTCACGTATTACATTAGTTATCAACTCTTATTGTCAAGTTCTTTCCTTTTTTCAATTGCATACTACTCCTTATTAATGATTTGTTACCTTAACGCACAAAACAAATTTACATTGTCGCCTTTGCCTCCATGACAATCTCCTAAGTAGTTATCTGCCAACTAACACCATATAGCATTATGAATGAATTCAAATAATTTAACGGAATCTCACATAGTATATGAAATGTTACTATTTGATGCGTTGTTAACTAATATATTTCCAGTAACATTTGTAATAATATGAAATATTAATTAATATCACATAATCTTTATACTAACATTAAACCACACTACCGAATTTTACAGATCCTTCTACGTAATATTTAGTTACTAATGTTAATCAGAGGCAGGAGGAGCTCGCGGCACTACTTCAAACTCTTGAGGAGGTGAGGGGGCCTAGTGACGACTGAGACTGTTGAACCTGGCGGGATGGCTGCTTCTTAGTAGGGAAGGCATACAGGGAGATAAGGGGACCGATGAAATTTGAACATGGGGGTTGTGAGGCAGACTGCAAGTGCATTTGGAAATGGAAGGCTCCGACCTGTGTGAAAATCTTCTTGTGGATCCTCAGAAGAGGTAGGTTGATGACGAGGGAGAGGTTGGCATGGTTCAACCAAGGTGTGGATGCAATATGCCCAAGGTACTTGGAAGGTGTGGAGGATATCGACCAACTCTTCTTTTTGTGTGATAGCTCAGTTGAGGTTTGGAATGTTTCGACAATCAGGCGTATCATATCGACAGTGCATCTAGATTTTGGGGATCTGTAGGGGTGGATTGGAGCGGCGCGGAAAAGGAAAGGTCGAATTACTTGGTAGTTGTTTGGGTAATTTGGTTGGCACCAATGGTGTGATCTTCCGACAAGGCAGGTGGAGTGGAGAGTATTGTGGTACATGCCAATATGATGGCTGAGAGTTGGGCATTGTAAATGATACCTCCATCCCCCATGTATTAAATGTGTAATAATTTTTTTTGATAAATGATGAGGTTTTTGGGTACTCACATACACGGTGTAGGCCCTTTTTTCTTTCTAAAAAAAACAACCGTAAAATATTAACATAGTTATAATTGAATTTAATAGTTTTATTTCCAACATTATTATCATAAAAATTCACATCTGCAATGCCACATCACTTTTCATTAATGAGATAATTTTCCTGTAAAGTACATAATAATATGAAATATTAATATTTACTATTATATGTTCTTCACGCTAGCATGCAACCACCTTACTAAATATCAACATTCCTTCAAAGATATTTAAAACCCATTTCCTGTTAAATATTAGTTAATATCGCATAATCTTCATACTAGCATTAAACCACACTACTGAATTTATAGATCTTTCTACGTAATATCTATTTTTTAATGCTAACAACTGTAAAACATTAATATAAATATAATTGAATTTAATAATTTTATTGCCAATGTTGTTATTATCATAAAAAAATCACCTCTACAATGCCATGTCAATTTTCATTAATGCCATATCAATATCCATTAATGAGATATTAATATTTAATATTACATGTTCTTCATGCTAGCATGCAATCCTCTTACCTAATATCAACATTCCTTCAAATATATTTAAAATCCCTTCCCTTTTAAATATTAATTAATATTGCATAATCTTCATAATACCATTAAACCAAACTACTGAATTTTACATATCCTTCTACATAATATTTACTTATTAATGTTAACAATTATGAAATATTAACATGAATATAATTAAATTTAATAGTTTTATTTCCAATGTTATTATCATAAAAATTCACCTCTACAATGTCCTATCACTTTTCATTAATGGGATAATTTTCCCCTAAAGTATGTTGCAATAATATGAAATACTAATATTTAATATTATATGTTCTCCATTCTAGCTTGCAACCACCTTATCCAATATCAACATTACTTCAAAGACATTTTAAACCCCTTTCATTCTCAAACATGTATAGTTCCTTTTCACATCATGCTATATCATAATGATGAAATTTCTAACTAGCATTAAACCATACAAATTAATTTTACAAATCCATTTATGTAATACTTACTTATTAATTTTAACAATCGTAAAATATTACCAAAAATATTTTTGAATTTAATAGTTTTATTTTCAATGTTATGATCATAAAAAATCATCACTTCAATAGCATTAATTCTAACAACTGTAAAATATTAGCATAACTATTATTGAATTTAATAGTTTTATTTTCAACTTATTCTCATAAAAAGTTATTACTCCAATAACATTATTTCCTTAAAGGATTTATCTGATTATCGTGGCATGAATGCTACACTTCTCACTAATGAACAAAATAATATTTAGTATTATATTTTGTTCATAATAGCTAGCTTTAAACCACCCTGCTCGATATCTACATTGCTTGAAAGGAATTAAAAAAAACTTTCCTCCTCGCACTTATACAATTTTCTTATATCATAGTACTCTTACTAAAATGACAATGTGCAAACACATCACTCTACATAATCCACGCATTTACCTAACCATGGCACACTACCTCGTCTCCATTGCTCACACTCATGTATCTTTCATTGCTTTATGTTCACATCCTTAAAAGCTTTAACTTGCCTCATACATATAATATACATCCTCCGCCAATTGGTATAATACAATAAGCGTAGACCATGCTATACTATTTTATTTCTTTAAACCTCTACCCACATTTTCATCGATACTCCAAATCAACACCCATCAACAAGAACGAGGGCATTCTTAAAAGTAGGTAACCCTTTTTTGAAATTATTTTTCCCCATCCTCCTTATCATGCTCACAATATATGTCATCCCTTCCAACAAGAGACACCGCGGATGCAAATAAACTGAGTTATATGCTTCACCGCACTACCAACTGCACATTTGAGAATGCTTCAATGCCAACAAGAAAAAGTATGCATTAATATGCCTTGCAGTCATTCAATCCTTGCACATTTACAAGTACTACTATCTAATAGATTATAAATACACTTAGTAAAATGCATTGATCGATGGGACTTTGGTGCACTAACTTGTCATTGTCCTCATTGTGGAGCTATCAAGCGGTCTGAAGAGAAACGAAAAAGATATGCAACAAGTCAACCGACATTTCACTTGTGTTGTTCATGTGGTTCTATAAAGTTACCTCCATTAAAAAAATACCTCAATTTCTAGATTCTCTGTTGGGTGGCAGTAATGACTCTTCATCACATTTTCGAACATTCATACGTCATTACAATAGTTGCTTCTCCTTCACCTCTATCGGTGCTTTAGTTGATCCCACTATAAATGATGGTCACTCAACGTATTGCTATAGAATTCATGGACAATGTACCGTAGAATTGGATCATTATTGTCCACACCTCTAACACCTCCATCTTTTGCGCAACTTTATGTGTTCGACACGCATCATGAAACAAAAAATTGTAGCCATGCGTTAGAGCATTACACACACCATAGTACATGAAAAAGTGTTTGCAGAATTGCAAATAATGTTGCATGCATACAACCCTTATGCTAAGGTATTAAAAAAGGCTAGATCTTGGATAGAAAGAAATGAAGAATGCCATTTACAGTTGAAGATCATTGACTCAAGAGATAAGCAAAAAACTATGTCTTCTGGTGATGAAGTTGCTATGTTAATCGTTTTTCATGAACAAGTTGAAACAAGTAATCATGATATTCTCATTTGCAAAAGAACTGACGATTTCCAGTGCACTAACAAATTATGCCATGCTTGTATGCCATTAGAGTATCCATTGTTGTTTCCTTATGGTGAGGATGGGTAGAGACCAATGTTAACAATTAATAGATCGAGTCGTTCTCAAATATCGATGATGGACTTCTATTCACATCGACTTCGATATCATGAAGTTGAAGTTGGAGATGGATTGTTAAGAAGTGCAATATTATTGCAACAATTTTCGTAGATGCTTGTGTATGTTTAGAACAAAATCGATTGAATTGGTTTCGTCAAAATCAGGACAAAATAAGGAGCAAAACTCTCTTAAATGTTTATGATGATGTCTCTTCCAGAAATCATTTTAGAGGAAACATTGGAAAAAGGATCATTCTTCCTTCCTCATTCACCAAAGGTCCTAGATATATGTTGCAACATTACTACGACACGATGGCTTTGTGTGCATGGGCTAGAAAACCTGACATATTTTTGACCTTCACATGCAATGCTAATGGGAAAGAGATTAAATATATGTTTCAATTGAGCAGTTGCGATCCAGAAGATCGACCTGATATAATTGCTAGAGTGTTCAATTTAAAACAAATGGAGTTGCGAGATGATATCGTGAAAAAGCATCTCTTTCGGAGAGTCAAATTAGGTTTGCCATATTGTCATTTTCGATACTCACTTTGATTATAATGTTCGTACTTACATTGAGAACTCTATAACACTTCATTATAGACTTATCCATGAAGTTATTACTTTTGACAGTGACGACCATGTAATCTACATAAGACGAGATGATGGTAAAATAATTAATGTTATAGGTACCACTATAGACAATAGATGAATAGTCCCACATAATCTTGACTTAGTCAAAAAATTTGATGCGCATATCAACGTCGAAATTAGCAACCAAGTCCAAGCAATCAAGTATCTATTTAAATATGTGCATAAAGGTTTCGACAAGCTAACATTTACCTTACAAGAGGAGACAAGTGATGTTGATGAAATCGCACGGTACTTGAGTATACATTTCTGTAATTGCGGCTTCTTGGCAAATTTCAACTTCAGATTACCTTATAGAAATCCAGTCGTACATACACTGACTTACCATTTTCCCAGTCAATAAAATTTGTTCTTCAATGATGAAGCTGATTTACAAAATATTATAGAAAATCCTTTAAATAAGAAAACAATGCTAACAGAATGGTTCAACGTGAATAGAAGATGTCCTGAAGCAAGAAAATTAACATATGTTGAATTCCCACAATTCTATGTATGGGGTACATAGAGTAGACAATGTAATCCTCGAACTCGAGGCTATTGAATAGATCACCTTTCCTAGCGCAAAATTGACATCTAGTGAGCTCTATTATTTACGAATGTTGCTTCTTAGAATACCGAGACCAATAAATTAGAAGGACCTTTGTATAGTGAATGGTAAACTCTGTGAAGACTTCAAAATAACTTGTGAGGCACGTGGATTTCTTGATGATGATAATGAATGAGCTCACGCAATTAGAGAAGCATCGGATTGGGCCACTGACTGGCAATTGCGGCATTTATTTGCTTCTATGCCACTAACATCAAGCACAAGTAACCCTACAATGATATGGAAAATATATTGGAGGCATCTAACATATGATTTCCATGTTAGACATGTAAATGATAATGATATGATAAGCCCCAGATTATATGATAGTCAGCTATAAGAAAAAGGGTTAAACCACATCCAATCCATCTTAAGCAGAAACGGGAGATTTTTGCTTGACTATTCCATCAACTGCACTTTAAATACTGATGCTTGCTTACATAAATATGATTAAATGCTAGCAGAAGAGCTATAATACAATGTCAAACTTGAAGAGCTAGAATTCATGCGATTGTTCTCTTCCTTAAATGATGAACAAAAACATGTATACACTCGAGTTATCAACTCGTGTAATAAAGATATTGGAAGCTTATTCTTTGTCTGTGGTGGTGGTGGAGTTGGAAAGAGATTTCTATGGACAACTTTAATATCACGTCTTCGTTCTCAAAGGAAAATTATTCTCCCCGTGGACTCCTCAGGCATTGCTTCTTGCTGCTCCCAGGTGGTTGCACTATACATTCAAGGTTGAAGATACCCATACATGTTGATGAATTCACCATATGCCATATAACACGACAATCTGCACTTGCAAAACTAATTTGTAACACAACATTGCTTATATGGGATGAAGCTTCAATGATGCATAAGCACGTATGTGAGACAATATATAAAACTTTTAGAGATTTATTGAGAAATACCAAACTTAATGCAGAGAAACATGCCTTCCATGGTATAACAGTTGTGGTCGGAGGGGACCTCCGTTGGATACTTGTTGTTGTCAATAGAAGCAATCATGCTGATATTATTGTTGCTTCTTTACCGCAAAGCACACTTTGGAAAGACTATGAAATTTTTTGCCTTACAAGAAACATGCGTATAACAATAAACCCAAGTCTAACACTCCAGATGATTTCCAATTTTCAAAATGGTTACTTGTATTGGAAGTGACAACATTTATAACCCTGATGTCTCGCAATCACTTTCCTACTCATGGGTCAAAATCCCTCCAGATTTGTTAGTCTCCCCTAAAATTGGCATAGCCGGTTTGCTTGATATCATTTATTCACATATCGAGCAACAATACTCAAATCCAACTTTCTTTAAAGAGAGAATCATTTTGGCTACTCGAACTATTGTTGTCATCAACATTAATGAGTTATTGTTGAAAAAGGTACCTGGAAAAGAATACATTTTCTACAGCTTCAATGTAGCAATACTGTTACCAGATTATAGAGCATCTACTTTTATTAACTACTCCATTGAATACCTAAACTCTATCGACCTCCCAGAATTACAACCAGGCATCCTTCGCCTAAAGGTTGGCGCTCCAGTTATGCTTTATAAGAAATATTGATCAATTAGTTAGCATTTGTAATGACACACATCTAATTATCATAGTCCTTCAAACAAGAGTCGTCGAACTCAAATATTAACCGGAGACTATACTGGATTTCGTGTTTACCTCCCCAAAATTGACTTGATTACCTCAAATACTGGTAGCTCCTTCTCCTAAACGAAGGTAATTCCCAATAAAGCTAGCTTTCTCCATGATGATTAACAAAATCCAAAGGTCAAACATTAAACCATGTTGGCATATGTTTATAAACACCTGTTTTCACTCATGGACAACTTTATGTTGCCTTATCATGGATTACTGCTCGAAGCGGTTTGAAAATCCTAATATTAGACGATGAAGAATCTCCTCATAATTGTAAAAAAAAATTTGTGTTTTAAGAGCTTTTGAATGATTTGCGACAGCGATGCCCCTCTTCATTTTAACAATGTCAAAGTAAGCCCACTTATCTTCCCTGTAAACATAACAACTATTAGCATGCTAAAAAAACTATAACATACATCTTTATATTTTATAATTAAATACATGTTACACAATAACACTAACTTTTTGCTTTCCTATCTCACAAAAAAAGAAGAACAGAAGGGGAAGAAATGTTTCACAAGAAACCAAAATTATAGGGCATTATTATTCGCAGTAATATATTCAAACTCTATACTTTTCTTTCATGTGTATGTATACAATTCTAATATTATTGTTCTTTTCTTTTATAGATACTATAGTTCCCCAAGTACGATCGGAAATACATGCAGCAGAAACCATGAGACACAAAGGAAAAGAACCAATGGAAGGAATC
The DNA here is from genome assembly GCA_037367405.1 of Ottelia alismoides. Classification (NCBI taxonomy): domain Eukaryota; kingdom Viridiplantae; phylum Streptophyta; class Magnoliopsida; order Alismatales; family Hydrocharitaceae; genus Ottelia; species Ottelia alismoides. Next base: position 96,209 of record JAZKJV010004466.1, on the reverse strand, counting down.
ATACAAGTAGAAATGAAGAAGCACAATTTCCCATATAGTCAAAAAATAATCACATAGCACATCCTAATATTTGCAATGCAATATTCAGACTACGAGTTGACATATTATGGTATGAGAAACTGTTCGGATCAAATTACGGTGACGTACTTGCCTTTGTTGCTATTGATGAAAAGGTAACAAGCTTTGAGTATCACTTTTAAAATTGTTAATAATCTGTTGCAATACACTAAATACTCACCTATTATCACTATAGGGCAACGAAATATAAACCTCAGTTGCAGATCGTGACTTAGAAAAATGGAAAATGAAACCGCAACTTGGTAACATTTACTTATTCACAAATGTTGAAATTTGCGAAGTGCGAACAAAATACAAATTTGTGCAACATTTGTATCGAATGGTGATAAAAAATAGAACTATAATCCATCGACTTGATGACGATCCTTCTTTCCCACATATTGTCTTGCAAAATCTTCATGAAGTCGAGTTACATGGAATTTCTCTTATAGGTCTGAAAAAACTTACAATTACTTTCTCATATTTACTACATTTATTTTGCTCCCCAAATATATTTCAATTTCTAACAGATTTTCCAACTTATACTATCGATATTGCATTCTCCTTCCACAGATATCTTAGGTATTGTTATTAAAGCACGGCCTACCACAATCATCAAAACAAAGGAAGGACCTTCTCAAACAAAATGTAACTCTATACTTATTGATGAAAGGTATTTTTCCTACTTTTTAAACTAAAAAAATGTACATACCTAATTTAAAGTTTTGCACACAATCGATATATAGTCCAGCTTACAATATGGAGAGATTTGGCACAAAAATTTGAGGAGGATCTTATAAATGCTGCAAAAATTAATGACATATTGTTTGTTGCTCATGTCTTTGTTTCAACATACTAAGGTAAATATTTCTATTATTTTATTCACACATGATAATATTCATATTCATTCTTGAACATTTCTAAACATTTACATTTACTTCATGATCATATATTCTATCTACAACTGGCTTTTGAACTCTGCAAATAAATCCTCCATACATTGAAAATACTACAAAGAAACACAAGTGATGATTTGAATTCCTTTCTTTAACAAATTATCTTTCATGCAAATTTTTCATATGAACTATTATCTAACAAAAAATATCACTTCTACAAGGTTTTGTACATACAAAGCTGACACAAACAAAATCT